>OZ034972.1:11471318-12033818 GCA_964030785.1 Siderastrea siderea | reverse complement strand
CTATTTCCTTTGCTGCACGCGTGAAGCAAAGGAAATAGGAGACGTCTGCGCGCAGGCTAACTGACTCTGGGAGTGAAAGGGTTAAACAAAACCGAACCGGTATTTTTGGGTTTCTTTTGATTCCAATATATCTTTTTGCTTTTTAAAGTAATACTGCAATTTGATGACATAGCTCCTTTAATCGGGAAATTAGAGCCACTTGAATCACTGTTAAATATGATACGTATTTTGAATTCCCTGTTTCAGCAAGAGATGTCACATAGTTCAACTTTGTGATATCTCAAGACTATTCCGTTTAACCTCATCCGGAATCTGCCCAATCGAACACACCTTACAGTTGTTCTGTCAACAACAACTTTGTATTAGATGGAATTCTGACCTTTTCCCTTTAATCAGAAGCGCCAGTTTAAAATACCATTTTCTGAAACAAATTCAAATAAAAAAAAAAGGTTTCTGCCGAATGACCATCCTTCGGATAGGAATACGTTAGTTTTCCTTCACAAAAGGTAGAATCATTTACAATACGCGGACCGATGCTTGGCCTGTCTTGGCTCTGTGAAGGCGGCAACGAGTAAAGTACACTTCATCCCCTTCACCTGTGACCAGTCTCCAATTTCGTTTCGCTTGGTAAACAATTCTCGCGGGAAATGCCAAACGAAAAATAGGGCGAGCGATCCACGGAAGAGAAAATGAGAGCGTTGCTAAATTTTGGCCCGGATCGTAGGCACTACAGTGATGAACTGGATTCTCTAATAGTACTTGCAATATCAATATTGTCAATGAGAGTCCGGGTGCGAGGGGGCGAGGAGGACAGGCAGACAAGAGAAGCACATAACGGAAATGATATTGCCCTGCCTTATCTGTTAGCCTAGCGAGCTGGGATGATACAGCCCTTGCCAAACCGAGATTAGTCAACACAAGTTTTACAAAATACCAACTTGCGGTGTGGCAAACGGTGAAGAACTTGCGTGCACCTGTGAGCGAATTTGAACTCGATCAAAGTGAACGGAAGTTAAAGCATGTAGACGCAAGTTCAGAAGTTTCAAACTTTCGCTAACTTGTGTCTCTGATTTGCCCTGGCTCAAAGAATTTATCCACAGACGCAAAAGTTTAATACACGACCCAAAATATAACTCGGAGAAAAACCTGGATGAGAATACATTTCATCTTTTATTGTAGCTAGCATTAGCGGAAAAAAGGTAACTGTGTATTTTGGACTTTATCTAAGCGGCTTTGTTAGGGCTATTTTAAGTACATGTGGTTGATATAGGTTGGCATGTTTTTTCGTGCTGAGCTTGATGACGTGCTAGCTATGCGGTCAGTATTGGATCACTGCATACGTGACATCGACAAGTCATCTGGCATTTACTTGCCAACTAAGTTTTGAGAACCAAACAAAATCGAACCGATAGTTGATACCGTAAGGTACCAAAACAGGAACAGAAGTTGGTTGAAATAAAGGAAAACTCCAAACACAAACTTTTCCGCATTTGAGAAGTTCCGAGCTGTCTGTTGCATGACGTAGCAGAATGTATCACTTCCAGGTGTGTCAATCTAGTGATCACGTGACTTCTTTCGTTTCACTTTATCACGATTGGGCAAGATGGCGGAAGAATTGTTTTGTTTCTTGTACGTTAAATCCTGTTAGGAGCATTTGGACTCGCGATATCTTCTTACAGACGGTGAATTTCACTCGCTGCTTGCACTATTCAACGTTTTCAGAACGATGTTGACGACTGGAACCAGTTTTGTCGGTCGTATGAACGTCATTTTTTCTATAATAGTGTTCGTGTGTGTTGGGAATTTTGTCAATTGTAGTTTCTACGATGAAAAACAAACTACTGAGTATACGGTGGCAGAATTGAATATTACTTACTGCAATAGATTTGGCAAGAGCTGTCATGTAAAACCTTATGAAGGGGAAGGAAAGTTCGGACATCACAGCCCTCAACGCGCCGCCAGAGGTTGGCTGTATACCTTGATGGAAAACAACGTCAATGGTTGTAAGGAATTTAATGTGATGGTAGACAAGAAGCCATGGGTTGCCCTCATCAAAAGAGGAGAATGTAATTTTGAAGCGAAGATAAATAACGCTTACAGTCATAACGCTACAGCGGTGATAATTTACGACAACACGGATTCAGACGAAGCCGTGCGTATGTCGCACGGGAAGGCCGATGCCATCGTCGCTGTAAGCATAACAAAGGCTCTTGGCGAAGAACTTGGTAGGGCGCTCGTGAACCGAACCAAGGCCGTATACATAGCTATTACTGTTGGCGATCGCTATACTGATAAATGGCAAGTGAACCCGACCTCCGTTCTGTTCGTTTCCGTGTCGTTTATCGTGCTCATGGTCATCTCGCTTGCCTGGCTTGTATTTTACTACGTGCAGAGGTTTCGCTATGTTCACGCACGCGATAAAACCGAGGTAAGCTGGGTTATTAACATCAAAGATTTGAAAGAGAAAACAGAATATTCCTTGTAAGTGTTATATTTAAAAGCAGTAGCTATGAATTCTTCGAGATAGGCGGGCTTTTTTTATGTAAGAACTTATTTGTTTTGAAATTCACTTTCATTCGCACTTTACCCTAATTGGTTTCCCAACCATTCGCTAACACTGTCTAACAGCCGCGAAACTGACAAGCAAGGTTAATTTCTCTTGGATTGTTCCGTTGTTGTTCTGGGTTATTTTAATTTCTTTCCTTTTCGAAAAGTTTTGCGTCACTGAAACAAATTTGCGCTTATCACTTTACTATTTGAATACAATAAGTGGAATGAAAAACTCCTTTCGAACCGCCTCCGCTGTGCTTCGACATCAAGATGGATAAAAAAATCCCATGTTACTTCTGTTTAAACCTGTTTGTTTATCACTGCTCGTGACAAACATTGAAACGTAGCTGGTGTTAATATACCGAGCGACATGTCTTGGTCTGAACTGCCTTGGGCTGGTAAATGTATACCAAACCACATTTATCCATGATTTACACTGATCAATATAAAAAATAAATATATTTTGTTTTCTGCTTATAAATGCTGGTAAATAACTGGTTAATGTTTAACTTTGGTAACAGTATTTTATTTTTCCTCATTTTTTGACGTCATTTTAGAATCCTATCCCAAAGCCTAACCTTAAATTTGTGACACAAACCTGAAATAGTTTATTATTTGCATGCTTCCTTGCTCAATTGAGTTTGTTTCCGTGCACAATTGAGTTTGTCAAGAGGTCTCTGAATATTAATTTTGTCGCTGTTTAGTAATCTTCAGATTTTCTTAGCAGTTGCAAGTATTAGTATTCATCGACTGCTGCTAGGCTAGAAGAACAAACAATTCAAATAGTTATATCATTGCCATCATGATCCGAGTAACTAATGACCGCAATATTGAATGTTAATACCGTAATAAATATTGCAACGTCACTGCCAACATTTGCATTTACTTTAGCAGTGGCATGGAAACCGGAGAACAAACAAACAATGATTTATTTCAGTTCTGTTGTATTAGCAGATTTCCAACATGGTATCTTATTGTCTTTTTGACAGAAACGCCTGACTTCTGCTGCTAAGAAGGCTATAGCCAAACTCCCAACACGCACAGTAAGCAAAAAGGTAATCAAAAGGAAACAACGCAAATGTTCATATTTGTCAAGAAATGAAACATTGTATAAATAGTAGGACAAATAACAAGATGTGCACAATATATTGCCAATTGGCTAGTCTGTGGGAAAATGGGAAAACTATGTTTGGAATATTGGCTATAATGAGTTTCTCAATCAGGTCTATGCAAAGTTTGGTTTCTTATGGAGGCATCTTTCCTTACAAAATACGTATGTTCGATGGAATAATTGTTGAAAATCTAGAGTGTAACCATCTGTGATGCTGTTACCATTAACCTTCGCACTCACCACTGAAACTGCTCGTAATTAGTCCCATTTATTGCACTTTTAGTTCCAGTTAGTGTCTCCTGAGAAATGTGATCCTATTGTGATGACAAAATAAATGATGCTTCACTTTGTCAATATGTTTCCTGCCAGAAATCACTCAAATCTTACCAGGGAAACTGCACTGTGTTAGTCAAAATATACTTTTTTTATGGAGACTTCGTTTGTCTTCAGTGTGCAAGCTTTTGTATGTTTGTTTGGAACAGCTGTGCTGAACACAGGGATGAAATGGGGATGAAGCTTTTAGCCAGAAGGGCATATGACCTTCCCGTGTATGGCCATTTTTTTCTAGAATTTCAAAGTTGATGCACATCAGCTTTTATGCTAAATATTTTATGGCAAAAAATTGCTCCAACATGTACACTAAATACAACTTTTGAGTGGGAAGGGTGATGGCAGTTTTCATTAGATAGTGCTCATATTGGAGCTTAACCAACAGTCCAGTCAATGAGATGAATTTAAGGCTGTTTCAGATGTTGATGACAGTCTGTTTTTAGCATGGGTGTGTTTATAAAAAAAAAGACAAAGAGTCAGGATGTCTGAAATTCTCAATAATCACAGCTGGTGATTCTTAAGTCTGCAACCAAACAGGAAGGTTCTTAAGCAATCTAGAGCTTTCCTTTGCTATGTTCGATCCAGTTTTGTATGAAAACTTCCTTTGCCTACCCAGCCTTAAAAATATAAAAATGGTTATAAAAATTGTATATATTTTTATCCAGTAACACTGTTTTGTGAATACCAAGATAACTTACAAGTCCAGAAAAGAGACACTTTTTCACTGTTAAATACCTTATGTGCTTATTTGAAATTCAATGTTTTCCCTTTTCAAACCCAATAAAAACCATCTTCGCTTTTGAAAAGTTTATTTTACATGGCAATAAACTTTGAGGAAGGGTAATCAAGGAAATAGAGTGTATTGTTCTTGTAGGAATGGATTATTCACATTGTCCTGCTGTTTCCTAAAAGAGAAATTTCAGTTCTTCACAGTTTGACATTTCACATTTATGTCTCTTGAAGGACTGGATTATTCCTGTTCTCCTTCTTTTGCATAGGAGTTCAAAAATTATCGGAAAACTATTCTACCGACTTTTAGATGCTTCACTGTGATGCAGCACTTAAAATTTCAGTTTTTAGTTTATAATGTTTGTGGAATACTTTTTTCTTTGCTAGACTGAAGATGATGAATCAGACAACTGTGCCGTGTGTTTAGATGGATACAAGGCCAGTGATGTGGTCCGTATTCTTCCATGCCAGTAAGTAGAACTTCTGAATGCATTCAAAACCCAGTTATCCAAGTGTTTTGGTTATATCAAGATCTGGAATTTTCTCTGTTTGTTTCATGACACATAGTGAACACTGACAATTTGCAAAACAGGAACAGTGAAGACATGCATAAGGTTCAATTCAGACCTTTGTAGATCATGTTTCTCCTGCAAAATAATTTCCAAGTTAACCCATTTGCCTACATTTTGTTTTTTAAGACATATTTGGTTTTGGTTCGTGGTTGTGTTTTGACTTTCATTATTAGAGCTAAAAAAGAAAATCCTTTGTTTTGTGTTTAGTTCAGTGAAGATACAAACTGTTTTCTTTATTGAAAACAAGATATTATCATTTAGAAACTGCTTTTTTTATTCAAATGAAGGGATTATCCCTCCTTTTTCTCTGGAAATCCCTGCTAAGTTTTACTTCCTTGTGAGGTGGTATTAGCGGTAGCCAATCAGATATCTTGTAAATATGACAGATGCCTATTAAATCATTGATTTTGCTAAAACTAGAATTTGCCAGACATTTTACAAGGGTGCCTTGTACCTGTTGTGTTTTAATAAAAAATGCCTCCTCTGAATAACTGTGAAAATAGCATGGAACATTTTACTCATTGGTTGGTTTGCAGACAGAATACCTAAAGAATGTTCAGATAGCAAATTGCCCAAGTGTCAACACACCTGTGTGTTGGTAATCTAGGGGTTAGAGTTTGAGCTTATCTAGGATCTTAATTTACACCTGGCTATTTAAGTGAATACTTATCTGGACAGTCGACTGAAAATGTATTGTGTGAGGGAAAAACATTTTTTCTTAAAATGTTGCATGAAATCTGGGAAATTCTTAATTTTAAATTGTCATCATGGGTTTTTTTCTGGCTTTCCAAAAACATATTAATGCATATTTCTCAATATTATTGCCTTTTGTCATTTAATGTCAAAGGATTCATTATGCATGACTATTGGAGTGGCCTGCAGTGAAAAGTTAGAGGAAATCAAAAACCTGGTTTCAGTGTTGACAGTCCTACTTGTTTTTATGTTGAAGAATTCGTGATGAATTTTTCTTCTGCAGGCATGAGTTCCACAAGCTGTGCATTGATCCATGGTTAGTGGAGCATCGGACCTGTCCGATGTGCAAGCTCAACATCTTAAAAGAACTGGGGGTTGTAAGTATCATGATTTTTTAGTTTCACAGTCTTCTCATTGTGGTTACCCTGTGTAATGACTGCTTGAAAGTAGTTGTTTAGTTGTGTAATGTGCAGTAGTTTTAGGTGAGTTTGAAAAGCAAGACAGCATCCTAGAGGTACACATTGCATTTTTTTAAATACAGTCAAACCTCTTTTTACAGAGACTTCCATAATATGGGCGTCTCCTAAATATATTACGGACAGTCCCAGAGAAACCAAAATTCTTATTTATAATGTCTACCTCAGTCTGTAATATGGATATTTCTGTAACGGACAATTAGCTCTAGTCCAGCCAGGATGTTAAAAAACGGTTTTACAAAACAGACACCCCTTTGGTTTAAGGCTAAACAATTATTATCATCCTGTCCAAATCAAAACTTTTGTGGAAAAGAAACCTGACTTTCTGGACATTTGCTTGAATTTGACTCCTTTTTGTGGTTCCTTTGGTATTTGTCTCCAATCACCCTCCCAGATTTAGTGTGAATTTTAATGTGTTTGTCTTCAGGCCAGTGATGAAAGTCGCACTCAAGATGTGGAAGTTGGAACATCAGAACTGCCAGAGCAGATAGACCATCACACGGCTGCTGACAACCAGGGTGTGGTCATGAATGAGATTGAACCCTCGGTCAGCGAGCGAAGGCCAAGTTCGGATACTTCAGGTATGTTGTACTCAAGGCGTCCGTTGCAGTATTCGATGCTGGGTTTAATTTTGATAGTTGATAACAACTTAGAATGTCAACTTGGTTTGGGCGTGTTAAGTGACTGTCCTTATTTTGTCATGCAAGATAAAGGGTAAAACAGAGAGAGTCAGTATCTGAGAATAAATGGCAGTCCTTGCAAAAAAAGAGGCCTTTTAAAGTTTTTTATTAAAAGTGACAGTGGAAATTAATAGCATGTTGCATCTCCAAAGGTTTAAAGGCCCCTGCAACCGAGATAACTTTGTTTTTGGGGACATGAATATTGTCAGTTATGTAGAAAGTACAAATGTATGTCTCCATTTGTGTGCACACACAGCTTCTGTTGAGCAAGTACTCTGTTTAAAAGCCACAAAACTGTTTCTGAATTTTGTCAGCACCATTTTGTTTCTGGAAAATTACTTTTGATGAGGGCAGACGGGGAAAAAATTTGGAAAACAATGTTGCCACTCTTTTCTTGTGGGGACCTTAATACCCCGTCAGAATTGCCAGTTATAGTTTTCACTCATATAATAATTTTATTTATTAATATTAAACAAATTTCATTTACCACCAATTGCTTGAGATTTCTGGACAGGAAAAACTTGACGTGCTTCAGTTGTGTCTTTTACAGAAAGCTCCAGTGTTTCTGGATCTGGCCGTGTGCTGCATGTCAGCGCAGAAGTTAACTGGGAAAGAGAAGATCAGTCTAGCTCTACATCCAACTTGGTCGAACATCCCAATCTGCGAGCTTAACCATCATTAGAAGTCATTGTCTTCTTAGTACTGTTATATTGAATCTCAAATACTTTGAGATGCATGTAAATAGACATCTCAGTCGTAAGTAGGTTATTACATGAGAAATACGTGACAGGACCTTTTTACAGGTTGCATTCATCTGATCACAAGTACATGCCAGTGTGTTGCTGATAGCAACAACAGCAAAAAAACTGGACACTGTCTCTTAGCATCCTAGTTGATGTTTAAATTGAGTGACATTTGCTTGACTGACCTGTGCGATGTGGCCTGTAGAAAAGACCGACATGTACTGGAGAGGTACTTTGTGGACACAAATTTGGAGTAGACACTAGTGATACTTCAGTCCCTTAGCCTCATCTCCCTTGAGTCATCCTTGGCTTGTCCACTGTTTATTGCTGAGGCAAGTTTGCCGATGAATAAATTTAATGGCAATTTTGTGTGCTTTCTTAAGCAGTAGTGCCTTTTTTATTTGAATCACAAACTTCTAGTGTTATGTAAAAATTAAAAATATTTAGCTTTTATTATGAGACAGATAAGTAACTGTTTGAGTTAATATTTATGGCTTGATTCTCAGTAAAAAGTTTTTTGATGCATCTTTTTATCACTTAAATGTAAGAAAAATCCAAACAATTTGCTCTTACAAAGAGCTGAAGCTTGAAATGTCAATTTGTTAAACCCATTTCAGTGAAGGCAATAAATTGAGAGTAATCACCATGACTATGAAAGACACTGATAATTCAAGCACTGCTGTCTACCTGTCTACCTACCTCTCTAAATTTTTTATCATTTAACTAGTTAACTTATGTTAAGCACAGTCACTTAAAAGTTAAAATGTGTCAGACAATTTCCAGCAGACCGTCCCCACCCGATCCCTGCACCCCACCTCTCTTTTCCTTCCCTGGGTTTCTGGAGTGTTTGATTTGAGGTTTTCTCTGCTTGATGGAGGAATGTAATCAAATTGGCCTGCATTGTCTGGGAGTGGTAAAGATGATTTTTTGTCGGACCCTGATCAGAACTCCATTGTTTTCTTTGAATGCTCAGAATCACCACTGGCAATGGTAAAGCCGTTTACTGCCAGTGTTAAACTTTTATGTATATTTTTTGTGAATTAATTAATTTAAAGCATCCCTAAAAGCATTTGCTGACTGTAGACTGTATTAGTTCTTAACAGAAGCCAGTATTAAGAACATCCTTTTTCGTGTTACGTACCACCTGTTTGCTTGTGTTTTACTGCGTTTGGGCGGATTTTGGTCGTGGTTTTGTTGCCTAATTTCGATTTTTATCATAGGGTAGAGAGCCCTCTGCTCAGCTCCAAACAGATTAGTCTTTTAGTTTTTGTAAAGGTATTTTCTTTGTGTACAATTGAGGTAATTTTAAAGTGAATATTAATTTGAGGGTTGACTCTGGGGGTGCAAGACTTGACTGTAATATTTTCTCTATGAACAGTAGTCTCATCCCTCCCCTCCCCCAGCTCCTGCTGCCCCTCACCCCTGTTCTGGCAGGGGGCAAGGTGGGTCTTCAGCATGTAACAGCTTTATGACCTCTGATTTATTTGTTAACCCTTCATTTCCAGGAGTGAACACGAACAAGATTGAAAAAAAAAACAATTTCCTTTTGAAAGCTGATGAAAGTAGCATCGCAAGAAATCATGTCAATGCTCACAGTAGATTTTCATCCACAGACTTAATAGTTATATTCAAAACACATGTACATGGCTCAGTGGTTCATTCTTGTGAATGACAGGGTTAAGATTTATTTAATTATTTTTTGTAAGTACTTCCTACCACAAGGTTACATGTAAATAGATGTCATTAGTAACAATGGTGACAGAAAGTAATGTTAAGGGTGCTCATAAAAATATTGTTAAATGCTGAAGGCAAATAAATGTATAAAAAATTTTGTATTTTCGTGTGTTTTGACCTGTCACCAGCTATAGCAGGGCCTGAGATAACTCTCTAAGCCCCAGTATCAGCCCAATATTCTCCAAACTGTTCTCCACATGTTTCTTATGATACAAGTTGGGGGAATTTGGTTAAAAGTCAACAATCTTTGGTGATAATTTCCTTTATTCTCATGACCTGTTATGTTCGATCAAGTAGTGATATATTTATAAGGGGAAGTTGAATACTGGTCACTATTGGGGCTTAAAGGTTAACAGTAAACGGGTAGCAAAAGACGTGGAAACTAGGGTTTGGCTATTAGATTTTTCACTCGAACTACCATTTTAGGTACTGAAAAACAGATTGGCAGGTTTGTATGCAGAGAAAACCAAGGGAACATGAATTTGGAAAGCTGAACCTTAAGGGAACATTATAGGTATACGCAATTACCTAATTTAATACATCACAATACAATACAATACCATACAATACAATACAATACAATTTTATTAGTGTCTCGGGCGCGGATCTAGAATAAATGGTGACCGATTTCCTAAACGAGCGCCGAAGGCGCGAGCTTCTAGGGGGGTCCGGGAAATTTTTTGGATTTTAACGCTCTGAAGTCCCCCTTTTCTGGGTTTCTGAGTCATTCAGACAGGATATTGACCAGTTCCATTCTCCTCGGATGAAGCCTTGCAAATCGGCGGATTATTTCATCAAGGTCAATTTCTATGTTGTAGTAGATATGGAGCAAGGCGAGTCCTGTCAATCTCTTCTCGGCATTAAGGCTCAAAGGCGAGGGCAACGAATCTTCATAGAACGTAGAAAACCGGACAAAGGACGTCATCCATGTTTCCTTTGATGCCAGTAGAACTAATGGAACAGCTAATAGGCATTGCACTGCTGTTTCTTGTTCACCACTACCAAATCGAACTTCCAGTTCATTAATGAAATGGTCAAGAAACGGAATGGTGAGATTTCTCCTGTAATAATCTTCTACTGTTTCGGCAGGGGTGTTTGCACGGTTGCGCTGCAGCTGACAGGTTCTTCGTTTCTGCACTGTGATGACTCTGTGATGTCCAGCTTCTCAGAAATTCGGCATGCTTCTTGAAACCATTTTGCATGTTTCTCTTCTATTTTTAGGCGCACAGAAGATAAAGTTTTTATTACATCTTTGATGTCGCTAAAGACTCCCAGAATGTCATTGCAGGAACCTTGCATCTGAAAGCTGGCACTGCCTGGCACACTGTTAAGGTAACAACGAATTCAAAATTAGCGATGGCGTGGTAATGGCTAACTGCCTTCTTAGTTGAATCTGCATTCCAACTCTTTTCTGCGTTTGTTTTGGTGGTTCCCATACGCTGGATCCAGCTACCGATCCAGCGGGCCTTGCAAACATCAAGAAGTTTGTCACAACGGGATTCAGGACACACGTCTTTCACTTTCTGGACAAGGAGAGCTTCTTTCTTTGGGGAGTACTCAAAGGACCTGATTATCTCTCCAACAGTGTCAAACATGTTCCGAACACTCTGCATTTTGCACGCACTCACAACAGAGAGGTTTAGGCGGTGAGCCATACAGTGAGTGTATACAGCCTTTGGATATTGCCTTTTGACAATGGCTGCTGCACCATTGCAAGGTCCTGACATGTTGCCTGCCCCGTCATAACACTGTCCCATTTTCCAGATTTCAACTTGGAGAGTTTTTATTATTATTATTAAAAATGTACTATTTATTATGAAAAATCTGATCGATTTCCGTAAAGCGGTGGAAACTGGTGTGGATCTGCGCCTGTGTCTACTAGCCTCTACTGAAAGGCTTCTTTAGAAGTTTTAAAGTTACAAAAGTCGATGATAACTAATAAAATTACAAAATATACTACGTAAAATAGTCAAGCATGCAATTAAAAGCAAAATGGAAAATGAACGCTGGTGATAATGGTGATAATGATGATGTTGATGATGACGTACTACATGCTAAGGTAAATAAAACAAATATAAAGCAGATTTCTGCGAGGAAACTTTTTGAAAGGGCCTTGGACTGGGGTAAAATCCTGGAACGGTATGAGACAAGAGAGAGAGCCTGGGTATGAATTATAAACAAAGATGGCGTCTGTAGCGAGGTCATACATTCTCGACAAGAAAAGGTGAGATTTTCCATGGGAGAAGATTAATTTCACGTGTCTTCGTCTAATTCAAATTCCTTTAAACGCCATTGTACATGTAGCAACACCATTTTCTTTGTCTTAAAGGCAACAGCAGGCGGGAAATCAAAGATGTCAAAAGTGTTTACAAATGGGTCACTGGACGTATGAATGCAATAACAAACGAAAGTATTTACAACGGGATTCTCGAACTGCAGT
Source organism: Siderastrea siderea (assembly GCA_964030785.1). Classification (NCBI taxonomy): domain Eukaryota; kingdom Metazoa; phylum Cnidaria; class Anthozoa; order Scleractinia; family Rhizangiidae; genus Siderastrea; species Siderastrea siderea. The sequence continues at coordinate 12,021,760 of OZ034972.1, read as the reverse complement.
CATAAAAAAGAAAATGAAATTGACGAAATCCGCCAATGAAAATGACAAGAGGTAAATCAAGAGATTGTAGTCACAAACATACAATGATGAACAGAGTGTTTTCTTGTGACGTGACGGCAGCCACGTTGAGGTATAAACTCAGGACGTAACAAGTCGATAATTTCGATAGTCGATAAAATTCGATCGTTGTCGATCGAATTCGATACCAATCAATCGACAGATATCGGAACTCGATAAAAGTCGATCACTCAATTTCTTGTGATTATCGACTTTGATCGACTTAAATCGATTTTGATCGACTGCGATCGACAAGTATCGGAAATACAAAAAACTGTGGCAAGACTACAGTTGCCGCGCACATACTAATGAAGCAGGATTGGTTATGCCAAGACTTTATTTTACCGTTTTAACACTGTAATTGGAAGCTCGAATAAACCTGAAAAAACAAAAAGAAACTACCCTTTTCTTCCAGCAAAAGTAATCAGTCTAACTTACAGCTGTACTCAGCTGTACTAAGCAAATTATTTCCTATCGATTCTCAGAAATACACTCTGACGAATGTGTAGAATCCTATTTTAAACTTTGGCCCGTTCCGTCCCCCGAAGCCACCTACGACTTATATAGGGATATAGAGTTTCCAGTGTTTCTCATTTTGACGACCCGCGGGAAGGAGAGACCCTGGAAACAAGGCTTGTTCAAGAGTTATGTTACGGCGGGCTAGCATGATCTGAAGCTGCATGAAGTTCTTGCAGAGTTCTTGCCATCATTTCGCAAGGTAATTTAAACATTCAATTCTGTAATCAGCTGTAATGAATAACAGACCACTTCGTTGTTTAGTTTTTTATTAAACTTTATTGCGATATGGACGGAATAATACACTTCCATTTAAAATTCGTTCGAGCTATTACTGGTTTCGATAGTGCTCGATATTTGTCAATCGACAAGTTTAATTTGTCGATAAAAGTCGATAATCAGTTGAAAATCTTGTGATTATCGACTTTTATCGACAAATTAAACTTGTCGATTGACGATTATCGACAAATATCGAGCACTATCGACTTATCGACTACGTTTCCGATGATCGACTTTGATCGACTTGTTACGTCCTGATAAACTCACTTGGGAAATAGATTCTGTTTTTGTGCAAATAGTTTTAATTGTTTTATACCTCCAACTGTCCAACATGGCCACCGTGAAAACCCCCTATAGAGTGTTGAAAACTTTGTACTCAATTAAGTAGGGGAGGATTGATGTGAGAACGAAGGGGATTTTTAAGAAGCATGGCTTCAACTCATCCCTTTCAAGATGTGCCAGCAGCCGGTGATTTACTGTCTACAGTCAATTATTTTGTGCCAGTGACTTCACACAGGATCACTCCTGTTAATATTGCCTTCTCTTACAAAAAATTTTGAAGAGGGCCAATCAAATACATTGAGCAACTACAGTCTGAGTGCAGGTCCAAATGACAAATGAGACTGTGGCTACATAGTTGTCCAACAGTGTTGTTGCAGAAAATGATAAAATATCCATACCTTACCTTCCAATCCTACACACACAGAGAGTTTTTAGGTGTGAACCTTCAAACCCCTTCAGAAATTCTGGTTCGTCATCATACTTTCATTCATAACATTTGTGTTTGAGACGTCCCACTCCCTTAAAATTTTCCAAAATTCCATTGACTTCCAAGGGGTAGATATGGATATTTTTTGGAACCACACTTTTTTTCCACCTATTTGATTCTACGCAGACCAAACTGTACTCCGTTCAGTGCTAGTACTAATAAATACACAGACACCTAGATATTAAATCTGCCAAATGGTCTGAACAACTCTAAATAAATAGAAAATAAATACAAAGCTTACTCTGTATCTGTGTTTCTATGTATCGAGTTATTTTTAGGCACACTTTTTGAGTTGTAATTGAAAATATTCTTCTCTCTGTTAAGATATGTGACTGGAATATTAATTTTAGATTTTTTCCTAGTGAGGTTGCCATCAAGGAGAAAAAGGATCCAAGTGAGAGGTATTGATAACATTTCAACCATGCATGTTTAATACAGAGGTGTGCTTCCCAAAGGTTAAAAATCCTAACCCACCTATGTGTAACCCTTGACCCTTTAAGCCCTAACAGTGATAAAAATGAAATTTCTCTTAACATTATCAGTACTTGTTCAAACATTGAAGTGATGAGAATTAAGAAAATGATCACCAAGGATGAGATGTCTTGATGTTTAGACAAATTCTCCTTACTAGTTCCATAAGAAATGTATGGAAGACAGTAAGAAGAATATGCATTTTTATATCAGGGGTTAAAGGGTTAAATCCAGTCATTATTTCACACTAAGGTGGAATGCCATACCCTTTTGCACTAACAAGTAGGAGAAGCTCAGGTCTCCATTTCTTGTTCAGAGAAAACGTAGCCCAAAAGGCCAATCTTTTCTCCATTTTGAAACTTTCCTTCAGGCCCTAATCTGCCATTGCTACAGGGCAACAATTTATTGTTTTGGTGAAGTTCAAGGGCTCAAATGAAAACCGTGATACAAATTAAAGTATCAAATGATACTGTTGGTTGTATAAGGGTTTTCATTTGAAACAAAGATTTGTTTCACTGAGTTAAACTTTGGACATACTTTCCTTTGTTAGTGATAAAAACAGCAGTGGAGGTGAGAGTGAAAGTGATGAGTCTGATGAATCTGATGAGTCTTCAACAACAGACAGCAGCGACTCGTCTGATGAGAGCAGTAGTTCTTCTAGTGACAGCAGTAGCAGCAGCAGTTCAGTGGAGTCTGACAGTGACAGTGAACCAGTTAATAAGAAAAAAAAGAAGAAGAGCCGATGAAACTCTCCTGAAAGGATGAAAAGACAACTTAGACGTACCAGCACAGTTCTTGGTTACGTCCAACAGAATCTGTCTGTGGAGGCAAATGCAAGGAACAGACATGTGCAGAGCATGATCCTGCCTCTAATCCTTGAGCAAACCCAAGTCTCATTATGCAAATGCAGTTCTATCTGCATTTGGTAAAATTCGTTCTTCAATTTGAGTCTAGTTATACAAATGCAGTCCTATCTTTTGAGTCTGTGGTCAATTTCTTTAACCCAAGACTTATTGTGCGCTTCTTTTGAGTCATTGGCGAAGTTCTTTAAGTGTAACCACTTTACTGGAAGCTAAGGAATGGAACTTTAAAGTGGCTCCACTTTGTTTTCAGTTTTCTCCATGTTAGAATTTTTTTAAAGTTTGACAATTTTCTTGCCATTTTGGAGAAAGGATTCAGTTAGCCATGCAAAACTTTTGCATTGTTGGTAGTACTGAGTTGAAGTGGGAAAATTGTTTCACCTTTTTAGCATTAGTGGATGACCACATTCTTTTTAACCAGAGACGTGCTTGAATAGCTAGACTACAGGCAGTTTGTCCTTTCTCTTAAACACAGTCAAGGGAGCTTTCAACACATAAGGAAGAGCAAAAGTTATTTTTCACTTGGTTGTTTACTTCTCATTGTACCTTGTAAAGTAAAAAGTAAAGTAAAAATAAACTGCCTAACTTGTGTTAAAGTAGGAGCAGATCCAAGACTCTGAAGTCAAGACCTCACGGTATTTGTTGTTTTACATGTCAAAGCATTTTTAATGTTGTGATTTCGAATAATTCCCATAGTTCCCTGTTCCAAACTTATAGTTCCGCGTTCCAAACTTAGCTTTTACTGTACTTTTTAAAAGACAAGAACTGTGAAGTACAAAATCCAACTGATGGTTGCATTTTACGGTAACAAACCTGTGGATCCCTAAAAAACAGAAACTGACCGAGTGGATCAAAATCTACCAAACAACCTGCGAACGACACGTTATGAACTTCTTTGTTTTCTTAGAATCGACAGCAGCATAAAAACGTAGTGAACTTCCGTGTTCGAAGTGTTGATTTGAAGAGTACAGTTTTTAGGGAATCAAATAAAAGCTGAATTGTTAATTGATTTTCTCTCTCTCTCTCTCCACAGACCATTACAATCTCTTAAGATTAAGTGGAGTGAACGAAATAAGAATCACTGGGATTCGCTGACTAGTTTACAACGGGATAGATATGGGAAGTGGGGAGAAACAGGAGTTCCTTGTGCCACAGGCCACCCACAAAGCCAGAGCTCAACTCCTGCTGAATGAAGCATCTTGAAATGATACCCCTGGATGACAGCGCTGAATAGCATAATACGTGTGTTCCTCACGTCGCCGCAAAAACTTGTTACTGGGTACTTCACATTTGCGTTAAAAGCATTTTTTTCCTGTTCCCGCCCAAAAGACCGTCGAAAAAAGCACACACACAAAAAAAATATTGACCATCCAGCGCTTTTTAGCCCGTAGCTTAACATTGTTAATTGGAAAATCATCCTTGTAGCAACGCTGATCAATTTGAGCCCCTGGATGGGATTCTAGTCCACGGGGTTAGCTCCAGCGTTTTGCGAGGTTTCTGGCTGTTCGCTGACAACCATTTTACCTAAAACAGTTGGGTGGAGAAAGACACTACAGAACAAATCAATAAACGTGGAGTGGGGGAAAAAGTGAAGAAGTATTCGTATTTATCTCTTGCTTCTGTCATGCCGCGGAGTGCGTACAAAACTCGAGCAAAAAAGAGAACACTTTTGTGAACCACCAAGACATTGGTAGCTCACACAGTTGATGTGGAGGCCACATTAAACTCCCTCCTAAGTAGCGCTCCGACGGCTAGTTTGGAAGAATTTGACTATCGATATAAAAATAAGTACGTGTCCGTTGCACATTTTTCTCGATATCCGTACATCGTGCAAAACGTATCCCTTGCAGGGTGGGGAAGGGACACGTCTCCACGCGCGCAACAGTTTTCTGACGACGTAATTTTGTTGTTATTTGTTACGTAGTATATCGAAGCATTAAAACTACGCGTTTTCTTGGCAATAGCTTGTGTTTCTGAACTGTAGTCAATTTTGAGTGGTTTGAGAATCCAGTGAAGATTTCTAACGATGTCGCTCGAAGAGAAACACGACTCCTCTTCAGGTGAGATGCGGGACAATGAAACCAACCAATTACTTGAGTTGGAAACTCATATTTGTTACCAAACAAGTGGGGTGTCACAAAACGTGAGTTGTGAATATGAAAAACTGCGTAAATCAGCAAACGAGATGCAAGGTTTCTCACGAGGAGAAATGGAAGAGATAGAGGAAAGATCGGATAATCCTCAGATGGAATCTGAAGAATTAAACATTAACAAGAAACTCACGATGCTACAGGACGTCTTCAAGACCGTCGGCTCAGACTTAGAAGACATTAAGACCTTGATGTTAAGACTCCGGGAAATTTTAAGCAATGGTTGCGATAGAAAGAGTCACTTGGATTTAAACCATCAAAGAGATTGTTCAACAGGGGAAAGCTCCAAAGAAATAATAGTAATTGATGATGAAGATAATGATGAGGACGAGCCAATGCAAAATTTGCCGCTATTACAACAAGAAGCTAATTTGGAGGCTGGACCAACAAGAGAAGGTTCTACAGACTCTTTTGATGACAGTAAATACTCCACTCTAGTTGCGGATATAGAAGTGTTGAAAAACAAACTTGTTTCACTCAAGAGAAATCTTGGGAAATAATCGTGTCTTTTCTTAATTATTTTTGTACTGAGACGTGTACCTTTTTATCGAGTAAAAGAAAGCAGAAAAAATGAAATTAATTCTAGATCTTTTGAATAAAAATTGAGTACGTTTTCAAATGTGACTTGTTGTAGCAAACGAGGTAAGCTATAAGATCAGAAGAGCATCACTACTTCAGTGTCAACCGTTATTTTTTCTTGTCTTCTATTATGTCATTCTTGTGCCGTGTGGTGCACTGATTAAGCCTGTTAAAAATAAATGCTAGCTATGATTTCAAACAGCGAAGGGGATAATTGTTTGTCCCATCAGAGTCCATGAGAATATTCCCGTTTACCTCGAGGTCTATAAGAACATAAAAGAAGGACTTTTCCAACTGTTTTCTGTGGACTTATCGTGTCTAAATGCACTTTTCACACCGTAGAACTCCGGAGGCTCACGGCTTTTCAGAAAAGAGTGGAAGGATTTTGTTATTTTAGTAGTTCAAAGGGTCGTTTCATAACCTGAGTATCAGGCCTTACCTGGGGGAGGGGGAGGGAAGGAGAGGGGGGAGGAGAAGAGAAGGGAGAGGAAGGCTTTCCTTTCCCCTTCCTTTCCCCTTCTCTCTCCCTCTCCTCCCCCACCCCCCAGAAAGCCTGATACTCAGGCTAGTCGTTTAAAGACACCTTAAACTGCATGAAAGGGATAGCATGCAGGTAATGTACTACAAAGGATTGCAGGAAAATACAAAGTAAAAATATACTGTTCTCCATGTAAAAAAGTTACAATTTATTTTTGTGGAACTGTTACATGTAATTGTAGTGATTCGTGCATCAGGATACCATTTCGATAAAAGGCAGTATATGTGAAAGTAAGGATTTAAACCTTGGGGCGAAGGGTCCCCCGCGTGGGAGACTTAATTGAGTAGCCCCCCACCCCTCCAGTAAATACATAAGTTTCTCGACATTCTACATCACAAAGCACCACTGAGGAGCCTAATCAAAATCCCGTGTTCGGGGGTTCGAATCCCACCGAGGTCAAATAAATTTTCTTAGCATTGTGTGGACCACAATTATTTACTCCGTTATTAGGGCGCGGGCTGAAAAATGAATTCTCTCCTGTAACATACCCTACGAAGAACTCTCGCGTACAATTTGCCCTTTGCGACATTTTCTTCGAAAAGCGCTGGTAGACCAGAATTCTACTTCTTGCAGCTAAGCGATTGCGGAAAAACGGAAAAATTACGGGAAATATCAGATGCCACCTGGCTATATATTGAGGCACCAGAGAGTTTTTTTTGTCAGATCTGTGCTGGAGTTTTGTTGCGAAACAAGCTAGACGGAACGTTGCCTAGTTATACACCACCTGTACGCGCAAACAGAGGCAAAATGCATTGCGCGTAAAATTCCAGAAAAAATATACCTGTCGATTCAGGCACGGTTAGATCATCAAGTATGCTTACAGAATTGTTCAGCCTAGTACCCAGGCGTTCCCTTCTTGCTCACACGACTTGGCGCGAAATTTCGTGACATCACCGAATGGCATACCGCGAGAACGCGTTCTCCGGGGACCTCATTCGGTGACGTCACGACATTTCGCACCAAGTCGAGTGGAGTGAGTAGGAGGAGAACGCCTGGGTACTAGGCTGAGAATTGTTGTTGATGACGTACCGAACGCTACCGAACATAAATAGAAATTCGATAAGATAAGATTGGCTTGCTATTGTGGTTCTGTCAATCAAACGTCGGATAGCAATTCGCCATGTTGGATTCAAGATGGCGGCAGGGGGATGCTTACATGAGCGGAAACTCTGTCCGCATAAACAAGTGATTTCAACAGCTTATGGAGGTTGTGGACCCGTAATTTAGCCATGAGCTTACTAAAGAAACTTGCATCTTTGTCTCCTCTTCAATCGCCCAGTTCTGAAGTGGAGAAGAAGCAACTGGGCGAGGGTTTTGTAGAGTTTGGCAGCACGGAGTATTTGCGACTTGTAGACGTGCATTGGAATAATGCGAAGGCGATAATAGCCTTGGACGAAAAGACTGTTGGACACCAAGAGCGCTGTAATATTTTAGTTTACCATCTAAATGAAATTGTTTCTGTTTTAATTGACGAAAAGGACGGCGATCCAGGGCCATGTTTGCAATACGTACTCGACGAAGATGTGTTTCAAACTGTCTACAACTGGAGTGCCGCGAACAAGAATTGCGTCAAGGACATGAAGAGGGAACAGCTACGGTTGTTTAGAAACCTCATAGAGAAGGCTAGAGCACATTTGCTGATATATGAGCAAGTCTGGAAACCCCTGCTTTATCTTCTTCACTCTTGCGTAAACAATATCTCTTCAGATATGGAGGAACATTTCGTGGCTGTGTTGAAAGGGCTTTGTGTGAGCGTGAACCGGGAAATTGCTCTGTTAGACCTATTCTTCTTGGATAATCACCATCATAGCCAGATTGCGAAGCTGTCTGTGTTCTCACTGCTCATTCCGTTCGTTCATCGAGAAGGAAATGTTGGTAACTGGGCTCGCGACGCCATGCTGTTATGCATGGCTTTGTCATCTGTAGATACGCGATTAGGAACTTATATCGCAGAGGAGACGGACTTTTGTCCCGTGAGTAATCTTATTTTATATTTGAATCTTGTGTTTATTGCCGTTCTTATCAGTAATATTCTTGAGTACTTCAATTTATCCATTCCCTATGGAAAATAGTTTTTCTCTTTTAAACTTTGGCGGGGTTTGTGATCGACATCACTTTTGTTTATTTTTGTTGGCTTCGGCTTAAATAATTTGGTAACTCTAAAATGAAAGACTTTCGTATTTGGCGTAATCACTTCTCATAATAACCATTCCCTGGAACAAAGCCTACACGATGCGGGTATATTTGGTTTAAGTGGCCAAGTTTCCCCGAGGGAGCAGTTTTTAAACGCAAAGTTAATAAAAGGCAAACATGAATGTTGTCCTTTTTGATCTCTTTTATTTTTCCAAACTACATATTAAGTTACATGTATTGAACTCTGTCTCATTTGCTGTATGATTGTGTCTTAACTGCTCAGTGCTGAAGGGGAGCTGTGAATGTGGTACATAATTTAAAATTCCTTGCACTTGCAATTATCGAGACAATGTATGCAAATAACTTTTCTTAAAGTACATAATTATTTAAATTGCAGCTACAGCGTCATATGAAAGTTGACACCTGGCCAAAAAGCAAAACATAAATGAACAATGGAGTTAAATTATGAGCAAATATCCTTTCTTTTCCTAAGAAAAGCATCTGTTTGTTACAAGTCCGTTGGCTTTGAAAGTTTGTGTATAATTTGTGATTTCAGACTTTCACTAGAGGTCACAAAAACAGAACATAAAACTTTTCTACTAAACTCTAAAAATACAGCTGTGACAGGTCCCAGACATTGTAGTGTGCCACTCCCAGTAGTTGTTCAAGGAGCAGTGTTCTTTCATTATCAAGAGGAAAAATTCTTATCAGGTACACAAATTTATGATCTGCCAGTAGCTGAAAATAAAATCCAGCTGGTTGTGAGACCTGGTCCGTGTTTCTTGAAAGTCCCTAAAATGTTTTGGCCTGAAAGCCATTTGTGAAATTATGAAACCCTCATTCTACAAAGCTGGTACTTTAAAAATGTATTTAAGATAAGAAATGTTTGACTTATCACAAAGTTTCACACTTAGAACCTTATTTAGGCGGGCGACGTCTCAAATGTCGCTGCGGTCTCATGAAATGGGTAACACATTCCTGAATTGGTGGTAGTCAGTAGACTTAGTCTCCGTGCGGGCTCGAATTAATCAGGCTCGTTATAGTGACGTGGTTTTTAGGAGATTGAAAGCTAATGTTACAGATACCGCACGATTTGCTGGTGACACGGATTTTTATAAACAGAAGTGTGAAGCATAATTTTGTTGTTTTGAGTTTTACGGCATATTGAAGTTGAGTAAAGATGAGCGTTGAAATGTTTATTTCGCTGTTTTTGAGGACATTTCCTTTTTAAGGGGCAGTGTTTACAAAGGCTAGCGAGAACTTGGGAGTTGTGTGCGTCCAATGCCCATCCGCGCTCACGTGCGTTCTCTCAGTGCACGAGACAGAAAGCAATCTATGAAATCTATACCTGCCACTGTAAACCCAGCCCTTACAGAATCAAAGCTGGAACTAACTTCTATAGTTTAATAAATAGCGTCCCAAAAAACTATAACACTAAAAATAGGAAAACCGTAAACAAAAAATTCGTTGGTGATGAAATCTCAATCAAATAACAAACAAGGCCTGAGTATCACCAATCTAAATTGATTCCGTCACACCAGGTCAGAAATACATTTCTACTTTTCGCATTTTTAGAATTTTGGTTGTCTAAACTTGTCTAAGACCTCTCAGTCTTTCGTTTATGTCTTTCCACGGTTTCAAACTAATTTAACAAAGTTTCATTCATTTTAGTCTTTATTAGAGCAGGGGTCAACACGCAAAAATATAAACGTCACGAGTGGGTTAGCTATCTCAGCATTGATATGAATATGTCTTCCAAATGTCTCTAGAAACACAGCTTTCTGGCGATAAAAAATTGGTCTGAACCCCTACGTTAAATCAAGAATACTAGACAAAATGAAGTTTGAGCTCAAAAGAGGAGAAGTAAAGCTTTTTGAGCAAAAAGTGTTTCCGCCTTTTGTAGCTTAAGGATATCACCGTTTAAGAACGATTTGAAAGAGTCGTACAGAGGTCACTGGTTACAAACAAACAAAGTTCTCAAGTTGCATACATACATTTAATTCCTTACATACTGGAAGTGCAAATTGTCTATAACAGGTCACCGGAAACCACGAACTACTAAAAGTTAAACCTTTTTCCTTTAGAAAAGGGGAGTGGGGAGGGGGGTGAGAGACTATGCGCCGCCTGTAAATTCTTCAGAATTTCTTGTTGTTTACACGATACAGTTTGGGGGTTTTAAGAAACGCATGCCTGGGCTTATGCAACTTTGTAAGTGTTGACCTTTGGGGTCTTCTTATAAGCAGTATTTAAAAGAATCTTGGGATGAAGTAAGTGGAGACTAATTTTGCATGCAACATTCTCTGATAATATTGTGCTAAGGTTGCATTCATTATGTATACCACAGCAGCTGGTGGGGGGGGAGGGGGCAGGGGGCAGGGGGTTTTGAGGGGGGGTCTCAAATTTTTTTTTGAAAGGGACAAGGGGGGCTTGTCAAGATTTTTGACAGAAAGAAGGGGGGATGCTAATTTTTTTCTCCTCTTAAAGAGAAAGCATTTGTAATATTTTTTAAAATTTAATATTAATTTGTCTTTATGTTTGAAAAAAGGTAACAAGTTTGTTTCCTTTACAAATATACTTTTTTACAGGGCCTTAATTGAAAGGTCAACTGCTTTTATTTTAAAGCTAAGTGCTTTCATGTATCCCCCAAAACAACAACTAGAAAAAACTGCTCCTATTTTCAATGAATAGTCCAAGTGCTCTATAACTGGAAAGGTGCTTTCAGCTCTGTGTACACTGTCAATCAGCCACTGACATGAAGCCACTAACAAATGGAGTCAAATAGGGCTCTATCAAACGACAGGCCTATGTAACTCCCATGGGCGTTTAGCCTTTCTAGAGTTTTGCTCTCACGAGTATATCGAATGCCCTTTTTGTAGGATATTAGGGGCGGTTCCTTGAAAACGTCTTTAAGCAATGGTTGCTGTGTTATAAAATGGCAGTTGTTCATGAGTATCGGTTTTAAGTTAGACACTGCTGGGTATTACTGCATAACAAAGGTCAAGATTTTCTTGTTTTGTTTTTGTTTTTGTTGGAGGGCTGAGAGGGTTGTTTGAATAAAGTTCTCTGGGTATCCTCTTTCAAGAAGTTGTGTTTTGAAGTTTGTCTTGCTCTCTTCAAAAATATTTTCATGGCTAAGGTAGAAACAGAAATCTTAAATCAAAGCGCTTTAAAACCACTCGTCTGGAAACGATTCATTGACGACATCTTCTCCCTCTAGAACACAACCAGAGAAGAGATCACACAGTTCATTGAGCAAGCTCACAAACACCATCAAACTAATAATTAGTGTACATAATGAATGCAGCCTAATTTAAACATTTAAACAATTTTTTAGCATAGCCTAATAATCTGGGTTGGAACATTTCAGGTTTTGGCGACTGGTCTTAGTGCTCTATACTCTGATCTACCCACGTCACTTGATATTCCATCTGAGGATTGGTATTCCCTGGAGAGGGGACTCTGGGCAACGTTTCCTGAACTAGTGTCCTTTCTGAGATCACTGGAGTTCTGCAATAATGTCATTCAGGTATGGTACATGTTCTTATAGGGTTGAAGGGTGGGGTCGATCATAAGGTAAAGTCTAGTGTGCAGTCCAAACGATTGAATGAACATGAGCTCTCATTCAATCCCAGGGCTCAAAACTAACTTTTCAGCTTAGTAGCCAAGTGGCTAGTGAGAGGTTTGATTTCACTAGCCAAAATAAATTTTCACTAGCCAGCCTTTTTGGCATTATCTCATACTGTGTTCGACAGTTAAAGATCCTCACACGTGGAATACAAAGTACTATGTGCCTTCAGGGCAAATTCCCAGGCGCGATGTAGTTTACGTCTCTCTTTTCCGTTTTGGTCAGATCATGATGAATAACTCGAACAGTTAACCTTACCTGAGCATGTCATTGTACGGAGAAACATTGGGAAGACAGGACTGACATTGTACGAACGTTGTAAGGTACGGAGAAACGTCAAAAAGACAAGACTGATACAGCACTCAACTCACATACGGAAAAACATATACAAGAGAAGACTGGTAAATTATAAGCGTATTTGTGTGCGGAGAAACATAAATGAGCAGAAAAAAACTAATAAGGTTTGGACTTACTAAGGTACAGAGAATTGTTGAGAAGTCATATCAAACACGTTGGTTGCAAATGCACTACAGTAGGGAGAAATGCTGCCAACGTACCAAGATACACAGCGACTAATAAAATACGCAACTACTAACTTACGGAGAAATGTTATTAAACAAAACTAATTCCGTAAGAACGTGTGTGACCTATGGAAGAACGCCTAACGGACAAACTGAATTACAGAGACAAGAAATTACAGAGAAATGTAAATGAGACAACTAAAATCACACTAACGTACGGATAAGCGTTGAGAAGACAAGACTAATGCCATATGAACATACTAACATACAGAGAAACGCTAAGCAGTGTCGACTTACCGTACGAATGTACAAACACACTGAAAACCTTAGGAAGAGCACAACAATGTCGTGCGAATGTGCTAACATACAAAGGAACATTGAGAAGGCTAGCTAATAAATCGACGAACCTACTTACATACGGAGAAATGCTCTGAAGACGTTACGCAGAGAAACGTTGGGAAGAGAAAGTATCGTACGAGCGTAGCTATTAATGGAAAAAAGTCGATAAAAGAAGACTAAAGAATTGTGTGAGCCTACTAACATGTAGACAAATATCATATGAACGCACTTATGGACCTCTCAAGGAAACGTGTGGTGAAACATTCTGAAGACAGCTAATTTCGTTCGAACGTAGAAATGTCGGAGAAAACGTTGCCATCTGAGACAAGAATTAGTAGGGAAAAACGTTGAGAGGACCAAACAAGTATCATATGAACATTATGATATCCTTCTACGGAATAAGTTTTAGTTTCTGCTCACTCAGTTTGCTTTTGGGATCCAGTCATCAGAAGCAATATTTAGTTTGGTGTCCATCCGGTGCTTTGAAATTTTCATTAGCCAAAATGGCTAGTAAAAGCATAAAACTTACTAGCCAAAATGGAATTTCTACTAGTCTGTGACTAGTTGGCTACCGTTAGTCTCGAGCCCTGAATCCTTTGTTAGATTCAGTTTCTATAGCATGAAATGAGTAGAAGCCTTACTACTACCCCCTGGCCAGGGTCACAGGATACCCAGCTTAAAATGACTAGGAGCCTTACCACTACCCCCTGGCCCAGGTCACAGGATACCCAGCTTAAAATGACTATGAGCCTTACCACTACCCCCTGGCCAGGGTCACAGGATACCTAGCTTAAAATGATGAGGAGCCTTACTACTACCCCCTGGCCAGGGTCACAGGATACCCAGCTTAAAATGACTAGGAGCCTTACCACTACCCCCTGGCCAGGGTCACAAGATACCTAGCTTAAAATGATGAGGAGCCTTACTACTACCCCCTGGCCAGGGTCACAGGATACCCAGCTTAAAATGACTAGGAGCCTTACCACTACCCCCTGGCCCAGGTCACAGGATACCCAGCTTAAAATGACTATGAGCCTTACCACTACCCCCTGGCCAGGGTCACAGGATACCTAGCTTAAAATGATGAGGAGCCTTACTACTACCCCCTGGCCAGGGTCACAGGATACCCAGCTTAAAATGACTAGGAGTCTTACCACTACCCCCAGGCCCGGGTCACAGGATACCTAGCTTAAAATGACTAGGAGCCTTACTACTACCCCCTGGCCAGGGTCACAGGATACCCAGCTTAAAATGACTAGGAGCCTTACTACTACCCCCTGGCCCAGGTCACAGGATACCCAGCTTAAAATGACTATGAGCCTTACCACTACCCCCTGGCCAGGGTCACAGGATACCTAGCTTAAAATGATGAGGAGCCTTACTACTACCCCCTGGCCAGGGTCACAGGATACCCAGCTTAAAATGACTAGGAGCCTTACCACTACCCCCTGGCCAGGGTCACAGGATACCTAGCTTAAAATGATGAGGAGCCTTACTACTACCCCCTGGCCAGGGTCACAGGATACCCAGCTTAAAATGACTAGGAGCCTTACCACTACCCCCTGGCCAGGGTCACAGGATACCTAGCTTAAAATGATGAGGAGCCTTACTACTACCCCCTGGCCAGGGTCACAGGATACCCAGCTTAAAATGACTAGGAGCCTTACCACTACCCCCTGGCCCAGGTCACAGGATACCCAGCTTAAAATGACTATGAGCCTTACCACTACCCCCTGGCCAGGGTCACAGGATACCTAGCTTAAAATGATGAGGAGCCTTACTACTACCCCCTGGCCAGGGTCACAGGATACCCAGCTTAAAATGATGAGGAGTCTTACCACTACCCCCAGGCCCGGGTCACAGGATACCTAGCTTAAAATGACTAGGAGCCTTACTACTACCCCCTGGCCAGGGTCACAGGATACCTAGCTTAAAATGACTAGGAGCCTTACCACTACCCCCTGGCCCGGGTCACAGGATACCCAGCTTAAAATGACTAGGAGCCTTACCACTACCTCCTGGTCTGGGTGCTACTCTATTGCAGGGTTTTCCCCAATGTTATGTTAGGATGCCCTTTAACAGTTTGCTGTTTCCCATATATACAGCTGGATTGAGAGAGATGCAGGCGTCGAAATTAAGTTATTTTCCTAGGAGCAGTTCTGCTCTTAGGTCCAAAATGTTAGGAGTAAATTTGGTCTGTGAAGAAGAAGAAAATTTATTTCTTATGAAAATGGTTCTAAGCTGAAAGTAAGTGCAAAAAAAAAGTTGAAGGAGGAAATTTGCCCTAAATTATTTTCTTTAGGAGCAAACGGGTTCAAAATAAAATCAGAGCTTTTTGCCTGAAATTGTCGGCTTTTTTTCTCAAGGCTGATTTATAGCCGGCTGTCAACATGAATGGATAAGCATCATATAAAGAAACACCATTTTCAAGTTTTTTTGTCTTGCCTTGCATGACACAATGAACTACACTGGGATAAAATGTTTCTAATCTTAACGAGTTCCTTTACAAAAGTCCCACGTTTTTGTACTGTTTTTAATTGTAGAGTGAGTAATTTCTGGAAAAGGTTCACAATTTCTTCGAAGGTTGGCTGCAAAAACACACTGCTCGAGATGTACTGTGTGCGAAATGCAATTTGATAGTTTTTTTTTTCAAAAACTTAGATTGTAGAACTTGCCTTCTCTGGAACAAAGACGTTTTTCACTTGAATGAAAAAAACAAATTCTGATCAGAATTTAACGATTCTCTCCTGTCCGAACTTTCAACGTTTTAGTTTGTTTGTCAGTTTACAAATTGGATCAGTCCTTTGGAAAAAAAAAACAACAACAACAAAACAAAACAAAAAAAAACAAAACAAATGCCGCCACGGTGAAACACTTAATATTTACTTCGGTCTCTGACAAATTAAACTACTGGACGAGAAAGCGAAAGCACACACAAAAAAGTGACAAGGTGCTAAGAGTAACAGGATCAAACACTCGCTGGTAACAAGGAAGATCATGAATGAAAATTTGTTCGGTTCCTGAATTGCTGCGGCACTGCAATTCTGTGCCTGGCCCATTTCCTCAGTTAGGTCGAGTTACTGAGCACGTATGATCCCATGTCAGCCATGAAACCAAATTAAAAGAAAAAACAATGAAAAAGCAGGTGGGGACTGTAAAACACTGCATACATGTATTTGACTTTTCCCTGTGACTAGTCCCTGGGAGTAGTCCCTTTGTGTGTACATGAGTGTGTCCTTGTAAAAGGTCGTGATTACCTGTAGTCCCCTTGTGTGTTCTGACCTTAAACTGTTTATGAAATTTGCACCATATGAATGCATAACTACTTAACTACCATAACCAATATGGCCTGTAGCTTATTCTAAAATAACCCTTCATTGAATTAACAGTAACATGTTATTAATTGTGTAATGAACCACTTTCCCCATGTGTGTTCTGTCACTATCTGCATGTATTAAGTAACATTTTAGTATTGCAGTATCTGTAATTACTGATGAAATGTCCTTGCCTTGGTTTTTACATATTACATTAATTAATTGGCATAACATTATTTACCTTGGTAAACTTCATCCTCTCGTTACAAGAATGACTGACCCTTCTATTATTTAACATGTATATCGCACAGGAAAATTACACTCCAATTGCACTCTTGAATTGCAAACAATGAAATGTTCTGTCTATACACACAATTTATTGTGTTGTTCAGATTGCCCATCCTCAAGTTCAAATGAAGCTGCTGGATCTCATTTACCATGGATTTCTTGTGTCAGTTATGGCAGGATCATTGAGTCAGGTGGGTTTTTTAACTCTTTCTTTAAGGACAGTGGCCCTTATTGCTAACACACAAATTTTCTGGGCATCACACGTTCTTTCCCCCTGATTCCTGAATAATGTGCAGTTGTGAGAAAATAAAATTTTAGGTTGATTGAGTAGTTGTTTTTCTACTTGTATTTCGTATTTTCCCAGATGGGCACAATTAGGAAAAATACCTTCCTATTAGGGGCCACCGCCCTTAATGGGATTATGGGTGAATTTTGATGTAATATGATGAGAATTAGAAAGAAATAAAAGAAAAAGATAGATGCATAGATGCACACACCCAACAATAATTAGACTGTATCCACCTGAAAGCAATTTGGGTCAACAGTGATCCTTTTTGGTGTGTATTTACCAATACTCCACTTCAAAGTTTTATTGTAACCCTTGAATTCTTATTTTTCCCAGTTGACATTATAAACATGTAAACTAAGAAATTGTAACTTTTGTCCCTTGAAACTGGCAGACATCAACTGAAGCCTTAATTGCAGCCACAGCCTACTTAGACCTGTTTCTACGCAGCATCACCGATTCAAACTTGATGAAAGTTTTCCTGCAGTTCATCATGGTAGAGAGATCTGATGGAACACCCATTCTGAACTTGCTCGTGTCCAGGATTGCACAGGAATCCCAGGTCAGTTATCTAACAACTTCCTGTCAGAATTAACTTTGAGTTTTGAGGTCTCAACAATAAACTACTGGTTAAACAGATCTTAATTTAGGTTAGCAACCATCATGGTTATAATTCAAAGATCCACTACCCACTGGATGGCATCAATTCTCATTAAAACTGAATTGAACGGTCAATGTGCACATTTTGGTAGAATTTGCAATGTTTTTGCTTCCTGTAGGGCAAGCTTAATATATACTGTCTCTTGACTGACAGTGAGTATGTACTGTGGGTGAAAAGTTGGTGGTGGTAGGTCTGATAGATCTTACAAGGCATAGTAAACTGTAACATGCTGGTATTTTGCTCTTCTAGCTTGCTGTTGTGTCACTGGGTTTGTTCTACACTCTCCTGGACCTTAATTGTGAAGACATCATGTACAGTTTGGTGTTCAAGTGAGTTTTACACACAGCAAAATGACAAATAAATAATATGCTATCATTGTTTTAGACCATGATATCCCCTCAATTCTTTTATTTTTGTGTGTGTGTTTGCCAAGATGGGAATTAAATATTGATCAGTAGTTTTCAAAATTGTAAGGTAAACAATATCCCCAAAAAATACAGCTCAGAGGCTTTCATTTGAATGGTCACTCTTTAGGATTTCGTCCATAGACTAAAAAATTAGAACCATCTTATACTGCATAACAAAAAGTACCACAAGATAGAACTGCTCAGTAGCTTTCATTTAAATGGCCACAAAGATTTCATCCACAGACTCAAAAGTTAGAACCACCTTGTACAGCATAATAAACAGCATCACAGCAAAGTACTGCTCTGTAGCTTTCATTTGAATAGTCACACTGTAGTATTTGATCCTCAGATTTAATAGTATGACCTAAAACCCAGAATAATTTTGTTTCGTTTTTGGTATCCACAGGTACCTTATTCCCTGTACTCACATTCTGAGCAGTCAGAAGAGAACCATCAAGGAGGTTGATCTTTATAGCAAGAGTGCCTTCAAATTCTTGTCGCTCATTCCTGCATGCTGCAATGGTAGCCAGTCACCAACACCTTTTCCATCCACCGAGAACTTAAACAAAAGTTCGAACACGCCGATGAAAGTCGACCTCAAAACATCAAGCGAACTGGTATTCTACCGGTCGTCTCACCTCGACAATCTCTACACCGAAGTCTGTACAGATTACATGGAGTACTTAGCGGATGCGCGAATTTTACTGAGAGACTGTCAAATGAGATGTTCCTGCTGGAGCGCACCTTATGATGGTCAAAACCCGCCCCCACAGGACCCCTCGTTGGTACAGCGAGAGCGGTCGGCTTCTAACCTGTCAGCAGTAGTTGCCAATGGCAACATCCCAAAGCAGGGGTCATCTTTGACAACGGATGAGTTGCATATTCCACTCAAGAGAACCAAATCAGCCACCGATTGTGAACATAAGAAAGATGAGCCGGACTTAGGACCATTTTTGGAGACTCTGTTTCAGAAAGTCGAACGGATGCCGCAGAACTCATTCTACGTGAATTTGATTTTGACCGGGGTGGTGTCGAGACTTGCTCTGTACCCTCAGCCGCTGCTTCGCTCGTTTCTTCTCAATTACAACATGGTTCTTAAGCCTGGTGTGCGTTCACTGTTTCAGGTATGAGTGTGTTTATTTTTTGTTTAGGAGTTTTTGTCTAGGTTCAGAAAGAGAAACAGATGGTAAATTAAAGGGGGGGGGGGGGACGACAAAGTATTTTAATTAGTAATTGAAGGATTTTACGAAGAGAACTTACATACTTACATACTTTATTGTTACCTCCCCAATGGGGCTTTTCAGGAACAATTACTTAAATTACTAAGTTACTAATAACTATACAATCAAAATTAATCAAATTTAAGAAACATTTACAACATTATCTAGACTTTGTAGTCACCAAAAATCGGGTGGAGATAAGTCGCTATTTGACCTGTTCTGGGTTGTTGTTGTTGTCGTTTAAGAAAAACAGCATGAGGCATGCATTGTTTTAATGGAGCATTTCTCAATTTAGTGTCGTCAAACCCAAACCATAGTATAATAATTTTACTCTAGACAATCAAAACGAACACGAATTACCCAATGAAACAATCAGAACTTGAAAGTAAAAACATGTAATAGGCGCCAACGCACAGGAAAACGCGTGCGACAAAAGCACGTTTGGATTTTAGAAAGTGACGCCAGCTTTTTAAACCTGTCACGTTGTTGAGTAAAGTAAAATAGGGGAGAGGCGGACGCTAGCCTGCAAATTGTGTTCTAATTTTAGTTAAGAACATTTAAGAGGATAGTCGTGCGAAATTGATATGTTTTCTTATCTTTTCTACTCAGATCCTTAGTTCAGTTAAAATCAAAGTGGAGAACATTGCTGATCAAACTGACGGACTCGACAGGCTACTCCGCCGAGCGAGAAAAAACTTGATTCTTCGCGAAGAAAAGAGTCGCGCGAGCATTCAAAGCGTGGTTATCGACGTACAGCAGCCAGTGAAGGTGGCAAAACACTCAGAGCAGAGAAGTCCTTCAACAGCACACAAACTATTGAGACAGAAAACAGACTCTTCGCTGTTAGGTCGCGCTCGTCTCTGGCAAGATGGGCCCCCACCTAAGACTTTTGGCAGCAAAGAAGGTCTTAGCATGCGAAAACAATCCCTGGATGTATCTGAGAGTCCAAGACCAAAGAAAGGGAATTTTGAAAGGCGTGCTAGTAATGCGAGTGCTAGCACTAGTTCAAGCTTGTCTCTGAGTGGGTCCTGGGAGAGTTTAACCTCACTGAGCCCTCAGTTTGGAAGCACAGCGGATATAAGCACAGATAACTATCCCAAACCAGGCACAGTGCAGAAACTTGCCAGCCCTGTGAAGGGTGGTCAAAATTCTCCGAAAAATTCTTTTGCAAGGAACACTTTCAGGAGGAAAAATCCGAAAACTGTGAAGAACGCTGTTTACTGTATTGTGGTGTTAGAAGAGTGGCTGAAAGAACTTGCCGCGATTTCACAGGAGCATGCTTTGTTGCTTGGTTGGGGAGAAGAGTGGCAAGCTACTGTGTAACTCCGCATGGGTGACATCATATCCGCGGGAAGTGGTTGATTACCCGAGGGATATAACGATAAGAAATTGTAGGGGGACTGGAAAGAGGTGAAAGGCATTTAAACGTGTTATGTTGTGTTAGGTATACCCGTGGGAAGTGGTTGATTACCCGAGGGATATAACGACAGAAAATAGTAGTACGGCTAGTGAAAAGAAGTGAATGGCATTTTAACGAAAATTCTGGTGTGGTGCAATACCCGAAGGATATTAAAATGAAAGAGAACAGGAAAAGGACAAAAATAGCTTGTCACCGTGTGATTAAATTACCCGAGGGACATTACGATCAAAATGAGATTGGGAACGGAAAAATTGCAAGGTTCTCAACTTCGAAACTAAAGAATCGCAAAATAATTAGCTTTGCGTAATTTTTATTCAAGAACATTTTAAAGACTTTTTCAAAGCAATTTTGGTGAAGAAGCGTTTTGCTCAGTCATTACCACGCAACTTATAAAATAGCCGCGCTTATATATCTGTACGTTTATTGGTGCCGTAAAATGCACTCTATTTCTACAAGCCATCGAGATTAGAACAATTTTACAATTCCGGATTCATATTGTACGAAAAGTATTTTATAAGCTTAAGCGAATTTTTCGTAAAGTTCGAAGAGAAGCTATTGGAATGCAATCGATGTAACGTAATTTTCAGTTTGTAAATAGGTATTTTGTATATTCTGGTTCCAAGGTATCCTCGCTTGCCCCTTGCAAACGCCAATG
Source organism: Siderastrea siderea (assembly GCA_964030785.1). Classification (NCBI taxonomy): domain Eukaryota; kingdom Metazoa; phylum Cnidaria; class Anthozoa; order Scleractinia; family Rhizangiidae; genus Siderastrea; species Siderastrea siderea. The sequence goes on along the minus strand of OZ034972.1, from coordinate 12,000,672 downwards.
AAATGCACTCCTGACGTACTGACTTCATTGTTTTAGAACGTTAACATACAGTTATTCCAATCGAAGCCTTGAGCCTACGGGACAAGACCACAAATGATATGGGCTTTTTATGGGCTAAATTTTCAAAATCAGCAACACTTTGTTCGAACAGATAAGAAACACAAGTGCGATCATTTATCAAATTGATATTTTGTGTTTTCTTGCATCTTTCCGCACTGAAAACGTTTATAACTACCCATATCACCTTGCGGTCTTCTCGCCTCAGATTGAACATTAACATGCCGCAACGTTAATCGGGATAGCTGTATGTGTCTGTACCCATAAATCCTCCACTCGGCCACGGCGACCTGAAATAACTACGGTAATTAAGAACTAGTTATTGTTCAAGCGACCGTTTATCCCAGTCGGTAAGTCCCGTCACCGCGGTTTTTTTCACGGAGACGAGGCTTTTGGACTGGGCTGAGCGTCTGTGGGGACGGTAAAAATTGAGGTACTGGGTAGTGAATGCTCAATAAATGCAGTGTAATCTTTTTTGCAAGACAAGAAGTGGCGGGGGAGGGCAAAGATTGTGTTATTTTAAATAAATATCAAATAGTTGTTTTTTAAACACTGTCGGCTGTATTTCTATTATTATTAAGAAAATGGCCAGCGTGCGTTATTTTTCTTTAGAGGTGCTGAGGCGGTCGCTAAGCGGTTGTTGCGGTCCTCAGGGCGGTGATATAAACATAGCTTGGACTCAGTTCAAGTTCTAAGCCGTCTGTATGATAATTGGAAAATTAAACGAGACTTACCTTAAGTCGAAGTTTAATTGGGATTCTATCACATGACAGCAGAAGGTGAGAGATCCCATGGGATCTCCGCCTTCTGGTAATGTCATAGAATACAAGTTTGAGCCGCCCAAACAGACCCAGTATTAGCCTCAACTAAGTCTGACCAGGTCTAACTTAGACTTCGATTAAGCAATAGACCCTTCAGCCCCGTCCACACGAAACAGTTTACGTTTGTAAACACATATATTTTAATGCGTTTGTCCACACGAAAACGCCTAAATGGTCATCGTAAACGCATGTTTTCTAAGACACTCTCCATAGTGGATATTCTCGAAAACTCCGTTTATGCGTTTTCGTGTGGACAGCGCACGTTTAGTGAACGTATCTTTTCGTAAATGCTGACATCACAACGGACCAAGGCTAAAGAGGAGAGCTGATATCTAACATGGCGGACGCTCGTGCTACCGCGTTGGCTTGCCTTTTGTTTAGGTTGATTTGTGACGTGGGTTCGGCCAGAACCGAGCGCTTGTTCGGCGAATAAGTGCTTGGTGGAAAAACTTCACTGCTCCCATTGTCATGAAGAAGAGTGGAAGGAGAATTTTAGTGCGAGCTTTTAGCGTTTACGAATCGTCGCAACGTTTTCGTGTGATCCGTAAACTGTCGCCGCATTCGTGTGGACAGAACACTTTTGATGCGTTTACAAACGCAAACGTTTACGTGTTGACGGGGCCTTAGCTTACAAGTGCGTTTCCTTTGAGAGAGAGTCAACTTGGCTTTGCATCGTTGAAAATTCGCTGAAAAAGCTCCGCCGCATTATAAAATGGAGAAAAAAACATGGAAAACCATTTTCTATTTGCTGCATGAGGGAATGTTCAATCTTGGAAGACTGGAGGGAAGGGAGGGCAGATACACAAGCATGACAAAATGACGTTTCTAAGAGCACGCGACCACAAACAGAAAGAGGACAGTCAGTAGAATACGAATGTAAAGTTGTCCTTCATAAAATGAAAGAGGCACACGACTGAGAGTAAATTATTTAAATTGATTTATTTTTTCGGAAGATATACTTCTTCTGAAAATAACGTAGAAACAGTAACTACTTTATGCTTAGGGACAACCGAAAAATGGTCCATTTAATTTTCCTTTGACAAGTATAAGAAAAAATATGTTCTCTTTGAGAAAACGTTCTTTTTTTTTCTAGGTATGGATTTTACAAATTTAACAACAAATTGCAAATTGCCGAAATACTTTCTGAAACTTCTATTACACTAGTAGAGTATTTTGATACTTTTTTTGAAAAAAACTTCCAGACATGGATAAATAATGAAACATGACCGACTCAATATAATTAACAATTATTCACCGAAATGGAGGTCATTTGCCGAGCCGCGAAGCGGCGAGGTAAACATCTAGCACTCTTCACCGACACTAAGGTGAATAATTGTTTTAGTACATACCAAACCAGTCGATAGGCAGCACCAAATCGCTCTTTTTTTTCTGAGAAATGAGGGAAAATTCGCGCGAAATCAAAAAAAAAAAAAAGGGTGAATGGCATATACTATCCCGAGTTTGAGTAGCCAATCAGAGCGCAAGAAAAACAGTATCCACTGGTTTCGTACATACTTATAAGTATTGTTCTAGGAATTCGAACCGTACTTGTCTTAACTATGATTTCATGTACAGTAACTATCTTTTTTTGTCTGAAATAAATGCGGCGATAAAAACTGATTACCTCAAAGATATCTAAAACCTCTAAATAAAACTCATGATTAAAAATGCGAAAAAAAAAATGAATGCAACACTAAATACTTGTATTCATTCCTTTCGTGTCACATTTTTCTTTTAAAATATTTTCTCACCAATTCCCCATAACAATGTGCTTTTATAAATTATAATCTTAAAAAAATAGATCTGAAACCCTTAACAAAAACGGAAATAAACGGCAATGTAACACATATGTATTTGTTCCTTTTGAATTTTTTCAATAACGTTTTGTATTTAGAATATACTCTTAAGAATGTATAAACTTTTAACATAGATCATAAACACCAAAATATTTATAATACACGCTAAACTGGATAATAACACAGTGTATGTAAGTGTGTCGTCATCCTTGCCTGGTTTAGATAACATATCTCCTTTAAATGAAATACACTTTCAATTGCCCCACTGGACAAACTGATCTTGGTCCAGAGTTATAAAACTTAAAGTGCAGCAAACCACGTCCTTGTCATTTGCTATATATGCGTACCTGGTTGCAACAATAAAAATCACCGAACGTTTTTCACGACCAGTCATTGAATGCGTCACGTTCAAGGTCTTGCTGGTCGTGAACGTTCAATTTTGCGTGGCTTCTAGCCCACAATGTCGCCACCTGCGTTGTATATTCGTTTGTGAAACTTAACATTTTGGTTGAAAGAGGATCCAGAAAAAAGTTTTTCATGATTGCAGTAACCTGCTACCAGATCACTTTCTCTCTGAACGGCATTGCTCTTAGGCTTGATTTCCACCCGTTCAGTGAGTCCGTTGAGCGAGGTTTAATTAGCGTTTAAGAGGAATAAAGAACGTCGAAGAGTGTTAATATCGCATAAAGGGTGGTCAGGAGCCCATTACCCTATGGGCTCCTGGGGTAGTAGAGGCTAAAAGTAGTATGCACATATGTCTTATAAATCCCTATATCATTGTTAAAGAAGTAGTCAAACCACTATATGATAGATATACCACGCTCTGACACACCTACCCTTCCGTGGCATGCGCACGCAGAGGAATGCGGGCGCACCAAACGACGGGAAATCGAGACTTCTCTCAAATCAAAACTTCGTTGCTGTGAGCACAAAATTCTTGAAATATCTGATCTAATTTTTGCGAGTACCTAATTTCACGGAGTCAACGGACCCATATTTCTCCGGTGGCTTTGTTTTCGCGATTTCAGTGAAAATAAAGGCTCAAAGCCAAAAACATTTTGCAGGGTTGAGAGAATACAGTGAATGGGTCTTTGCTGTTAGTGGCAAAGCTCGTAAATGAACAAAGACGTAAATGAGAAAAATGTAACTCTTGTTTCTGTGCAGTGTTTATATCGCGAAAAGCATAAAATTAAGACGAGCAAAAATAAATGAAAAAATAGGTTAATTTTAAGGAAAATATACGAGACTAAATATTCTAGTTATTTATGATCACGTCCCGACATAAAGTCTGCCTAGAAGCTCGTAACAGCTGAGTAGAAACCTTAACTGTTGAAGACTGAACTTGAGTCGCCCGATCACTTCTAAAAGTCAGCGTAAAGTTGCTGGCGTATGGACGTCACTTGACCGCATACCCTACTATGTGGGGCCGCATCAGGTAGGCGATTAACATGAGCTCGTTCAGGTAGAACTTTTGATAGCAGACGGAGGAAAAACCAGCATTGTCCAGGAAGGTCCAGGTTTCGCGACTGCACGAGCAACCGTCGCTCAAATATTTCCATTGGTTGTCGAATGAGCGCTGGAATGTATTCCTCCAAGTCTCTGGTTCATCTGAAACGAAAACGAATGGTTGATTTACAATTTCAATTTTGTGGCTTTAGAGCAGTTTTCACTTGAGTGTCGAAAGTAATTCGCGTTTTGCTTTGGTTTTTCTTTATAATTACCACGCTCCGTGATTGGTCAGAGAAACTCGTACCATTTGCTAAGCCAGTTAGATGTGAAACCAAAACCAATAGGGACTTGCTTGCACACGTTTTCCCGCACTTAACGCTGATTACCTGTATTTGCTTCGATTTCTGATTGGTTCGTTTTGTGTTTTGTTCCTGTTGTCATTGGTTAGGGTAATAACTTTGGTTTTGGTTTTGAGACACTCAATTGAAAATCGCTCTTAATCAGTCAGTATCGAAAGTTATTTTCGTTTGCTTTGGCTCAGTTGCTTTACTACGTTCTGTGACTGGTTGAAAAACTCGCGCCATTTTTTCAACCAATTAAACCAATCGTGACTTGTGCGCTCAGCCGCTCACACGCTTTTTCCCGCGCTTGACGCTTGCTACGTACATTTGCTTCGAGTTCTGATTGGTTCACTGTGTTGTTTACGTCGGTTGTGATTGGTCGGAGTAGTTGCTATGGTTTTGGTTTTGCGACACTCAATTGAAAACCGCTTTCTGATTTGCATAGAGTATTTGAAATCCTAATTCTATAAAGCGATATTAAATCAGAAATGTAACCACTGGCTTCCAGAAAAGAGGGAAAAACAAAGGAGAGGTACTAATGGCTTGTAAGTGCCTAAGTGACGCCACAGAAAGGTCTCGAGAATTATGTCATATTTACCAACCTTACTTAATCTAGCGTCACTGCCGGTTCTAACTATGAGAGGCAGGAGATGAAATCTTTATGTATAACCGTTCAAATAAAAGCTTATGAAGTTGGCCATTAAGCCGAGTACGTTTCTGTCGTGCTGGTATTTCTAACTTTTGAGAATGTGTGAGAGATTCTTAGTATGATCATTCTAATAAAAGCTGTTGGGTAGCATTGCCTTTTGTCATTTGCGTTTATCCACTTGATTTAAGGTTGTACAGTGGATGAACTGTAGCAATTTTCTTTCTCTGCTAGTGTCACGAGTTTTTTTACTTACTCTGCGCGTACCATTTATGACGTATTAAAAATTAAATTCAAGGTGGTCTCTAATACTTTACATTGTACGTGTTCGATTGATGTGTGTTTGCACAATAAAAGATAAAATAGTCAACATAGTTGGGGTCTCTCTCATGACATGCCTGATATCTCGATGACGGCCTCGAATATTTGTTGAAAGGTGCGGTAAGGTGTACGCGAGTTCCTATATATGATATCATCCGTGCGGCTTAAGAACACAAAATCGGATCAGCTTAATATCAAATGTATGGTCGTATTTTAATAACTCAAGCTTCTCGCTCTTAGATCGCAATGTAAACAACTTTAAGGAGCGTCATGAAATACTTAATTTGAAATTAAGTAATTTGAGTGTACTTCACCCTGCTCTTTTGATATTTTCAACTAAATAACAAAAGAATAATCGAAAGCTTCTAAGTTCACGCAATCCGCAACGCCTTAACCTCTTTTCTCTCTAGAACGAAAAAAATTGAAACTGGATAAAGCTGTTAAAATTTTTATTTTGGAAACAACGAAAATTAAACAGCAGTATAAAAGGAAAGTTGTTCTTAAAAGCTTTCGTTTGAATGTAACAATTCATAAATTCATCCTGAGACACGAAAATTAGACTTCAAAAATTCGTCCCGAGACACAAAATAATACCCATATTCGACTCTACGTCATAGTGCAGATACCGCCAATTGATAATAATGTTTTCGGCAAGCCTCTTTATTCCACCTAGTTTTCTTCTGACGAAACAACTTTTAAGTGTTTTTATTCCTTGTTGTTTTCAAGAAAATTCTTTACTTTGAAAAGGGACCAAATATAGTATGACTTGGAATTGGATCATTAATATTTGCTTTGAAAAAGAAAACTGCGGTTTCTGATCCGATCCAGTAAAAGGCTTGCACAGAGTATAGTTGTAATAGCAGCTGGCCCCAGTCTCTCTGTTGCTCAGTAGCAAGAGACTGTTCACGCATCTGCCCTGCACATGGACAGTTAAGGGTCGACTCCGTTCTGTCCTTAGGATCCTGGTCCCATGTTCAAGACCAGCCAGCTTAACATTTTATCTTCTTAGGTGATGATATCATGTCCCTAAATGTTCGGAATGAATGACAAGCACTTGGGATTTCCGGCTTTTTGTATGAATAGATTCCGAGACTCTTGAAAAATTCATATTTTGATATGATTCTTCCTGTTTTTATTTTTAAAATTCTCAACTTGATATAATGTGGAACGTTTGCCAAATTCGTTTAGATTTCCTAAGATTATCTTCAACTCGAAATTTAAGCCCCATCGAAACTTGCTGCTCCAACACGTAATGGAAACTGAGAGAAGAAATACATACATTTAGACCCCCGCAATCTTAAGCCCCGATCTCCTCCTATCCTCGCTATCTCGAACTGAGACTTGTTTCGGCACAAGGTTGATGTTGCTTGCTTGTTTTTTACTGGCTTTCTCGAAACCCCGCTGTCTAGAACAATCTCAGGTTTCTCTGGAGAGCTCGAGATAGCAGTAGTTTACTGTATCTCAGAATACTTGAAGGGAAAGAGACTTAAAGATTTTAATATCTTCAACTTAAAGGCTGCTGAGTTTTATTATTTTTTTCCGACTATTACACGTATCCAAAATGTGGATATAGCTCCAATCATTTATCTTTAGTAATGTTCGAGTGTGTGGCGTGTAGATTTGATTTGTGGCTAGGTAAGGAAATCCGCATTTTAGTCATGACATTCCGGCTTTATTATCTCAAGATAAGACAGGAAATAGAAATGCTTTCTACTGTAGCTGGTCAACCTTTATTTTAGCTATTTGCATTCAGTTTTGTTTCAAAGTTGAACACCGCCAATAACGACCACAATGCAAAAGGAAAAATACCAAAAGGTTAAGAAGCTTGTTTTTTAGGCCTGAATACCTCTTCGCAAAAGTCAACTTTGCTGAGAACTCTTAGCGTAATTTTACTCACTGTACTGACGTAAGCACTTCTCAAAGAAGAGGAATCATAGATGTCAGTTTCCAAGAATAGTCCTAATCGAAAGCGCAGCATAAGCAAGCCCTTGAGATGTAAAATTTTTTGACCTCATTTCAGCTTAAGTGTAACAGGAACAAATCTACGAAAATAACAAACAGTTGATTTACTGAGTCAGTCACTATTTGTGGATTTACAAAGCGTGTACTTCCTTAAGATGAACCGCTGAGAAATGAGTACACTGTATCACATGAAAGTTTCTCCCGAGAGCTTTCAGTTTGAGAAATGGTGACAATCTCAGATTTCATCCACACAATCGAAACGTAGAGCCACTTTAACTGACTTTTAAAGAAACCAGTATCAAAGGAAGCGAGGTTGGTTTGGGCACGCGAGACATGGGTGGAACAAGCACCCGCGCGTAAAAACCACCCGTAGCACGCGAGTAAAAAGTTTAAAGAACCAAAACTAGCGATAAAGAAAACAGGAGATCGTATAACTAGATCGGAAGATAAATTTATTTTGAAAACATACCTGCTACATGCTCCAAGAAATAAAAGTAACCTCCCTGAAAAGTAAAATAATTAATTCGTGTTACTATTCGTGACGAATAGACGGTGATGTAAATCTATAAGAATGTGAATTGCTCAAACAAAGTTATTTGCTCGCATACAGCTGTTTGAGCTCGCTTTTGTTCAATCATTTCGAACAAAAACAGGAGTGAAAACAAACGGAAATGATATTATGGCGTAATTCATGTTATCAGTGATGATATTGTAACAAGGAAATGTTTTGGATTGTTTGCGGATATAGTGAATGTAAACAAAAACTCCCTTTTATGAAATTGCTGTTCAGAAGATGAAAGTCAGTATTTCCGAGCATTAATTTACGCTGAAAGGTGGTGAAAAGTGCCACTCGAAGACGAAAATGCGGGCGATACAATCTGTCGTTAAAGGTATCATTTGAGTTCTGTTTCTATGCCCACGAAGGCTACAATTTGTTTTCACTCCGAGCAGTCAAAACAGTTTGCAGACATCTTTGTGTGTATTGACATTAGGTCTGTGAGTTCTGCCTGGCTTACATCGGGGAGGTAGACATGGATAGAGCAGATAAATAAACACTTGATATAAGACAATAAGTAAAGAAAATGTTTTTAAAAACAAAATATGCACAATCCCCAAAATATATTGATAAATATATCAGCTAGACCGCTTTAAGCTTACGAAAACACCGCCCAATACGTGTTATTTACCGTACGGATAATACACTTCCTCCCCACCTAATACACAGCACACAATACGGAATTTGTTTTCAATTTGCTGAAAAATGTATTAAGTCAATATAATAAAGTATAGATATCGTTTCGAGTCAGGAATATGAAACAGAGAAGAAAACTTTTACATTCTTTATCCTTAAATTGATAGCCTTTCGGATATTCCATAATCCTAAAAGGCTGTGGACGGGTGTAAATAGAGTGTTTCTCTTTTTAACCTTTTAAGGGAGCGCGAGCAATCTCTCACAAGCATTTGGACGTTAATAAACAGTTAATGAATAGGAGAGAACTCTGAAAATCGAGTTGGACGGCTTAAGGTTTTGTAACGATCGAAACACAACTTAGAAAATGGACGTAGGCGGGAGATTTAATTAGAAAAACGCCAATTTCCTTAATTGTGAACGCGGTTTTGTAAAATAACAGAGACAACAAAAACAATTACACGACATTTACACTTTTTTCAGGATCAAGAAAACGTGACTTTCTCATGACTCACCGGTCTTAGTACTCTCTTGATTTCGGACAGGGCAGCGTCCATGTCGTGAACAGAGCAGAGAGTAAGTGTACATACAACTGCCTCCACTGAATTATCTGCGATTCCTTCCATGTTTTCCGCGAAACCCGGCACGAATTGCTTTAGCTTCATGTGTGGAAACTTCTTGGCGTTTTCCAAAAGGTATGATTCCATGTGCACATTGGGCTCTAGAGCGATGATAGAACTGCCCTCGGGTAAAAATTCAAAATTCGCTCCTGTTCCTGCTCCGATCTCCAGGATATCGCCTTGGACGTCTTTCAAGGTCATTTTCATGTGCGCAAACATCTTCTCCTTGCGTTTTTGAACGGCTCGGTTGTGGATTCGGCTAAATATGTTCATGTGCACGGCAAAGGCTTTCTTGTAGGTCTTCGAAGATATCACGGTATTACGGACATTTTCGCTCAACGCTGCACCTATTAGAAGCACCACAAGTGCTATCGCACAAATTCCAAGGATCAAGGACATCGTGTTAAGTTTGTCTGGGAAGATGCTTCTTCTTCGGCGCCTGTGTCGGATTACGTCAGTCTTGAAAAAATCGCTAATTGTGACGCCGTGAATGCTGAAAGAGATAATAAAACTGCCAATTTCGCTCTCTTAGTAGAGGTCAACTTTTTGAAGGGTCCACTTCAAAAAGTCATTCATGTGTCTGTCAATGAATTTGATGTGATAAGCGAGATGTATCAACGCTAATGTAATATTTTTCCTCCGGAAGGTCAAGGGCGCAAGTCGGCCCCAAACAAAATCTCGAAATTAATTTTCAAACTGGTAATAACTTGCGAAACAGCTCTCGTATGGAAATGCGACCTCTGAAAGCACTTCACAAAATTAAAAGTATATATTATATTGTTATTATGCAATGTGGCATGATTCAGAAAGGTCTCCCGGGGTTTTTAACATTAGTCACGCAATACTGGTCATGTTACGTCACAGCTCTTTGCAAATCGCGCGCGATTGGCTACTATCAATTTTAAATTATAGTAGCTGTGTTTAAAAACTAAACACAGCGCGTCTCGTGTTCAGGTAGTGTTTTGCCGTAAATGGTATGTTCACCGTATACGCGAATCACGTAGATATTGTGAAATAAACCACAGCGCTCTTTACTTTGGCTTCCAGAATGTTCTAGTGTTCATGAGAACCTTCAGGCCTTAGCAACTGAATCTCATCGTCGGCCATGGGTTAGCCTGCGTAGCAAGCGTTTCCGTAAGGTTTTCCGCACGTTCGAGGCATTTTGTTTTCTAGCGGCGAGAAAATTGGGGCGAGCGCAAAAAAGTGCGCAACATAATACAATGCAGGTGTTGATGGATCACGCTATACGATGCCAAAGAGACCATAACAAACGAATGTTACTTATCACTCACAAGTCATCGCCTATCAGATTTTGTCAAATAAATAGGAAATGTTATACGCATCTCGTGTTAAAAATAACAATCTCAATCCCCTTAGGATACCATGCCATGGCCAGTCAGTCAGCTGTCATAGCCGTGATACTTTTTAAACAAGTCTGTCGAGCTTGTGCCGCGCGTCTGGCTCCGCATTGCCAATACCACCAGCTACACATCAGACGCTCGTACGTATTCCGCGGTAGAAGTCGCGGCTGGTTCTGTTGAGTTTTGCTCGATTGTGGCAGTCAGGCTTCCACTTTCCTCTAAAAGCAAAAACTCGATTGTGTTCAGTAAGTTCCTAGTCGTCGATTACGGCAAGCAAAAATTATCTGCTTTTATCTGGTAGATTAAAAAAATATATATGAGGCTCGGTTGTGACTCTTTTTTCTGATACCAGACCAGCCAGCGGCGCTAGGAAAATTAGGAGTGCATGCGGGTTAAATGTACCAGGCTGAAGTTGTCTGCCAATTCACTGCCAATTCGCCGGCTGCCAATTCGACTACACTCTTTTTTTTTTATAAGCACCTTTTTTTATAAGAACGTCGAGGCTGAGATTTGCCGAAATTTTAAGAACATACTAAGAACATACCCAGGCAGAGATTTTGTTAAGAACGTCTTTATCTTGACTTCATATTTGTAGAATAAGCTATGTGAAAATAAAATTAAGTGTAATAATTTGGTCAGAGTAAGTTACCGCCTTTTTGAGCCCCAAATGCTAGAATTTTTGTAATGTCGCAAAACAAGAAAACACGTATAACTTTTAAGAAATTGGTAGAACTTTGACTTATTTGTTCTTTCTTTCATTCTGAACTATGAGTTATGAAATGCTGTTCAATTAATCTTAAGAACATTGTTAAGAACGTCTGAGGCTCAAATCGCCAAAAAATAAGAACATTCAGTTCCGGTTCAGCCTCAGCTTAAAAATTAGACGTTCTTATAAAAAAAAAGAGTGTAGCTGAAGTTGTCTGCCAATTCGATTTAAGCGAGAAATAGTAAAATTAGAGCTGAGAATCAGTTGAAGAAGTATAAAATACGTGTACAAATACTTCCAAAATACTTTAAAAAGGTTTTTCAAACGCAATCAGCCGTTCCGAAGGAAGTATATTTGTTGTGTGACATTGCAATAGTGGATTTTGCGTTTCTTTACCTAAATCCGAAAATGGATTAATCACGGATAAGTGATCTGAAGAATCCACACTCCGAGTGGATACATCAGATCAAATCTAAATCCAGAGTTTTAGGATTCATGATCCGTGCGTTTCTTTGGGGGACGGATCCGAAAATAGTACATCTGTCAAGCGGTCTTCCATGCAAATTTACTGGTCTCGCCATATTTTCTCTCGATCTTGCGTGACAAAGCATTCGATCGTGAAAAAGAAAATTCAGGTGATTATTCCGTTCCGTATATTTGAAAAGTTTTCACCAAAAGTACAGACAGAAGCATTGAGACGTCAGGATAACTTCATTTGTGTACCATTTCTGTAATTCAGGGACCAGATTTTGCTAACTGTGAACGCAAATAGCGAGTTCACTCGAACTACTGCAGATACTGTCCTTGTTTATAGATTATTTGTATTCCATTCTAGTTGAATTCTTGGGCAGTACGAGAGAAATATCGTTCTGACATATATATTGCGTGCCTCCAGCCTGTCTTGTCATGACAAAATAATCCTTTTTCGGATTTTGCGTTTCTTTGGTGTCGAAGAATCCATATGATCTGGGATCACAAATCCGTTTTCGGATTTTCCCAAAGAAACGCACCCTTAGTTTGATACAGGTTTAGGTACGGAATAACTCGTAACGCAACACATCACCTGTTAGTAATATAATTTTATTGGCATTCTTACCGCACGTTTAGCTCATCTCAATGCCCTTTACATCCATCTCAACACTTTTACTGCGAGAAAGACCTTCACAAACATCGCACATTTATTAAGACTTGAAGCTTGTATGCACGTTTCTGGTAATGAATAACTTTTCACATGACGTTTAAGTTATCAGTAAAATGGCTTTATTGTAAACCTTACCGTATATTTAAGGGGTATAGAATGGTAAAATCCGAGACTCGCCGAGACGCCGAGACCCAGTTTTTAAAATGCGAGCCCGAGACTTCCGTCTGTTTGTAAAATCCGAGCCCGAGAGTGGGTCCTACGAAAATGCGAGCCCGAGACACGCCGAATCAAAAATCCGAGCTCGATAATCTGATAGAAAGCAATAAAAGCGGCTATCACGCGTTTGCAGGCTTTCGGAACTCACAGAAGCTCGAACCTGGTGTTTTATTAAAGTTATTAACTTATAGTAAAGCGAAGCACCCAACCGGTCGCAATTATTGGATAACGTACCACTACTTATTAGGCAGGCTAGTTACTTATAAACTAATGATTCGATTGTCTGGTCTGGTCTGTCTGGTCTGTTTCCTGTAACTCCGGTGGGAAACATAAAGAAAGCTTAGGAAGTTTGGCGTTCTGCTTTTGTGGTCTTTGTGAAAGAGACGGTGAGCTGCGGTCCAAGGAACACGCGAGGGGGTTATAATGGAAGAAGAAAGCGGTGCGGAGTCAAAGCGGCGAAAGCGCAAATACGGTGAGTAAATCTATTGTAGCTTATTACTGCAGTGCAATTATAGCCGCTAGCTTTTCTGGTTTTATTATTCAATTATTGATGGTTATTTTAGGTGTTGCAATATTGGTCACATCGTCTTTCTGTTTGTATATTGAAATGATCCATAAATTGGAAGGTTGGAAAGTTATGAACAAAACTAAAGTCAACTAAAGAGAATACCTGGTCTAACACTCAACAGGAAATTTGGCGACAAGCCACAGGAATAGCAGGGAATGTTACACATTGATGTTAGTTTAGCGTTTGCACTAAAAAAGTTCCAAGTTTACTCTGTTTGTAACCATCATGTACTCGAAGATGACTCATATATAAGACTCATGATTGCATGAGTCTTATAACTGAAATAATAAACGACTAGCTATACAGTTATACCTTTATGACCTTTTATAGCTTTATACTGTGCGGCTCAATGATCTGTGACAAGAGCAACATGCACACGTGGAACTGTGCGAGTGAAGCTGTAAATAAATGACATCTCCGGAAATGATCCTGCGCCGCAAATGATGCCATTGAAAATCAGGAATCACGTGGGGTTTTATCATTCAAAGAGAACAAAGTGAATAATTGTGTAATCATATGAAGTGTTTTAGAGGACCCACAACGCTGACAAAGTTCAGGATCTGAAATAGATGATCTGGCTTATTCTTGGGAGTATAGTAATTTTGGCACTAGCATAATAAGGTTATAAGCTCTAGCCTACAAAGCAGGCGTTTATTTAAGACCTGTTATACAGGCTAATACGGTAATCTCTTAGAACTTACGAAAAGCTAAATATAAGCGGGAGGGGGTGGTATAAGGGTTGGCAAATATCATGCGAAACAAAATTGGCGGGAAAATGACTTACTAAACCTGAGGGAAAGGTGTATGACCTCAAAAAGCTAGACAGCAGTAAAGAATAATTTGTCTATGTTCTATTTGGCCTAAAAAAATTATAGACGAGGATAGCACTGACGTAAGCACAGATGATGAAACTGTTAATAGGAAATCGAAGAAAAAACGTCACGGAAAGAGCAGCGTGCAGAGGGTAAGTTTAATTACGCGTGAATGTAGACGTAATCATTCTGCCCCGCATAGAAAGCTTCATTAATAAAAGAATACGAATACTTTTTGCTGCTTTAAAATGGCACAGTGGAACCCACTAAAGCGCGTCGCTTTAGTGCCCGTATCATTCAAGTCACTCAATATTTTGCACAAAAGCCTTACAAATTCTGTCTCAAAAGCGTGTATTAAAAAGAAATGAATTCGTTGGCTACAGGAAAGGGAAAAAGAAAGACCAAAAGAAATGGAAAAAAGAAAAAGACAGTAAAACATGTCAGAGTCAGCGAGAGTAGCGAGACGTCTCATGACGTCTCATGGCCTGCATGGCCTGGTTAGGAAAGAGAAATCTGTACAGGAGGTAGCCATGAGAAGTGACGTGTGGTCTTATTTGGATGACGATTCTCACGTTGAAGCGATGAATTATATCATCATTGCCTGGCTCTGGTTTGCGACAAAGGTACCGCAAACACCGAAAAGTTTGCCTGGTTCCCACAAGGAAAACTGATAAAGGCCGCACTCTTCGACTCCCTCACAGATTCCGGGAGTAAAACAATGAACATTTGCAACTTTTTACCCGTTCTAGTGACATAAGACTATCTAATCAAGAGGGATAACCCTCTGGTAATGAATTTGAAATACCTTCAACGTTCATAACCTATGGTCAGCGTCGGTACTACAGCGGACGTATGAAGAAATACGGTCCTAACAGTAAAAAGATTCCGCAATCTCAACCAGGTAACGTGCTATATGTGGTTACACATTTATAAACAGTCGACTAGCTATACAGACTAAGCAGTCACCTTCGTCACTACATCTCGTGAGACAAACGATATACAGCCAAAGTGGAACAAAGTGTGTTATCTAAGGCTGTAAAACAAAAGGGGGGACTTGTGACTTACTAAGTACGTACTATGCCATCGTGCTTTCACATAAATGTTTCCATGACATGAAGCAGCTGTAGGTGCCTGTACTGTTACTAGAAAGATGGCAGTCGAGGCCATCCTTGATTAAATCTTTCTCTAAAAATTCGTTGGTACAAAATGTACACTTGGGTGGAGAGACAACAAGGAGCATGGTTTCTTAGCTAAGGTCAAGAGGCAGCGCCTGGGGAGGGATAGGTGATAACCAATCAAAACTCAGTGGAAAAGGGCAGAGATGGTTGAGTTTACTAACAAAGTGAGAACGGTATGTAACTATTTTGTTGGTCTTTAACAGCGTCGGTGAGATCGCTTGGTTTGGGCAAACGTCGGCAGAGCTCAAAGATTCAAAGCAGCTGAGCCGGGAGAAAATTGTTTGTGGATAAAAGTTCTGCTAAATTTCCCAACTTGCGTCTAATTCATCTATTAGCAGTTATCTTGTATTTAATTGTACAAATATACATCAAAGGAAACGTAAGTTGTTTAAAAGGCAGTATATGAATCGCTCAGTTAGAAGCATGTTTAGCTCGATGTTTAAAACAAATGGGACACACCAGTGCTTAGCGCCGAAGGTCTGAACGATAATGGGTAGTCTGCAACGTTGTCAGCAAAGCCTTGAACTAAGTTAATCATGTGTAATAAAAAGGGCAATGTAGATCTTCCTAATAACTGTTTAGCTTAAATACGTACGGATGTTCTCATTCATTACGGGTTGGTTATGTGTCGCTGCAAACAGAAATAGACTTAGCACTTGCTTTGCTTGCTCGTTGAACTGTGAACTCCGTGCTAATATAGCTTAATATCGGCAGCAATTTTCGAGATTCTGCGATCCAAATTATAAAAATTCGAGACCGAGCCCGAGATTCCGAGACTCTTATTTTGAATGCCGAGATTTCGAGACTCGGCTGATATTTTCCGAGACGCATTATTTTGGATAGACCATTCTATACCCCTTATTTAGCTTATCTCCATCACTTTTACACCCAAATCAATAACTTTTCTACCTGAAATGCCGGCACAAACATCGTACATTTTCTAACACTTACTGACTTCGTATGGTTATTTCCGGTAGGGAATAACTTTTCACGTGACATTTCACTTATCAGTAAGACAATTTTACTGTAAACCTTATCGTATATTTAGCTCATCTCAATCCTCTTTGCACCCATCTCAACACTTCTACTTCGAGAAATAGCGACGCAAACATCGTATTTACTAAGGCTACAGCTCATATGAGTGTTTCCGGTGTGGAATAACTTTTCACGTGACATTTCAATCATTAGTAAAATAGTTTAACTGTAAACCTTACCGTATATTTAGCTCATCTCAATGGCCTTTACACCCATCTCAACACTTGTACATTTACTAAGACTTGAAGCTCGTATGAGCATTTCCGGTATGGAATAACATTCCACGTGACATTTCAGTTATTTGTAAAATTGTTGTAGGGTAAACCTTACGTATATTTAGTTCATTTCAATGTCCTTTGCACCCATCTCAAACATTTTTTTACCAGAAATGAGGACACAAACATCGTCCATTTACTAAGACTTTAAGCTTGTATGAGCGTTTCCGGTATGGAAGAACTTGGCACGTGACACTTCCTTTGATGCAACGGTGAAATAATTGGAATGCTTAGCGGCTTTTGTACTGTTCGATTCACCAGACTGAAGTTGTCTGCCAATTCACTGCCAATTCGCCGGCTGCCAATTCCACCGGCTGAAGTTGTCTGCCAATTCGATTTAAGCGAGAAATAGTAAAATTAGGGTTGCGAAACAGTAGAAGAACTATAAAATACGTGTATAAATACTTCCAAAATACTTTAAAAAGGTTTTTCAAACGCAGTCAGCCGTTCCGAAGGAAGTACATTTGTTATGCTGAAGTTGTCTGCCAATTCACTGCCAATTCACCGGCTGCCAATTCACTCCTCAGAAGTATACTGCCAATTCGTTTCTTGTAAGAAATGGACAAATCTCTTTCAGCCATTTGAAAGCTTACCACTCAACATTGCTAAAACTGTGAATTGCGCACATGCGCAATGTCACGGAGCAAATGCGCAAAGGGCTGTTGATTTAGTTTAGGACAGGAGAGGCAACTAAGTGGAATGTGTGACCAAATAACTGCTGAACGGTGCAATCACTGAATATCAATTTTCTTTAGATTTAATGATCTTTTGAAAGGGATATCATTTCTTGATACTTTAGTGCCCTGTATTTATCTTTTGATCTGATCTAGGACCATAGAAATCTCACACATTGCCTATTTCGTTCGCGTGATACAACATTTGAAATTGAATATTAAACTATTTTTCCTTTCTTTTCCCGGTAACAAATCACGCATCCTGTAAGTAATTTGGCTCAGTATTCCATCTCTCGATGTCTGAGTATCGTCTCTTTACCTTTTCTTATGATAACATGCTCTGAACTTCACCTAGATTTCCTTAAGTGGCCGCCATCTTGTCAGGTTATACCGATTTTGAAAGTGAATAACTATTTTGTTGCAGTTTTCCCGGTAACAAACGACACATTCTGTTAAACTAATTTGGTTCAGTATTCCATCTCTTGATGTCTGAGTTTCGTCTCTTTACCTTTTCTTATGATAACATGCTCTGAACTTCTCATATAGATTTCCCGCCATGTTGTCACGTAATACCACTTCTGAAAGTGAATACCTATTTTTTGGGAGTTTTGCCGGTAACAAATGACAAATCGTATTAAACTAATTTAGCTCAGTGCTCCATCTCTTGATGTCTGAGTTCCGCCTCTTTAACTTTTCTTATGATTACATGCTCTGAACTCCACATAGATTTCCTTACGTGGCCGCCATCATGTCTCGTTATACCACTTCTAAAAGTGAACTATGCCTAAAAGTGAATAACTGTTTTGTGGGAGTTTTCCCGGTAACAAATGACAATTCCTGTTAAACTACTTTGGTTCAGTATTGCATCTCTCGATGTCTCGGTTCCGTTTCTTAACCTTTTCTTGTGATGACATGCTCCGAACTTCACATAGATTTCTTTACGTGGCCGCCATCTTGTCACGTAATACAACATTAGAAATTGAATAACTATGTTTTGGGAGTTTTCTCGGTAACAAATGACACATCCCGTTAATTTATTTTGGTTCAGTATTCCATCTCTCGATATCTCAGTTCCGTCTTTGTGCCTTTTCGTGTGATAACATGATCTAAACTTCAGTTAGATTTCATTAAGTGGTCCCGATGTTTTTACGTAATACCGCTTTTGAAAGTTTATAACTATTGTTGTTTTTGTTTGCTTGTTTTTTCTTTGCTTTTTTTCTACCGGTAACAAATGACACATCCTGTTAAACTAATTTGGCTCAGTATTCCATCTCTTGATATCTCAATGCCGACACATTAACTTTTTACACGGCTGTATGCCCCTGAAAATTGGACAAGTAAGTTGCGGGTTACCCCCATCTTGTCACATAAAACAGCTTTTGAAATTGATTAAAACTTTTTTTCATTAAGTTCACCATAAAAAAGGACACGTGCTCTGAAACTACTTTATTGTACTATTCCATCTCTCAATATCTCAGGTTTGCCACATTCGTCATGAATGACGTAAGTAGCCACAAGACGTGCAGAAATGTGTCTAGTCACATGTGACAACCTTAAAAAAATAAAGTTTCGTGATATTTTTCATGTATGGTCGGATCAGGTATTAATTAGATTTTTTGTCACCCAGCACGGTTTTTCTAAGAAAACATTATAATTAGAAAGCGGTTTTCTGGTCACGTTTTCTCAAAAAACGTGCTACAAGTGTTCCAAAATGTAATAAGAGTGTAGAAACCACAGCGAAACTATCTACCAGTGCTAACGCAAGATTTATCGTTAACGTGATGGAAGGACATCATCAGGGCGTACAGCCTGAAGCCCCCGTATTTTGCCTAAAATTTTGTTTTGACACTTTGCTCCGTGAGGTAACTAGTCGCGCTCATCCCATGTCCGCCTACATGCGGACCGTTTATTATTATATAGCAGGCAAACGTGATGATGTCATGATGACTCCAAAACGTCGCTTTTTATCGTTTGTTTTTGCCTGTCTATGCTTAAGTAAACCTTTATCGATAAGAAATTGGACTTAATTTTTAAATTTTCAACTCATCCTTTCTTCCGTTCTTCATTTATAAACAAATTATATAAACTAAATTCGATCTTGAGACGACATTACAGCTTTATAATGATGGCTAGTCGGGAGAAAATATATTCCGTATTGGGCGGAGTTTTTTCCGAAAAAAATAATAAGCCCGAAAAATAATTTTTGTTGATCAAAATAGAAATTCTTACTCGCCGTGAAGATTTGCACGCGCGAGTCTTGCTCACGAAAACAATTTTGCTTTTACAGCAAAATGTTTGAATTTGCCGCTTTTTCAACCAAAAATTACCTAATGAAACAAAATAAACTCTTTCAGGGCATCAACATGCACAATTTTTTTTCCAATAACGTGGATCGACAAAATAATAGAATAACGTGAAAATCAACTTGCAACTTCAAGTGCAGTGTTTTCCAGGCTAAAAGTGGAACACAAATGATAACGCAATACAGTGCGCGCGTCGCGACTGAAATAAAAAATGAAAAACAAACTGTTTGAAAGAAAATATACACAGTTTTAAAGTTTTAGTACTCACATTTTGGGCAATCTGTCAAAGTAAGTTGCTGTCAGGGATGAATCACATTGTAATATAGATTTTTCCAACCATATTACTGAGCAAAAACTAAACTTTTGTCGGCGGTTTTGTGAAGAAAAGTTTCGAAGTTTGACCTTGGCCGCGTTGTCATGACAGTTTTTAAACCAATCACAAAACAGTATTTTGAGACGACATTATCGCAAAATAACGTCGTCTCAAACGCAATCAAAAGAGACCACTGGATCGCGATAAACTGTAGTATATTCTTCTGCCACTAATTTGACGGCTGATAAAGCCAACCAATATACATCAACAACAGTAATTAATAGAGTTAGGCTATGAATAGTGTAGATCGTTGTGGTTGAGTGGGTGCCTTAATTGAAAATTGTTCCCAAATGAAAACCGAAAGTACTAGGGGGTATTTCTTTACTATTTAGGGCACAAAAGAGAGCGACAAATAAATAACCTTTCTAGGGTAGATTGAAACTATTGTTTATTGTTTTTCACTTCTCAAACTTTTAGGGTACTGAGATTCCTGAATGAAAATTCATTAGCGACAGAGCTTAATTTAGAGAGAGCCGGTTGTGGGTCATAGATCAACTTGCTCTAAGCCCCAATATCAGCATGCTTATTCTTCACATTGGACTCCATGCATTTCTTATGGTACAAGATTCGGGAATTTATTCCAGCATCAATTCGTTTTATTTTTGTTGATCACTTCTTTCGTTATCATGTCCTGCATGTTGATGAAGTAGTGATGTTGTAAGGAGAATATAGAAACTGGTCGGTATTGGACTAATAGTGGCCCATTTATCGACCAGGCTGGTTTCCTGAGAGGCCCTGTAGTTTGGCTGCCCAAACAAAGAAAAATATCAGTTTAAAAATTAAAGCACTCCATGGTACGTAAAGATAACAAAGAATAGCTCTTAGAAGGCAGCCACAAAAAAACTCGTTACCGACTGAAAAAAGGCCAATTTTGGCGCCTTTATGTTCTGGACAAATTCACTGGCTTCATTGGAGAAAGAACCATTTGTGAGGTCTCTGTCTGTCACTATCGATAGAGCCGTGAAGCTACAACGACGAACTTGAAATTCAAACGACTCAACTTTTATTCAACTCGAAGTTTAAATTCAGATCACAGGCGGTTATTTTTTGGCGCCACGATTTTTGTTACATGCAAACCCAGCCATAAAAAGGCCCTTTGCAAAAATACTGGTATGAGTGCGGTTGTATTGAGCAAAGTCGTACGACACGTACATGTACGAGTTGAATCTCCACTTTCGCAACTTGAACAAGTGGTGAGTATTGGACATGGATGTTTAGTCCGGGTTTGAAAAGTTCTACATTACACGCAAAGCAGTCGAACTAATAATAATAATAATAATAATAATAATAATAATAATAAGAAGAAGAAGAAGAAGAAGAAGAAGAAGAAGAAGAAGAAGGTTCTTATAGGCGCATTTAACATTCGCAACGCGCTTACAGTATAAACTAACAATAAAACCGTAACATAACTAGCCTACCTTGGATGTAGCTATAAGTACACTATGTGACTAACTAAGATATAAACCTAAAGTTTGAAATGGTCACAAAAAAGAAACGTTTTAAAGTGCCACTGGGACCAGAATTTTGGTATTCCATATTTTTACATTTTCTAACATAGTTTGTGGTTCTTAGTCACCATGCCAAATTTCAACTTAATACGATAACTAGAAGTCGCTTTTTTCGGACGGTTTTTGTCGAGATTTTGAGGCCGCCATTACTGGCCCTTGTTCCGGAAGCTGGCTTGCGAATGAGCGGAAGTGACGTCAGAGGCTCACCTCGAACCTAGCCGCGGGAACTTAAACTGTCCTCGAGGAAAGATTTCTTGCCGAGTGTTTGTTGCTCGACTTTGAAATCTTCCTTGCTGCAGCAGTAATGACAGGTAGTACTTGTGTTGTACAATGCTACAACAATATAATAAATCCAACCACCGAGCTGGTATTTCGCTTCATCGAAGCCCTGCGAGCGGACCCACAATAGAAAAAAGGACAATGTTCGTACTCACACACAGTGTGAATTTCAACCTGAGAGGCCGTTTTGATCACTTCACGGACGAGGTTTTTCAGAGGACTGTTCATGTCGCAAGATCGCAGAGGTCGATCATTCCACTGCCCATTCCAACAATATGGAAAAAAGAACCGGAAAAAACATTATCTGCGCGAACAAGACGAAAGGTAGCTAATCTTATAACGCAGTTGAAGTGATAGTTTGTTTCTTTTTCAACGCATCCACCATTGTGCAAAACTGATTTTCTTTTAACGTATTTTAAAATTTATTATCGTCGGGGAAAACCCTTTTAGTTCTGCCGTCTGCTAGCGCGAAGATCCTCGGCGAATACAGTCCTGACCGCCGTGATTACTTAGCCGATATAGTTTGTACTGCTTATCTTTTCCGTTTTTTAATTCCGCGTGTGTTAATTTCAAAGCAGTAATCGCTTAGAAGCATGGACTTTTATTTTATAACATACCATCCTGAATGTGGAGAAACTTTTCTCTCTTTATTCCCTGTCGGTGAAAAGTCGATTGACATTATTGTTCGGGCAGTAGCAAAACTTAGGTTAGGTAATTACAACCTAAGAATTGAAAATGGCAGACATTCCACCCCTAAACTCCCTGAGCATCTGAGAATTTGTCAATGCTGCAGTTCAAACGAAGTTAAAAACGAAGTACACTTCCTCTTATCTTGCAATAGATATGATGCAATTAGAAAATTTTTAATGGAGGATATTATTAGTAAATATTCCGATTTCGATTCTTAAATGCTCATGACAAAATTGCTTTCACTTGTAAAAAGTTAGGGAACATCATTTACGAAGCTTTTGCATTAAGAAATGGATCAATAGATACAGGAATTGTAAATTAATCGATTTCCCACCTTTTTTTCTTTCTCTTTTCTATGACCTCTTCTATGTGCAATGGCATTTGTAATTGGGAATGCAAATAAATGTTGTTGTTGCTGTTGTTGTTCGAGATAAAGGCTTTAATAGATCGGATCGTCGGTGCGTGGAAATTGAAGTTGGGAAAAAATATCACACGCCACTATTTGCCTAAGGGTTTAACAATGTTATTTCTTGTAACTGTCATAGCAATGTCAGTATATGAACTACTAGGAAAAATGATTAAATATTAAGTTGTTATTATTATGCAGCGAATAAGGCAAGCGAAAGCTTCGCTTCCTCGGCGGTCCGCATGTTGTTGTTGAGCAGCGGAAAATTTTCCTTGTGGCTTTTAATTTTGACTGCAAATATTTAGGTTCCCGTCACACAAGGCCTCCAGTTCTTGACAAAAGGTTTTGATTTATTTCACTTCTTTCGGCTCGGAAAGAGAATTCTATAAAAACTGTTTAAAATATTTAGTAGCGCCAAACACTTGTGTTTCAATGTGTTTATAAGTGACCACTGTACTATGATAGCTATGACAGCTGACTACAACAATTACGGTTTTTCAAGAAAGTTTCCCAGACTATGCCAAGAATGGTGAAAAATCTCAATGCTTTTTTATAATATATAATGCACATATCATAAACAACGGCAGACAAAGTATAGCTTCTTTTATTTTCTCCCACACCAAGAATTCGCGAGCATCAAATAAAGTCTAAAGTTTTTATAGGTGTTTTGTCTAAATTTCCTCAGCTGAAAAGATCAATTCTTCGAATAGGGTTTTCGAATAGGGAATTCAGTGGATAAAATTTACACAACCTACCTTGGAATGGACAACTTTATCTGCTGGATAGCGGCTGAACAGCTGGCTAGATAGCACTATCCAAGCTCACAACCGAGATGAAGCAAGCGATAAATTTTATCCGTTGAAAAAGAGTTATCCACTTTTTGAGCAACTGGGGCCTGAACTACAATCATTGCATAAGCATATTTCACTTATGTTTTGAACTCCTGCCAAATAAGTCAAATAATATTGCGAGAAAAAAAACTTTAAACAGTTTATTGACAAGATTATTAGTTGAAACCTCACATCAGTTCTTACATCGTACTGTAAGAAAAATTCTTCATTTGCCGAATGAAACGAATCCTCAGATGCTTCGGAAGCTAAAGACTGTTCCAAATCGTAGAAATACTCTTCGGAGGTTTCGCAGTAGCCTCCCACGCAGTCGTTTTTAGGGGAGTCGTATTACCCTCCTACGACTCCCCTAAAAACGACTGCGTGGGAGGCTAGTTTCGCAGTCGACGGTCAAAACACAAGGAAACGCGACTGAGGTGAGCCTCTGACGTTACAAGCTATTAAATTGGGCAATCACCAAGGAACACGTTTTCAGTAATGGCGGACACATTTTACGCGACTTTGGAGCTAAAAAATATTAGGATGGAAGGTTTGTTGTTCAGTTTTCTGGGGAAATATAGACACAACGCGATATTCTGCGACAGAATTTGGGCGAAATAAACATATGAATTTTCGTCCCAGTGGCACTTTAAGTTTCTTTTTAAAAATGGCTACAGTTTTAGTCCGGTCCGTTAAGGGAAAAATCGTGACAAATCGCGTAAAAGCATCAAATTTGGCACACATATTCTTGAGACCGTATAAAACTAATTGAGAAGGGGTGCCACGAGATCCGAGCATCCGGGGGGCCGTGGAACGCAAATCTATTGTCAATAACTTGGTCACAGGACAACCAGGCTCACTAACAAATCACTAATACCAAAATAGAATTATTGTAGGGAACTTTTTAACTGATTTCATCAGCGAACGGAACAAATGATAATAAACAGTCATTAGAGTTACTTGCCACATCAAATCCACATACTGTATGTACATTTGTCTACCAAGAGATCTGCTCATGAGCCTGGGGATCCTGTGGTCAAATAGATTACTGGCCGTGACTGGTGGACAACAACCATAAGCCGGACTAATGGAAAATAAAGCTTATCCCAAAAGGGTTAAGCAGCTTATCTAAGTCTTAGTTCAAGCTTTCTTTTGACAAAGACATATCTGGGAGAGAAATTTCTTTTCTAATTAAAAAGTGTTACAAATAAACCAACACATTCAATAATTCAATTTGTGATCACTCAGCCACGCATACTGTAGATCTCGAGATCGATCGTTATAAGAGATAAAGGCCGACAAAGCTCGACAACAAAAACATCAAAAGGCATCAGTTAGCTAGAATGACCTGGCGAACTTCAGAATTTTTTCACCAAACTGGAGAAGGGGATTTTTATGGGTTAATCAGCCATTCTCTCGGTTGTAAATAGGAGCCTGCGCGCAAGACAGGCATTAATTAGAAACGCCTGTTCTGCAGGCGGTTGTAGGTGTGAGCTGCTAAGGCTGCTAGCTACATTCAGAGGAAAAACAAAAACAAGTGATGGTAAAAATAAAATAAGGAAGCAATAGCGTTTTTTACGTTAATCGTGAAGAACACGTAATGTTGTCAGAGAAGATTCTGGCCTATTACAATAACAGCTAATAACCATCCCCTCTGATCTACGCGTTATTTAAAAGACCTACACTGAAACTCTAAGACGGTAATTATTTACGTCCCTCGCTATTCTAGGGCGAAAGATTGAACTCGTCACCATATCTAGGCCTTTTCGCTCTCCTTTTATGCGTTGTATTCGGAATCTAACAGTCGCAAGTAATTAATTTAGCCTGATTAATGTTTTACGCGTTTTTCAGGCGAACGCTCGCCTGAAATATACAATAAAATCCTGTTCTGCAGAACTCGGCGTCTTTTCTTAAGGGCACCCAAAGAGAAACTTTTAGCAAAATACTTGAAATACCATTTTCTGGTTTCTAAGATCGTTTCCGAGCTTTTTAAGGGCATATTTGTGTGAGCTAATACGGGTTGAACTGTTCGGCGTTTTTAGCTGAAAATCAGTTAAGGCGCATACAATTTTAGGAAACGGAATCCTATCCGTCGAATTTCCGAGCTGCTAATGTCATTCCGAAAATGCTAGCTGACCTTATTTTACACTCTAAATGACATATTTGTCCCTCCAAAAATAAAAGGAATTAATCAGTCATTTTTTTAAGAAAATCCGTGAGGTGATGTTTCGCCACAGAAATCTTTATTTTTCACTGCAATTAAATCCGAATATCTCAGGCGACTTCGGTCTGCCGAACAGATATTCCTCCGAAAACGAACCGTTGGGTGCCCCTGTTTTCTAAGAGGGAGGGATTTGATTAGTGTTATCGGCATAAGTTAAGTACCCGATGCGGTGTACTGAATTAAGAACTGCAAGACAAAAAAGAAAGAAAAACGTACGATGCTGGAAAAAGTGGTGACTAATCGTTGGAGCTGGTTGACTACCGTGAAAGAGAGTTTAGCAAGCGTGCGTGCTTCTTATGGTACTTGCTGGTGACACACGACTCATGGCAGATTGAACTGAACGTTGCCAATTTTAGAATTATATGAAGATCATCGCAGTGAAGGTGTTTCAACTTAAGCTGTTGAAAAGAAGAAACCTGAAAAAATTCAGGCTTGAACGGGAATCGAACTGACCCATGACCTCTGCGATACCGGTGCAGCGCTCTAACCAACTGAACTATCAAGCCAACTGGGAGCTGGTCAATCGAGAGTTCGTATTTACCCCGTAGATGGAGAAATGAACATTAATATAAGAAATAATCATAGCGCTTTAGAGCGCTGCACCGGTATCGCAGAGGTCATGCAAGGTTCGATTCCCCGCTCAAGCCTGAATTCTTTCAGGTTTCTTCTTTTCAACTGTTTAAGTTGAAACACCTTCACTGCGATGATCTTCATATAATTCTATCATTAGTTCAAATATATGATTATTTCATATATAAATGTTCGTTACTAATTTTGTTTCTTCAGTCATTGTACTGTGAATTAAACTGACTTTTAAAGTAAAGGCAGAGATGTCAGTGACCTTAAAATGTCTCTCGCGATGTTTTTCTCAACAGTACACTTAAAACATCTGACATTTTCCAGATTTCTCGTC
The DNA here is from genome assembly GCA_964030785.1 of Siderastrea siderea. Taxonomy (NCBI): domain Eukaryota; kingdom Metazoa; phylum Cnidaria; class Anthozoa; order Scleractinia; family Rhizangiidae; genus Siderastrea; species Siderastrea siderea. The sequence goes on along the minus strand of OZ034972.1, from coordinate 11,973,981 downwards.
AACCCGACTAGCTTTTATTGTCTAAAGGAATTTAATGCGGGAGAGGCTGTAAAGAAACGTAACTCAAAAGAATTAAGAACGGAAGTCAGTTCTTTCAGTTATCCTTCTCCTAAATGGGTCGGCGTACATGTTCCTGAACGATTGACGAAAATAACCCGAAATAAGTAATGTTTGAATAGCTGTAGCAGGCAATGGTTTCCTTTGCGATTTGAGCTGCTGATTTGGGACTGTTTGTCGACTAATTCGAACTAATAATTATTCGTTCCCTTCACAGTTATCTGAAGTGAAACGATTCAGTTTTAAGTCTATTTGACCACAGGGAACACAGGCAGGCGAAAAGGGAGCGGAAAATACAAGGATATGTGGCTCGGTAAACTTTAACGGCTGTTTGTTGTCATTTTCTGTCGTTCGCTGACAAGGCCAGTTAAAAAAGCCCATCAAATCCTCTTCAGTTTGCCAGTGTGTGGTCTTTTCATGAGCGTGGGAGTCCTGTGACCATGATTAAAAATTAATTTGAGTGCTGTGGCCCCCCGGATACTCGGATCACGTGGCACCCCTTCTAAATTTGTTTTATATGCCCTCAAGGACATGTATGCCAAATTTGGTGCTTTTACGCGACTTGTCACGATTTTCGTAAATTTCGACGCTAACGGACTGGACTATTTCAGCTTGTTTTACAGTTTGAGGTATAGACTGTTCCAAAGTTTTGGGGCGCAGAAAGAGAAAGTCCTTTGACCATAGATGGCTGTTGAGACATTAGGAACTTGTAAAAGTAGGCGATCAGATCGAGGAGCGAAGCGAACGAACTGGTTTATAGCAGTTCAGCCGGTTTTTCGTAACTACTCTTGTAGTGAGGAGCATCCTAGCGTCTGTAGTTGTGCACTGAATCACTGAGCCAAACTTAGCTGGGACAACTTTCGAACCTTCGAACTGCGTAATTCGTTGAATTTGGTTTGGCTAATAAAATTGTGGCATCCGCGTACTCGGACCGTACTACTTAACTGTCTATTTTACGGGTAAGTAAAATCACTTGCTCTAAACGTGTTGTCGAGACAATATTCCGCTTTAACGCAGGTCTTTGTTCTGTTGACTGTCTTGGCGGCAAAACTTCATGCTGATAATTTATTCCAGTAGGGGAAAATTATACATATTCTCGTCCTCTTTGGTGGCTGGGTGAATTTGCTTATATGTCAAAAAAGTGAGGAATTTGTAAGAAGTTGGGGAGGAAAAAATAAGGCATGTATCAGATTATATTGATAAAAACACCACAGTAAAAGATCGTACAAAACCTTTCACCGAAATGGTCCCTCTTAGGATTTTATTTGTAAACTCACATGCCAAAATATGAAATAAAGTAATAAGAACGCCTCACTTTGGGAGTAATCAGTTCAAAGTTTGAGCCCAAAAAGATTTTCTTTTTCTGAGTAAGAAATCTTGCGCATATTCAAAGCTAAAAGGCAACAGAATTGAAAACTCACCTTTGCTTCGATCACAGATTAGTCCTGAACCGCTGACGTCTGATGACTAACTGCAGTTAAATGAACATATGTTGAGTACTTTATTGACATGCCCTAATTTACGTGAGAACAAAAAGTCATACTTTATTGATGGCATTGTTTATTAGGTTCCTAAATTTTTTCTTTATCATTCTTATGCATGTCTATAATTGGATCAGGAGACATTGAATGCGTACCAGAGCAATATCCGTTTGGTGAGCAGGTTCTTCTGTCTTTGAAAGGTTACCAACAGGACTATCTTTAAAGTTTTGGATGAAAGTGGATGGAAGTTTAAGTGTGACTATCCAGCAAAGGTGAATACAAAATAATTCGGCGTGGTAACTAAACCTTCTACTTTCAAAGATACAAGTGCGACAAAAATAGCTGTTCAAAAAACAATTTAATTTTGTGGGTGTGAATGGTAACCCGTCGGCAGCTGGATAATTGGCTACATGGGTTCAGTGATTTGCTAAGAAATCTCCGTTGTGGGTCAGAAATTTTTAATTTAAGACGTTCTCAGTAAAGGAAACTTTTTATATGTGGTAGAAAGTTAGGCGCCAACATCTAATAATATCTCGAAGCTATACTAATTGTTATCGAAGGAACTTTGACGCCAGCACTTCAACGCAAACTCAACAGCAAACTACTTGACCTCGACACAGCGGCAAAATGAGTGCGCATGCTCGGCTTTTTCGCGGGCTTCCGGTCATTTTCTTGTTTCCGGTATGATCAGAAAGCTATTATAACAGAGAAAGTTCCAGCTTTGTGTAGTTTGTAACCAGAAAGCAACAGTCAGCGAGGTAAGGTTGGTTTTCTTGAAAGGGTTTGAAACTTGTTATACTCATACACTTTGCATAGAGGGTTTGGTGCTTACAACAAAAGTGAAAATTAGTTCGGGGCCGCTAGTGTTTGATCTTTAATATTGCGTGGCTTGTGTTGGATGCAGCGCGTTGATAAAAATGCATGAAGAGAGAGAAGACCGAGACTAAAACTCTATTGTGTCTCCAGAGAATATTCCTTTAATATATCAGAAGAGTTCACTCGGGCTGCTCAACTTCCAATGGGCCGCACTGAAATCAAATTGGAAAAACAACAATAGTTGCTCCGTCTTAGTTCCGAAAACTTGTTCACGATCACGAGCGCTGCGAAAACAGCCAATTCGATCAAGACTTTTCGCTGTTTTGGAATGACCAGGCGAATTCAAGTTGAGGTTACATTAGCACCGATACAAGGTAGATGGTGTTACAATCGCTTGCTAAGAAAGAAAAATTGTCACGCATCAGTTATAAACAGCTGAATCACAATGTTTTGAATCGCCTTCTTTCGGCTTGTATGAAATAAACCTTCAGCGTGCTTTTAGCTCTTAGAATCATGCGTGATTAGAGTTTCTTTCTTTTTACAAATTTAAAGTTAAATTTAAATTTAAATTTATAGATTTGTGGAAAACTATTCCAGTACTGCGGTCTGATGCCAGAACGCCGTGATCGAAGATTATATTTTGCACATTTATTTCATTACTTTAACTTCTCCAATTATGTAAACCCTTTCCGTTCGGTGATTCTAGAGTAGTTCTCGCTTTTATTTCTTCAAGAGAGAAAAAAAAGCTTCTTGAAATGACAAACTTTCCTCTCTTTGCTCTCTGTCTGTAAAAAGTCGATTGATTGTAAGTTTGAGTTGTGACTAAGGACACCTTGTGTAGCATGGAAACTGAACCAAAGAAAAAATAAGACTTCCCATTATTTGCCTAAGGGTTTCAGAATTTTATTGCTGCAGCTATCATGCCAATCCAAGTTAATTAAGCACTTTAGAAAGACGTATAAGTAAGGGTCAATTCTATACTTCGTGGTGAACAAAGCAAGCAAAAGTGTCGTTTCCTCGGCGGTCCGCATGTTGTTTTCGCCTCTAGCCTGAATTTCAGGCGAGTTTTTCTGTGGCTTTAATTTTGACTACCAGCTTTTGCAATCATCTTTTTCTTGCAAACGGACTTATCCCGAGTTTTAGCCCTCGAACAACAGCGAAGTAATTTACCTTTAGAAAAGGCGAAAGCTAGCACTGCTACGACAAAAGTATAAGCTTATCTGACACAATTCATGTTTCACTTACGAGCCATTGACTTCGAGCGAAAAATTTACTATGGTGGCGAAGACAATTAGTTTGCTAAAAAAGATATGTGGAAGAAGAATCTCTCTAGGAACTGCCGGCAAGGTGAAAACCTTATCTGTTTCGTGACGGCCTTATCTCCGCGAAATGAAATCATCTGACGCGAATTTTTATATTGCGACCATTTTCCCCGAATGGTTTCTATTGAATCCAGTCTCTCTGCTCGCGCCCGCCCGCGAAAATGGCGGGAACGAGTTAGCGCACGCGCACTCATTTTGCCGCTGTGTCCTTGACCTCAAGAAAACTGACGCTATTGACATTCAACGCTACAACAGACTGAGGTGCCGTGTACCACAACCACCGAAACTTTTCGGACTACCGAAACTGCACAAACCTAACATACCCATGCGACCCATAGTCTCATTCTGTGGGTCCCTGACTTACCAACTGTGCAAATACTTGACTACTGTACTGAAACCTTTGACCGAACCGACGAATCACGACACAAACTACAGTCGACTGATGAAAGCTTTATCTCTCGCTTTTTTAGAGAAACCTATTGTAGCTTCTGTCACTATAAAAGAACGGTTAATGAGGTTATAAAGGAGGTCACAGAAACAACGATAGAAATCCATCGAAATGGTTTTTAGGACGTTGAAGTATGTGTAACAAAAGCCTCTGGGGAGAAGTAGGATAATATGAGTAGGATTCCAACTCTAGAAAGAGGAGCCCATGCCAGGAATGACAGAAAGTGTGGAACCCTACTACGCTCGCGATAAAGACGACAGGAAAGATAAAAGATTATCTCCAAATGCCAAAAGAGGGTAAAGATGACGCAAAAAGTACGTCATACACAAAACTCAACAAGATCTAATCTCTGGCATCTTATATTTTTTCTTTTCTTTTCTTTCCTTTTTTTCATATGTCGAACATTTTTCCATTAGCAGAAAGTCCCAGTCTCCTCTAGCGTTTTTCAACTTTCTCATTCAAGACGAACTGAGGACGAGTCAGTGTTTTTTTTTTGTGTGTGTGTGGCTCCAAAACCGGCCTTATGTTTTGCGGCAGTACTGTGAGCGTATGGCGCTGTGCTTATAGTCTTGAGATCCCAGGGCTTTTTTTTAAGACCACAATGACTTATGATGCCTTACAAAGGATTTTCAAAAAAATCACATTTTTGAAGAATTTTGGCCTATCGAGCCTCCTTAACTATGCTGGATTCGAAGAAATAAACTGAACATTTTGTTCACGGAGAGCAGGAAGCTATTTAAAAAAATAGAATCTCTTCTAAAAATAACCTGGTTATTTCAGTACGTGTCAAGTGGCTTAGTAAAATTTAAAAATAGTAAGGGAAATAGTTTATTTTTGGTAGGCGCTAATTTAGATAATCCGGAAATGTAACCTCGCCGTTCGGATGTACGATGTATGTAAGCTGGTTTTACAGAACTTTGCAGGGGAAATCTTTCTGCGCTCAGAATATCATTGAGACCCGAGTATGGCTGAAAACTTGACGCAAAGTAATTTCCACTATATTTTCCAATGGAGGTGCCTCGGATTAGCGTACAGGTAAAACTAAAAACATGTTCTCTTAACAAGAATAGGCCATCTTGGTAGCGGTACGTTATTCCGGAAGTAATATTCATAATGTGCCTCATAAGGATGTGCGCAGCATTTTTTAAACCACAATTTGTAACTAAGTCTGCCGGAATTCCAAGCAGATGCCACAAGCATTGAATGTAACCTTTGAAGGTTGGATCCTTAACACTATTTTGGACAGAAGCCTTTATAAGCCACAAACACTGATGACAGAGGAAACTTTCCGTATCTGCTTCAACGACATTGAGCTTCTCTCCACAGTGAAGATTATGCGAAAATGCCAGACCACATTATTGATATTAAACTTGAATTCATTTCATGTCGACACGTATCCTGGGGAATGAACATTTGGAATTCTTGTGCAAGTTCCTTGGACCCACAAAACATGGCCCCGCCTACACCATTTTCATCTATTTAAGGTTCGTGGAGCAAAGATTCCCCGGCTGAATGTATTATCAGTTTATAGAGACTTTCGTCAGCTCACATGACGGATGATGATATTAAACTTTTGTTAGGTCAAAAGTATTTTTAAAGAATACAACCAACAAGTGCAACATTTTTCGCCAACTGCAAAATGTTGGATGAAAATGTTTGACCGTCTAGCCGGAACTTACATTTAAATCCTGGATTGTGAATTCCTGTGCATTCACCTGAACGCTTGCACCGAAAAGCTGAGTTCTTTTTCAGTTCTTAATTCCAAGAGTAAATAACGTTTTCTTTGTGAGATCCAAGAATTCAACAGTTGGGGGGGAAATTTATGTATCATCAATCCCTGGAGCGGGCTAACGATGAAAGAAATGACTGACACCTATCAATTAAAGGCATTTTTAGTCACGGTGTTTTCACTTAACTTTCATTCAGCTCTGTCGATCGGCAAACTGGTTGATAATGCACAGTGGGAGAGATAGAGAGAGGCCGAGGAAAGATGAAAAAAAGAGAAAGGGATCGTTACGAAAAACTGCAATTGCCTAAGGACATCATTCTAGCCCCCCCTAGTTTACTGATCCGGCATCTCAAAGACGGATATAAATATGCGGCTTTACAAATTTCCTTCCATTTTGCCTTAGATAATCGCACCTACGAGTTCCATCCACTGTCTCAATATCAGAACTGACTTTGGGCACAGCCTTTGATACTGAGTGCTACACAAAAGCTGAAGATTCATGATCCATAAACTCAACGGTAATGTCTCAGATACCACTGAGTTGGATTAAGGTTTAACTCTAAGAATAAACTGGGTTAAAAAAACAAAGTTGCATGATTGGAGATGGAGACTATTACAGAAATCGCGTTAAAGAGACAACAGAGACACGCGACGGATCGTTTCGGCGGAATATTTAAGACGATTTCCGCTCAACGTTCGAGCAGTAGCTGCAAAAATTAAGTTACCAAAAAAATACTTGCAGCACAGTCACATTTTGAGAACACATAAGAAGAACTTATCGATACTTTTGCTCTCAGGCTGACCCCGCGAGAGAAAATTGGACCTGAAGTTATCCATATTTCAATTAAAAAGACGCTTCAGGTCAGTTCAAAACAAAATGGCGCCCGTTTTTAGCATATTTTTACACGATTTGACATTAATTTTCTCGACAATGCTTGAGAATTTCATCGCGGGGTCACTTGGAGAAGTGAATTAAAGTGAGATGTCTTAAACAGCATTGAAAATGTTACCGTGCTATGAGTAGATTTTTAGTAAATATTTTTTGCTCTTATTGCTCGAACGTTGAGCGGAATCCGTCTTAAGTGTTCAGAAGTCACAGATCGCCTGAAATATTTGGACTTCATTATAGAGGAAAATTAGGACGTAAGTGTTCTTTGGCGAATTGTTCACCTCAAGCTTCCCTAACATGGTACAATTTATTTCTTGCCCTTTCGAGACCGGGAACAAATATGTCCTTTAGAGTGCGAAATAACAACATTTTTTATCTACATTTTATCCATTGTTATCTGGCGAATATGCCTATAAGGCCAGCTAGTGTTTTCGGAAAACCAACAGCACTCTATTCGGGCCCGATAAAATTCCGTTTGCGCGTTTTGCTTTGCTCCGTTTGCTTTGAGTCCGACTGAATAGAACAACCTTCTTTGGTTTAACCTGAGAAAACGAAAATGATCATGACATTTCATCAAGTATTTTCAGTTGCTGAAGTCCTGGTCGTATTCCCCTAAAATATTGCCAGATCAGTGGCCAGACAATCTTCTTCTCCCCTGGTTGATTTAAATATCGCCGCAATATGAGTGTTCATTCTGAAACGGAACTGTCCGCAACGCTAAGAGAAGATCAAAACGCGATACTACGAGCGCTCATCCCTAACGGTCCAGAGGTTACGAAAACTGTAGCAACAGCTAAACCAAATTACACAGAAGTAAGCGTTAAATCAGGGAAACGTATAGTTGAATTACATAAGGTACTGGTTCCTGGTTAGATTAAACTTACCTAAATGAGCCGGATTGGAACAAGCAATCATTTAGCCCTAGCCACGCTGAGTGGAGTTTTAAGTTTGTATAAGTGGTGCATTCCAGCTTTTATAGCCAACACAATTAGAAACATGATACAGTGTTTTCACCCACAAAATCTTACTGAGCAAAGCTTAAGCACGGAAAAACCTCTATAAAGGGGCTTATGGGCACTTATTAGAACAATCAGCCTTCCGACACTTAAACAGGGTTAGTTGCCATTGTTTTGGTTTCTATAATTCCTGGTAGCACTTACAAAACACTTGCATGTTCTTGGCTTGGTTTGACATCAAACTTTGAAGGCTTAACATTAATCTTTGTTTTTAATTCTTTCAATGTGTGAAAATTCTTGCGACCTCATTCCCACCAACAGTTTATTCAACTCTGTAGTTGGAATCTCGATCAGCCTAGAAATTTCCGCTCAACGGAGCTTAAAAATTATTTTTTGCTTGTTAGGTGCGGTACCCTTTTCAATGAATTGCATGCAAGCCTTCGCAGCTTAACACACGCAAGGGTGAAGGGTCGGGGAAAGTTTGTTTATTAAGGTGTTATTTTTTAAATTGTTATTAGGAAGGAAATGCACTAATGGCTTGGAAACCCTTGGAAAAGAAAAACTTTCCAAAAATTGAACCATAAATATTGATACATAAAAGTCATAAGAAGCCTACTTTTCGTTGGTCTATTTAGTTTACAACAAATTCTCATGCGTTTAAGTTTTTTGTTTCCGATACTTTAATCATTTTCAGATGCACATTTTTACATCGCAAGACTGACAACGCTTGATCGGAAGCAATGAACTATTTAGAGGAAATCATGGTTGCACGGCTGTTTAAAAGAACGAAAGCTGCGAGAACAGGCTGAAAAATTCCACCAAATTTATTTGACAAAATTTCGGAGGCGTTCAATTTCGGATTAAGTTTTGGTGATTTCGGACGAAAAGTCGGGACAGTCGGTAACAACACAATTGAAACTTGCATGCAATTGCATAACGTTTGTAGAAAGGTTGACCAAATGGGTAAAATCCTACCAGCTTTAACCTAAAAAAAAACTGCTGACTTGAAAATTCACTTATAATCAGTTTAACGAATCAAAACAAGTAAAGTTCTTTGCTGCAGTCTCAATCTAAATCCTTAAACGGATCCATTTCGGTTTCTAGTTTCCCGTTATCGCTTTTTCGGTTCCCTCCAACTCAAAACCTTTCTTTATTGTGTTTACTTTACCTCTTAAGTGATTGTACAAGCCAATTTAGAGGCCATTTGGAAGGCATCAGTGGGCTTCATCACCGACAATTTGCTACTTAATCGATTGTGTCAAACATCCACACCTTGGCCTCCTCGCTGCGCGCATTTTAGAAACTCCAAGAAATGGACGAGGATAAAGTTGACATTGCTATGACAACTAGATGATACGAAGGACGATGTTTCGAATTCTCAAATTGAAGAAACGCTAAACTCATGTACAGGTTATGCACTTGAATTTATGTGCCCTATTTTGTTCCACAAATGTGCCTTACAGTTGCAAAGTGCCACTGTCAGAATAAATACACTTTTGTAAAACCAGATACTTATTAAGCAATGGAAATTTTCAGACGTTAAAAATTTTGTTTGGAGTTTACAGTAAACTGTAATACTGCTCCATAAATGTGGCAAGACATATCAAACAATAGAATATAACAATACTCTCCAAATCACCGTTTAATTATTCCACTGATTCCTAGTCAATGCATGCGTTCTACTACAATACGTTTTTCGAATTCCATTTAAACTAAAACATCAAAACAACTTAATTAATCGCACGTTTATACATTTTTCATAGATTTTCCCCATTGTTTTTGGGGTGTTGTCGACGTCCTCAGCAGATATTTCATGGAAGGGGCGTTTATAAGATCTAAGGCACCTCTAAGAAAAGGCTGTTTTTTTTTACTTTGGTTAATATAGACATTAGGAGGAGCGCTTATTGGATCACTTATGGGATTTTTTAAATTAAAGTTATTTGCATGGTTCTTAAGTATACTGCTAAAGCGTACAACAACTACTGAGGCAACTAATGAAAAAGCAATTTTAAAGACACAACAATCTTGACTGATAAAAATCTCATACATATATTCTGAGCACGATGAAATAAAATTTACCACTTGAATGTCGATGAAAGATTTTTTCTCATTCATAATTTTAGCTCAGTAATTGTTGAGGTCACTGAGGAACTACTGCAAAAGAAAAGAAGGTAAATTTTGGATCATCAATTAGGTCGCTAGACCACCAGTTCAGTTCGATGGTAAGTTTGTCCGCTTAAAATAACGTTTTGCCCTAAGGCCTTCTCCTCATTCAATAGATTCAGCCCTGAAGCATATGCGGAGCTTGGCTACGTGACTTTTTTTGGCACCAGTGGAACCAGCACCATGTTTATCCTTTAATCTAATCACAGTAATGTGAAATTTTGGCATTTTGCATGTATTTCACTTTGTTTGGCACCAGTACAAAAACATGTTTATCTGAACACTTGTTGCGAGCCGTAAAGGTCAATTCACTCTTGGCATAGAAAACACGACAAAATCACTGAAATGGAAGCGCACAGTGTCCTGCTTATGACGGAGTTCAACAACCTCATTCTCGGGTTTCTTTTTCTATCACTATTTTCAGAGAGAAAAGCCAATGAACGAAGTTATGGGTCCACTCATACGCATGTCTTGGATCATTTTCTCACAATGGATCCATATTTTGAAAGTACAGGTTGGTAGTGTTGATACAAGAGACTAGTGGTCAGATTTAACGAAGTCCCCCTAGCTCCTTAATGGGATTATGTTACGCATATTTTGCTGGCGTTTTGTCAAAAATGTTAAGATTATGATAAAGTAGCTTCGCTCAAACAGAAAATAATCCTAGAACAACATAAGAGGACATCAAATGAATTTTCAAACCACAACACGTTTTTCGGGATTTTTGCAAGACACAACCGCAACAACTGCGTTGGCTCAAAGTTTTCAACGATTTCCTATCCTGCAAGCAGAAGTTTCTTCCAGAGTCGTCCTATGCTCCAGTAGGCGAATATGTAACTTATTCGCCAACCGGAACATAGGGCGACAGAACCTCTTCTCGCAGGGTGCTGATATCCATCTTGGCCATCCGTGGCCTGAGACACGACAATAATTTCACTGCACTTTTATAGTGTCTTTAAGCAAAACTGGACCATTATTTTTCATTGATGTATTTTTCAAAGGTTTTTTAAAATTGATGACATAATCCCCTTAAACAAAAACATACAACAGTACAAAAGACACCTCACCTTACCCCGTTCCTTTTGCCAATAGAGGATTTTGAGTTGTCGTAGCGACTGCAACCCTGAAGACATTAACAAGGTAGACATCTGATGATGGTAAAACGTAGAACGACAAAAACAAGATTGAAGCGAGGATAGGGTGTTTAGTTGCTATAGGAACGAGGTGTATAGTTTGTTGTTGACATCACAATCATCATGTCAGCTGTCCTCGTATAATGAGGCCTTCTTTAATAGGAGGGGTGGGTTGGGTCGTCAGTTATGCCTAAAGTTTTGAGAACACGTATCTCTCAGTCATTCCTAAAACTGCCAAAGCTCCCTTTCCGCCAACTTTCCCAAAGGGAATTTGTTGACAAGCTGACTCAAGTAGGCTCTTCGGTTAAAACCGATGCACAGCTGCCAAGTTGAATTTCATTTCAGATCCGAGAGTAAGTCCAAGACAACAGAACAGTTGGAGATCACCGAACGAGTTGAAGAGCCAGCACCGTGGGTTTCGCTCCTTGTTGCTGTACCTAAACCAAATTGCGAGGCTAGAATATGAGTTGGAAGGCGCCAATACAAACAAGCTATATTGCGTTAGAGGCATCCAATGGAAGAGACTACTCAGGAGCTTAATGGGCCCGCAGTGTTTTCGATGAGAATATCACCAAATCGATTTAAACCCGAGGGATCACAACTTTTGCAACCCACCAAGGCCTGTGTTGCAACAAAGGGGTAATGTTTGGCATCTCTTCTCCCGATCCTCCTGAAGCTTAAAGTCACTGCCATTAAAGAGGCCCAAAGGCTTACCAGGCCCTGCGTGGTTCGCGCTTTCCTTGGCCTCGCAAACTACTGTGCCAGAATCGGTACAAACTTAGCCACAGAAGCAGAGCCACTACGTAAGCTTACCCGACAGGAATGCGACTGGGAACGGAGCGAAACTCAAGAAACAAATTTCAGCAAGTTAAAAAAATACCCTAACCATGCATAATAAGCCACTACAACCCAAAGACACCCACTTAATTTGAGAGTCGACGCTAGCCCAGTTGGACTTAGAGCCATTCTTACACAGATCAGACCGGATGGGGCTAGCCGTTCTGTTGCCTACTTTCGGACGTAGAGCGCCGCCACTATCAAACGGAAAGAGCGGCTCTGAGTATTGTGTGAGGCTACGAGCGCTTCCACATTTAAAGGCGTGGATTTTACTTTGTTCATGAATCAAAAGCCACTGGAAGTGATCTACGGACCCAAAGCGAAGTCCCCAGCGAGAATTAAGAAATGGACCCTGCATTTACAACAATATAGACAGGGCCCGAAGAATACTGCTTGATGTTCTTTCAAGAGTGCCGAGAGACGTCGCTCACTGATGGTAAGAACAATTTTATTGACAGCCTCTCATGGTGCGCCAGTGACCCAAGGCCTCCGATTACAGATCATCCGCTTAGAAACGGCTGCCGATTCCACCCTGCAACAGATTCAGCAATGTTCTGACAATCTGGCAATGAAGTTGCCCAGATGGTCATATTTGCAGCCTCCATTACCACATTAAGGAAGAGAGATGTCTACTTTGGATGGTACCGTTCTCCAAGGAAGACGAATGATTATTCCAAAAGGTCTCCAAAACCAGACCCAGCCTTGAAGACTAAACGGCTACTGCACAGAAAGGTTTGGTGGCTTGGCATTGAAAAGCAACTTGAAGAGCTCATCAAGGTCTATCTAGCATGCCAAGCACAAGCTCCATTAGCAACAACTGAACCAGTGAAGCCATGGCAAATTGTCTACGCTAACTAACATCTGTGGACCATTCTTAAGAGCGCCTGTCTCTAAAAATCAAACATAACGCGGCAAGGGTGGAAAATTCGATTTCTTTCATATTTTAATGTTAGATGGGTTAGGGTATAACTAAAATCACTGGATACTTTTTTTGGCAAAATATCCTTTTATTTCAGAGAAAAATGCAAATAACAAAATTCCGTAAAAATCGCCATTTGAAGCAGTAAATTATTACATCAGTTTGAGGCCTTCTCGAGCAAAAACAAATCCCTCTGTCGTCTTTAAAACACTCAAAACAACTTTTGCAATCTCTCAAGAGCTTCAAAAATGATTTTTGGTAAAAACTGCGTTGTTCTTTGTGTCTCAAATAATTTAATTTTGAAAGTATACATTTCTCATCAGGAAAAGTACTTCGGGAATTGAATTATTTTTCACCATGTGCTAAACCTTCAAATCGATTCAGCTTCTGGCTGTTGAATTAAGAATAGATGTTCTCAGGATTGCTGCAAAAATTTCTATGGGCAAATGATTGAGAGCGACGCGAGAGCTTTTCAAAGTTCGTTAAAATGCAGGTTATTTGACCCTTCCTGGCAACATTCCATTCGCGAGTCACGCACATATTTTAATATGTTTCGACCCATATGAGATCGAAAACGTCGAATAGAAAAACAGTTCGAAATGCTCTAACCTCATTTGCTGTAGAGGACAGGTCCAGAGGCCATTTCCGTGTGATTCTCTTGCCGTTTGTCGTATTTTGGTCCTGCTAATGACGTCTAATGAACACCGCTAACTCGGTCAATGTGTTGTAAACAGTCGAACAGCTCAACGACACCAACCTTTCTTATAAAGCGTTCGACATCTTTCTGCACTATGGCATCTTAATCAACGGTTCAGTTGATTTAATACGAGTGTTGCTCAGTTTGCAGAGCACAAAAGCGTTATATCAGATTTGACTGCTAAATTGGGGCCAAAAGTGGATGGCGCCGCGTGCGTATTCGGTTTGTCACGCAATGCGTATCAAAGGCATTTTAGGGGGTAGGGGAAGGGCAAAACACAACAATAACAGTCAGTGTTAATTGCAGGGATTGTTCTTGGTTTTAATGGCGTTGTGTGTCTTTCTTACTTATTACCAGTGTTCTTACAACCATTGAAACTTGTGTTTGCTACCCTAGTAGCCTGAAACTCAATTGCAACTGTCACTACTGAAGCTTGCAGCTGAGAGGTGCAAAACAGACCCAACTAACGCAGAAAAGCTACAACTAAAAGGTGCTCCCTTTTGTTAATTGACGAGCGGGGATTCTACCCATGATCATTGGTGTGCTCTGGTGGTTCTCAGCTGTTACAAGCACAAGGCACAGTTATATCAGGAGTGGAAGTCAGCTCGGTATTGGATGAAGTTGATGGATGGAGTTTTGGACAGGAAAAGTTCTCTATTCATGACAAATGGGTGCGATCGAAGTTATTCTACATTAGTGTGTCCTGACAAATGAGTGTGTTTTCTAACAGCACGCCAGTGCTGTTTGGAGACTGTGGAATATGACACGTAACCATGGTAACAAAAAACGAGGTTTTGTTCCTGAAATCTTACTGGGACAGGTTCCCAGTGAGTGAGATTTCTCAGAGCAGCCGGCATACTTATCATAATGAATATGTGTGTATCATAACAGAAAAACATCAAGCCTCTTGCCCGTAACTGATAATTCTCGCCACTGGTATCATATTTAAAATCACACCATGCCCAATATAACATTCATCCGATCCATCTTTTACAAATGAACCAGTCTCGCGTTAGACCCCTTTTCCCCCAGTCTTCTTACTTTTTTGGCCACTCTCCTTTTCCTTACCGTGGCCCGAGACCGGGCCCCTTGTGCGGCAGCTTCTGGTCAACACTATTCCACGTTTTGCACGATGGTTGGGACATATCGTCATTGTACTCAAGCGTTCGTTGTGAAAAAAACAAAAAAACAAAAAACCTTGCCGTTCAGCTAAAACTAAGATGACTTGTGACTTGTGGTATCAGGCCCGTAGCAAGGCTGGAATGACTGGGGGGGGGGGGGGGAATTGGCCTTGTCAAATCCCCCCACTTGAAAATACAGACTCAGATGTATACTAACACTATTCACAATGCCACAGTTTGTGTCCATTTCGTCAAAAAGGACACCTTTATAGAGACATCGTTCGTTGAAAATTGGTCAAAAAGCTGCTTGCTGTTGGCAACTTCCACCAGATTTATAGCATCAGTTTTAAAAAAGTATCCTCAAAGCTACAAGGTTTGTTAAAATTCAAACATTTCGACAGCTAGGCTATGAATTTCGGACCTGTTGTACCTAGCTCTCGTAAACGTTTACGTAACGTTTGTCGGTGAGATCAATATAGTTTTGTTCTTTAGACTTGTTTTACAACAATGCACTTAAAGCTTGCATAAATACACAGCGTGAGTCGCTCAGCTATTAAAGGTATCAATGTGCTTCAATTCACAGTCTTAAGCTATACTACCAGGGTCAAGGTGATATGTGTGAAGAAAGACATTGTTAAGGAACCTGGGCGACTGAAATGTGCGGTGGGCTAGTAGACTTTTGAAGCCCACTTGCCAGTGGCTAGTGACTCAAGAGACGTCGAACCCTGTTAAAGGTTGTGAAATTATAAAGGTTTCTTTTGAATCAGCATTTAAGACTGATTGTTGTACGTTAATTTGTTTTTTGGCTCAATTGTAATGTTTTTTAACTTCCAAAAATTCGAGGGGGCTCAAGCCCCTCCTGCCCCTCCCCCTGCTACGGGCCTGTGTATTCCTGGTGCATGAAAGTAAAGGAACAATTTCCGTTTCACACTTTCGATTAGTCTAGTGTTGTAACCACAAACTCCGCCGACAAGAAAATGAAACTAACAACAACCGTCTTCTGTGTCACGAGGCAGTTCATGCATGTATGTATCATTTGTGAAAAAAAAAAATTCCAAGCTCCCCCCTCTAAGCCGAAACAATAAAAACAAACTAGTTAGACACATCGCAATTTCCGCAATAAAAACGATTCTAATGTCCTGGACTCGATGTTTTGAAGAAGTTTTTAACTTCAGTTAGTACACGTACCCTTGTTTAGCTTTTTTTTTAATCGGGTTCGAACATTGTTTAATATTTGCATGCCTACAACTCACGCCGAGGGGTGATTACTTTTTCTGCATTCTGGCACGGGAGGTTAAGGTGCCTAAATGTACAACTAATTTTGTTTCGTATTTTTGGTCCATTACTAGTTCTTCCCATTTCTCGAAACCTGAGCCGTTTAAAAAAGGAGAAGTGCAGATTTTGCCCTTCCCCCACCCCCTTAGTACAAATGTCCATTCCAATGATTTGCATTGCGTGACGCGGCCCTACATAGAACTCTGGCCACGTTAGCGGCGACATGTGTGTTTAGTGATGAAAATCTTTTTGTGTACTGCCAACTACAAAGCAACACTCACCAGCAACTGAACCGTTGAGTAAGATGTCACAGTGTCGAAAGATGTCAACAGGTTTACAAGAAAGGTTGTTGTTGAGTATTTCGACCGTTTTTAATACAATACATTGACCTAGTTAGCGGTATTCGCTGGACGTCATTAGTGGGACCAAAATACGACAAACAGCAAGAGAATCACACGGAAATGGCCTCTGGATCTGTCCTCTACAGCAAATGAGGTTAGAGCATTTCGAACTGTTTTTCTATTGGACGTTTTCGATCTCATATGGGTCGAAACATATTAAAATATGTGCGTGACTCGCGAATGGCATGTTGCCAGGAAGGGTCAAATAACCTGCATTTTAACGAACTTTGAAAAGCTCTCGCGTCGCTCTCAATCATTTGCCCAAAGAAATTTTTGCAGCAATCCTGAGAACATCTTTTCTTAATTCAACAGCCAGAAGCTGAATCGATTTGAAGGTTTAGCACATGGTGAAAAATAATTCAATTCACGAAGTACTTTTCCTGATGAGAAATGTATACTTTCAAAATTAAATTATTTGAGACACAAAGAACAACGCA
Source organism: Siderastrea siderea (assembly GCA_964030785.1). Taxonomy (NCBI): domain Eukaryota; kingdom Metazoa; phylum Cnidaria; class Anthozoa; order Scleractinia; family Rhizangiidae; genus Siderastrea; species Siderastrea siderea. Next base: position 11,957,300 of record OZ034972.1, on the reverse strand, counting down.
GTTTTTACCAAAAATCATTTTAAAGCTCTTGAGAGATTGCAAAAGTTGATTTGAGTGTTTTAAAGACGACAGAGGGATTTGTTTTTGCACGCGAAGGCCTCAAACTGATGTAATAATTTACTGCTTCAAATGGCGATTTTTACGGAATTTCGTTATTTGCATTTTTCTTTGAAATAAAAGGATATTTTGCCAAAAAAAGTATCCAGTGATTTTAGTTATACCCTAACCTATCTAACATTAAAATATGAAAGAAACCGAATTTTCCACCCTTGCCACGAAAATTTGGTTTTGTCTGATTTTTACAGACAGGCGCTCTTAACAGGCCGGAATCAGCCGTAACCCTCATCGATGGTTTCTCTCGGTAGCCAGAAGTAGACATTCTTACCACCACAACCGCGGACAACTAAATACATCGCCTTGACAAAATATTTGCCACCCATGGATATGCAGAAGAGCTAACAACAGGTAATGGACGACTCGACAGTTCGTGTACAGTACCATGGAGACCTATCTTCTAAACATCGTAACGTTAGCGCTTACTGGCCTCGAGCAAACGGTGATTCAAACGCACTGGTGAGAAAGCAGTCAAAGCTGCCCAATTGAAGACAAAGATTGGCGAAAAGGGCTGCCTGCATCATTGCTAAATTACAGAACTACTCCTCACACTACAACCGAAGAGACCCCAGCAAAACGTCTAATGGACCGACTGATTCGAAGGAAACTACCTCAGTTCCTTGCTGCAGCAGAATCACACTAGTCCATCGTATTCCAGAGGACATTCATTCTAAGAAGATGATGGTAAAGATCAGCCTAGTCCCAAGCCGTTCTCGACTCGGTTAAGCCGTTCTCGACTCGTGACGTCACCGAGAGAGATTCGCCCACCCCTTCCCAGACTTCGCGCGGACGACGGGGCAAGAGAGAACACCTAGGGACTAGGCTGGGTAAGGATGACGGCAGCAACCGGAACAAGATGTGCACCACCAGCACAAGTGACCCGTGCACCTATTACCTTAACGCCACAACGCACAAGAATCAGGCTTAGAGGCCTAAACGATTATTTCTGGACTGAACGAATTGACTTATTAACTTGATTCAAAAAATTGTGTAAACACAAACTAAATAGTTTGACTTATTACATATATCTTTTTATCTTGATTTATGGGAAGCAATTTTGAGCTATTTTGTCAAGACGTCGAAATAGCCACATAGTCGCAAAGTCGGCATGTATACTCGACTTCCTGGGAAGTTTGGTTGTGTGGTCGGTTGTTTCGGGAGTACTCGGGGGTGTTTCACGTGGATGTAGTTCCTGTACAGAATAACCTGCAACCAGGGCCTACTTTTATTTTTCTCAGCAAGAAAACAAGGGAGTAATGCAATAGAGAAGAATGGCAAGTACCCTGTTTAGTTCGATCGACAAAATATCTGCAGCTGATCATTGTCTCTACCTTCTATGGCATGGATGTCTTAAGCAACATAGCCGCTTTTAATTCACCACGCCAAACGTACCACCAATACCAATAAGCAAGAATAATTTACAATCCAAAATAGCTCACGCATGCTTTGTGCGCCTATGTTTGTCTTTGTAAATATTTAAAGGAGAGATGTAATATTTGCATGATTTCTATTTCTTTTCAGTTAAGTTTATGACACGCATCAATGACGTATGAGATTTTAACTGGTTGTTTTTTCATAAGTTAGATCAGATAAAGTGATTATGCGCCGATCAATTCGACAGTTCATCATCCCCCCGAGCAACTGAACTTTTGAAGATTGGCTCGTCCAAATTCCCGCCCATCTGTGCCAAATTGTGTTCAAATGCCCTACCCATGAGTGTCAGATTTGCGAGATGTTTAGCGTTCTGCACATCCGAGAATGGACTCTTGTTTTGGATCACTGCATTCGCGCAAAGATATTATGAGCTTTTGACCAGACAATCAGCGGGATACAAGGTCATCTGGAGAGAACAAGATGGTTATAGTTCTCCTTCGAAATGCGACAAACTCGTCATCCATCTAGTTGAAGAAACTCCTACTTCAGAGGATATATTAGTGGTGATCACAGTATTCACCACGACTGGCAGAATTCAAGTTCAAGGAAAGAAAATTGAGGACTGGAGTACACATGAGTTTCCGGTGCTTCGTGAAAGTGTAAACAAACTAAGCAAAATTGAGAATTTCTCAGGTATTTCTTCAGTCCAAGACAAATCTATCTTCGCGTCGTCGCTTCACAATTTTTTTGCCAATTCTATTCACTTCGTTGCTGAAGACGAAATCCCTTCTTCCAACACAACCGATGGTCTCGCGCAGAAAGTGGTACCGATTACAACAAACACAGCCTTGTCAACACCGACTGCCGAGCCTTTAACAATTACACCTAACCGTCTAAGAACGATCTCGTCACTGAGAGACACACTTGGCCAATTAGAAGCAGACTTCACTCAGTTTCAAATAATAAGCTCCGGCGACCTTCAGCAAATGAAGGACAAAATGGTACGACAGGATAATCTCCTGAAACTTCAAAAACAAGCAATTGATGACATTTCAACTGACCTTTCATTACAAGTCAAATTACTTCAGGACATGTTATCGCAGCAATCCACTCAAATTAAAAAGCTACAAGAAGAAAACCAGTCTCTTCAAAAGAAACACACTAAAACCGTAGAATCCAATTTGGCCTTGAAAGAGCAACACGATGGACTCTTAACGGAAGTTAATTTTCTCAAAGAACAAGTCCGGGCGTTGTGGGAGAAACCGTTGGATACGCCCGATAATACGGAAACAACCACCAAAGATCCTCACGCGATCTTGGAAGCCTCAGAGCCCATCGACGAAAATCCTTTACCAAAACCTCCAACAGAAGACAACATCGTCCCCAATGGGCAAGCTCCCTTGCAAAACGGCCATTCGGGGAACAACGACCCCCCCGGACAGTTGCCTCCAATCACTGTTAAATCAAACACAGCAGTCTTTCTCTGTGATTCGAACGGAAAATTCCTTAACAAGAGGAAACTATTTAAGCCACAGCAAGAACACAAATACTTTAGATGTCCTAAGGTAGACCATGCAAGAGATGTTTTACAAAATGCACTTCAAGAACACCCTGAATTAATTGTGATTCATTCAGGGACAAACAACCTTACGCCGACAACTCCGATAGATACTTTCATCTCTGACATCTCTGCTTTAGTGACGGAAGCATCAACAAAGTTCTCTAAAAGTAAAATCATTTATTCTACTCTACTACCACGCGCTGATATACCAAGTCACATCATTACCAACATTAATGATCAACTTATCAATGGATGCTCCAAATTGCCAAATGTCCATCTTGTAACCCATGCTAATGTCTTCTTCAAGGGATTAGAAGCTTTACATGATGATAAACATCTAAAAAGGCGACATGTCGGATTGTTCGCGGCTAACCTGGTAGACGCGATCCGTGGCAGAGCAAGACCTCCACGATCCCCGTCCAGTCATGATCATTTGTCCCGCCAAACGTCCCAGCCTCAATCAACACCATTTGAGAATTACGCATCCTACAGCGATGTTGTCAAGAACTTTCGCAATAGTGGCCATCGTACTTTACCGTCCCAACGAATGCATCAACCTCTGCCTCAGCACCAACCGCCGCCACCAGATTATCTCCCATCTCAAGTTCATCAGTCATTATCCGGCGCTCCCCCCGTTACAAAGTGGCAGTTACCCGCTAATCCAGAACACGGTAAAGACCCAGCTGTTGACATTCCTAGAGAACTAATATCTCTTTTAAGATTAATTAAGAGTTATGTTTAGAGCTAATTAATTTATTTACTAGGATACGATTAACCTCGTCTTCTAGATAGATACCGACATGGGATTGACAGATCACCTGAATAACGCAAGCAAATTGTCTTTCTTTGCCTGGAATATTAATGGCCTCTCTTCGAAATCGTTAGGGGATAAATTACAGAATGTTGATTGTTTGAACATGATTAATGATTTTGATTTTCTAATCTTTTGTGAGACTTGGAATGAGACCAATATTGAGGTAGCAGGATATCGATCTGTAGTTACAGGCACCTCAAAAACGACGAAAAGTGGCCGAAATTCGGGTGGATTAGCTTTACTTTACAAGAATGAATTTCATGATTGGATTACCGTGGAAAAGGCTTCTCCAAATTTTCTCTGGTTTAAAATTAGCAGACAGTACACGAAAACTGCAAAAGATATCTTTGTATGTGGTATCTACATTCCACCATGCGGCTCCAATTACTTTCACCCCGAATTGTTCGAAGATCTCGAAAACGACATTGAAATCTATTCTTCCCAAGGGTCGATTCTTCTCATGGGTGACCTAAACTCTAGAACAGGAAAATATTCGGACTCTGTCTGTCAAGAAGGAAATAACATGATAACCAACGACCAATCCGAATTTGCGATATGTTCCACTCAGAGGAATAGTTTTGACAATGAGCTTAATAACCACGGAAAGCGCCTTCTTGAACTCTGCCGAAGCGCGGACCTCCGAATACTCAATGGCAGAGTTAGTGGTGATTCATTAGGAAGAGCCACGTTTCATGGTAGAAACGGAACAAGTGTCGTCGATTATTCAATATGTGATCAAGATTTATTTCAACATGTAGCAAATTTTATTGTTAAAGAGCCATCCTGTTTATCAGATCATAGCCCAATAGTGACTTGGCTGAATATTAACACGAATATTTCTAATCGGGATGCAATACCTGCAAATGATACTTTGACGAGTTTACCGAAACAGTTCTGCTGGGAGCATGACTCCACACAAAAATTCAAAGAGGCACTACGGTCTCCAAGTACCCAAACGTTAATCCGAGAGTTTCTAAACGACAACGAATCAATCGCAAATGTTAACATCTCCCTTCAAAAAGTAGAAAACATTTTCATCGCAACTGCAAAACGCTGCTTAAAGATAAAAACTATAAAAAAACATAAACGCGCCCAATTGTCTTCAAACAAAAAATGGTTTGATAAAGAATGTCGCTTGAAAAGACATGAATTAAGAAAATTAGCAAATCAAAAACACAGAGATCCCTTAAACGTCATTCTCCGTGAAGAATATCATACTGTCTTAAAACAGTATAAGAACCTTCTAAATAATAAAAGAAATGAATACTACAATAACAAGATTTCTGAGCTAGAGGAAACCGCCCTCGATTCAGACAAGAAACACTTTTGGAATTGTCTGAAATCAATTGATGACTCAGTGAAATTAAAACATACTCCACCGATTTCAGAAGAAAATTGGATGAAACATTTCCAGTCTCTTCATTCAAATGACCCTCTTAACTCCGATCAACAAAACCTTATCTATGAGTTACGAAAACAAGAAGACAACAAAATGCAATCGCATCCATTGGACTTCTTCATCACAGAAGCCGAAATACGTACAGCAGTAAAAAAATTAAAGAATAACAAATCACCCTATTCAGACAAAATACGAAACGAAATGATTAAAACTAGTTTAAATGAAATGATACTCGTTTATCAGAAACTTTTCAACAATATTCTTGATTTGGGATCAATGCCTCAAATGTGGTGTGGTGGGCTCATTACACCAATATTCAAGTCTGGTGGAAGAAATGACCCCTCAAATTACCGAGGAATTTGCGTTTCTAGCTGTCTAGGAAAATTATTTTGTTCGATTTTAAATCAAAGACTTCTAGAACATGTCAACTCGTTGAACATCCTTCACAAATCTCAAATCGGTTTTTTACCGAATAACCGAACTGCAGACCATGTTCTTACTTTGCGAACATTGATAGATAAGTACGTTAATTGTCACCATGAAAAGGTATACGCCTGTTTTGTCGATTTCAGGAAAGCTTTCGACTCGGTATGGCACGATGGGCTCCTTTATAAACTGCTGCAAAATAATGTTGGAGGAAATTTTTATAACCTAATCAAAAGCCTCTACTACAATTCTACCGGTTCTATAAGGATTGGCAATAACCAAACGCGACCTTTTCAATATGCAAGAGGTGTACGCCAAGGCTGCATTCTGAGTCCACTTCTGTTTAACCTATACATTAATGACTTACCTTTCTCTTTCGACAATATTCTATCTGATCCATTTGTTTTACCCAATGGAACCAAATTAAACTCTCTTTTGTATGCAGATGACTTGATTATACTATCACGATCAAAAACAGGGCTGCAAAATTGTCTCAATGCATTAGCCCAGTACTGTACATCGTGGATGTTACAGATTAATCCTAAGAAAACTATAATAATGGTTTTTCAAAAACGCGCGAAAAAATATGAATGTAACTTTTATATTGACAAAGAAAAGATTGACACTGTTCAGAATTATAGTTATCTAGGAACGCGAATTTCTTCATCTGGAAATTTTACACTGTCGTTGGATCACTTGAGAGAAAAGGCTCTTCATGCTCTTTTTGCTTTAAGACGGCACGTTGACTTAAGCCGTTTAAAACCCTCTCTTGCTTGCAAAATTTTCGACACGATGATTTCACCCACTTTGACTTATAATAGCGAAGCCTGGGGTGTCTTTGCTAAATCAGATTTCAAGTCTTGGGACACTTCACCAATTGAAAAAAGTCACTTACAATTTTGCAAACGCTACTTACAAGTTAATAACAAGTCATCTAATATTGCATGCCGGGCTGAAATGGGTCGCTTCCCTTTAACCTTTGATATAAATAAACGAATTCTTAAGTACATAAGTTATCTTCAAAATAAAGATCAAAACTCCTTCGTCGTGCAATCACTGATAATGTCAATAGATTTGCACTGTAATGGTAAAAATAGTTTCTATTCCAGTGTTATAAATATGCTCAATTATTATGACATTCCCTTTAACTTTAATCATGACACTTTAGATGACACTAAGATAACGTACCTTGTAGATCAAATGAAAAAGAAATATATCGCTTATTGGAAACATTCTCTTTGTAATTCTCAAAAACTAGAATTTTATAATACTATTAAAGACAGTTATACACCTTCGCCTTATTTACATTTGACTAGAAAAAATCCCAATCGAAAAACGCTTGTGAAACTAAGAATAAGTAATCACAAACTCCTGATTGAAACAGGAAGATATAACAATGTCCCCAGAAGTGACAGACTATGCACTATTTGTGGGCATAATGTTGAAGATGAAACCCATTTTCTATTTCATTGTCCAAGATATTCATCACTTAGAGACAACTTTTTCAGTAAAATAGATCATGTAATTTCGAATCCCAAGCAGCTATCAATTTCAACCTTGATTGTGCAATTAATGAACTCCACTGACTATTATATTAATATGCAATTAGTGCAGTTTATATCGTCCTGTTTTGAAATGAGAGACAAATTATTGTCAAATTCTTGATCAGTGATTATTTGATTAGTTTTGTTTAATGACTTTTTATTGTAATTATTGTTATTATATATTATCTTATGCTTTTGCAATACTGTAATGTTTTATGGTCATGCAAATAAAGCGCAAGTGTTGTTGTTGTTGTTGACTGTCAAATGCCCCTCCCAAAGAACAAATGTTTTTAGTGGGAATAAAACAGTTATCACCGAATGAAACGTGTCAAGGGTGATTGGCAATTGAAGCTATAAAATCTATAAAACCTTGATATTAAACACACTCCACTTTTCATACATATCTTCAAAAATACTGCAGAGTTATTAAGACGGATTCCGCTCAACGTTCAAGCAATAAGTGCAAAAAATATTTACTAAAAACTACTCATAGCACGGTAACATTTTCAATGCTACTTGACTGAAACATCTCACTGTAATTCACTTCTCCAAGTGACCCCGCAATGAAATTCTCAAGCATTCTCGAGAAAATTACTGTCAAATCTCGCAAAAATATGCTAAAAACGGGCATCAGTTTGTTTCGAAGTGACATGAAGCGCCTTTTTAATTGAAATATGGATAACTTCAAATCCAATTTTCTCTCGCGGGGTCAGCTTGGAAGCAAAAGTATCGATAAGTTCTTCTTATCTGTTCTCAACATATGACTGCGCTACAATTATTTTTTGGTAACTTAATTATTGCACTTACTGCGCGAACGTGGAGCGGAAATCGTCTTAAGCCCCTTTTTCGCCAGCCATTTACTCACAAAAGCGAGATCTTTGCCTTTAAATTGGTCCACATTGAACAGTTACGTACGTTAGGTACCGGAAAAAATATTTAAACTTGACACTTCTGGTTCACATCCTACCCAGGCAAAGATCAAATTCCCCATCCCCGGGAAGGCCTTTCGGGTCAAATTCCCTACTTCCCGGGCACGGAAGATAGTCAAATGCCCGGGATATCCCCTGGGGGGGGGGGGGGGGGGAGTTGAAGTTTCGAATTGATCGGCGCATTAGAAAAAGGAAAAAATGCTTTTGTAGACAGGCTCCATCTGAATTTCCTGACACATCCACATGAATGTTAACGTGACCTGTTATGAAGTTACATCTTCCTGTGTTCATATTCTATCTCCGCGTTCCTTTACGAACACTTACAAATTGGCCACCGTAAAAAGATTCAACGGCTTTATTTGATTGTTGTTTAAAACTGTAACGAATACGCTCAACACTAGCACCAGACAGCAAAATGTAGCCAAAATACCATGAAATGTCATTTTCTGTTTTCTAAGATCGTTTCAGGGCCTTTGCTGATACGATATTTGTGTAAGATAACACAGGTTGATTTGCTTGGATTCTGTAGCTGATAACGGTTTTAAAGTAGCAATACGTTTCGGGAAACACATATAGGCCGTGTAAACTTGAAGCAAGAATGGACTTACCTTTCGGTGCTTTCGAGGGTTCTCGTCAACAAGTTCAACCCAACAAATGGATCTATTTTGCAAATAACATCAATCTAATTTCATTTTGTCGTGGATCATGTGTGGCACTCCAAGTTCAGTGATTCGATTCAGTGATTGCCATTGAAATCTCTTTTGCACGTGGCGTGCAGGTGTAAGCCCGAGGGAGGCCACCATACTGATTGGTCCAAAGTGCGGAAAATTTGAAAGGTACCCATAAGCTCGTATATTGTGGGCATGGTCTAAATTTTTTCCCTATACGAGGCATCAATTTTGAGAGGCGGTTAAGTCTTCAGTGACATTTTTCCCGGGGAAATGCCAGGGATTAGTTTCTAAAGAAGCTGTAGCGCTGCGTTGGTGTAAGCGGGTACTGATTCGCCACCATAAAGAGATTCAAAAACTTTATTTGACAACTTTATGAAGCAATTCTGTGGCACACTCAAAGGAGAACAAGACGGGAAAATGTAAGCAAAATACATCAAATGTTTTCTCAGATTGTTTTAGGGCCTTTTAAGGGATATTTGTGTAAGATAACAAGGGTTGAACTGTTTGGATTAGATATAAAAAATTTCAAGTTGCAAAACGTTTTGCGAAACAGAATCTTATCGCCTGAATTACCAAGCTGCTGTTTGCTCTTCAAAAATGCTACCTGACCTTATTTTGTGATATTACAAACTGCATAATTGTCCCTCCAAAATCAGAAGGAATTACTTTTCCCTTGTTTACAAAGGTTTGTAGTGACATTTCGCCAAAGAAAACTTTAACTTTTCACCAAATTAAACCCGAATCCACTTCTGGGGCGGTTAATTGCATCCACTCAGACTGTTTAAGGGCCTTTCAAAGGGAAGTTGGTTAAAGATAAAACAGGTTGATCTGTTCGGATTCTGTAGTTGAAAAAGATTTTTAAGTTGCCGAACTTTTTAGGAAAAGGAATCTAATCACCCAAATTACCGAGCTGTTGCTTGCTCATCAAAAATGCCCGCTGACCTTATTTTGATAAGCGACATATTTGTTCTTCCAAAAGCAAAAGGAATTTATTTTCTCTTGGTGAGTTAGCTTAAATTTTTCACCAATTAGACCCAAATTTTCTCAGGCGGTTAATGCCACTCGTGAACTGGTATTCCACAGAAAAAATTCGTTTGATGTCCCTAAATTAACGCGTAGTCTGTAACAGGGTCGTCTGTGTTTTGTGTACAACTCTTGTGAAATGACGGTTAATATTAAGGATTATAAATTTCTTTGTGTGCTGTTTTCCTTTGATCGGGGTCGGAAGTAAACACGTTTAAGTAGTGTTGACTTGAAGCAAGTATGGACTAACCTTTCGGTGTCTCCTAGCCTTTTCGTCAAGAGAAGCTCAACCAAAGAAATGGCGATTTCTTTTGCAAGTAGCAATCACCGATCTATCGTCGTTTTGCCGACGTGGGTGATGCGTGGCGATTCGTTTCAGTGATTTGATTAATTGAAATCTCTTTTGCACGCCACGTGTGAGCCCTGGGGGACTACCAGATTCGCAAAATGCGCGAAAATTTTGAAAGGTACCCTTTTCTGTTCTTTCTGGAAACCGCGAACACCCACACAGATTCAGATACGATCCTGCTCGATGAATGAGAGTCGAGTACACGTAAAATTTGCACTATACCTTAATCTGTCAAAGGGAAAGAATTATTTATTATTCTGCAAGTTTTGCCCTTAGGGGCTGTTTACATGGAGGGAGGAAGTTCCTAGCACTACGAAGATCCTAGAAGGCGAAACAACTTTTCGTTTGGTTTAGATGCAGAAATTTCGGTCGGGGTGGTCGCTGGAAATCAAATAAAACTGTCGGCCTTAACCGGCCGCCGCCATGTTTGTTTTTCTGTCCCTAGTACTAGGATCTTTCGAGCGAACTGAGTTAGTTTACATGGTGCTAGGATCTTCCTAACACTCAGCTAGGAAGATCCTAGCGCTAGGGCCACGTACAACATTTTGCATGTAAACTGAATACAGAAAGCATATGGCGCTAGGATGATCCGCCTTCTAGGATCTTTCTCATAGCGCTAGGACCCTCCTCCCTCCATGTTAACAGCCCCTTAGTATTCCTTACTGTTCATTTCCCGTTTAACCCATTCAATTATTCCCCTTTCATCCCCGACATAAAGCGGGAATACGAACTAACGTCGACGAAATAATCTGTCAATTGTCAACCTTTCAAGGAGTTCCTGTTGAAACGAGGGCCCTAATTCATGGAAAAGGGACATTAACTGGAATAGGATGCATTCGCATTGCCTAGTTCTAGAAAAGTAATTAAAACAGGGTCCGTGCAAACGTACACGTTAAGAGCACTAGCGTGACAAAACAGGAAACATCTGCTTATACACCAGTCTGACCCGAGGGATGACCCGAGGCTTGGCTTGACATCATGATGGTCATCTGCTCCTCTTTTCAACTACTGACGTTTTTCATTTGACAGCTTTAACAGCTTTAGCTCCCTAGTTGTTGTTACCTTAAGATTAGAGAGGCTCACGCCCACATTACCATTCAATCAACTGTTTGTTATCTACTGTCACACGTCAGTTGGCCCTGGCATTTTGCTTTCTTTGCAAGCAAATAACATTCCTTACATTACTTGAATTCAAGTGTGTTGGGGCGGAAAATTATTCAAATTCGCTGTTGTGTTGCTTGGTCTTTTCATTTTCGACGCATAATAGAGCCGTTGCACTTTCCGACACTTCGGTAGCATCTGTTAGTCAGTGCAGCTGTTAGCCTTTGTTTCGCGTTGTATCTACTCCTCCCCTCGGCTAACTTGGCTATAATATATTGCACGAATAAAGAGATTTGGCCGCAAAGCCGACTGGGTAAGCGCAAATATAAATTGTGCTGCACCCGCTTACACTCCCCCGGAACAGCCTACATTCAATACTTTCAACTCACGGGGTCGTTAGACGGTTTGCAGGTTCCAAGGATTTGATTAATTGTGTACAGTGAGTTCAGGATAATCGCTGAGAAGCCATGCAGCTCTACGAACAGTACCCCGTGACCACAGCGTTTGTAATCCCTTTGTATCTTGTGACTATCGTTCTTGGCTCGCTTGGTAATGGAATGGTGATCTACTGCTATATCACTAACAAAGCCATTTATCGAACCTTCAACTTCCTGCTCACAAACTTGGCCATCGCTGATTTCATAATTTGTGCACTGTTCACGCCAATGCTCTTCAGCTATCGAATCAACGAGAAAGCAAGGATCATAGGCTACACACCGATATGCGAGATAAGCCTCTTCCTGTCCATGTTCAGCATCTCACTGATGTTCTTCTTGCTCCCGTTGCTGGCGTACCATCGAAAGGAAGTCATGCTGCGACCTAAACACCCAAGGATCTCCTTGGCGCAGGCCCGTCTCGTGATTCGTATATTCTGGTTCCTGTGCATTCTTGCCGCTGTCATGATGGTCCTGATGGCCCGGCGTGAGTTTGCCAGTAGTGAATCTATCCGTGAAAACATGTACCGCTGTCTGCTGATCAACCAGAGCCTGGATTTGTACGCACAGGTTGGTAATGAACGCTACCCTGCGTGACTTTGTGACGCGCTCGTCACGCAACGTCTGCTCGAGAAGCTTGTCCCATGTCTCGTGTCTTGAAAATTCCTAAGTGTGACGTTATTAGCTTTTCAATTGCTGTAAAACCAAAGCCAAAGTAATTACACTGACCAATCACAACAGAGACAAACAACCCAATAAACCAATCAGATCCCTAAACCGATCCAGCACGATGTGACCGGCACTGAACCTGTACGAAACACGAGCGACGACTATGCCAAAAACGCACCTCGAGAAAGGCTACGGGAACTCCAGCGAAGAAGACTATGTATCTGGCCTCAAGCACGGGAAAGCGTTTGCGAGCAATTTACTAACATCGCGATTGGTTTTATTTCTATAAAGACGATTTTTACGTTTTGGGTCAAAACTATACACGGAATGCTCCTAGGGCACGAAAAGGAAGATAGGGTCAAGATGGGTGATTTTCGTCCAGGGCGAGCAAACCATTATCAGTTTTTAACGACTTTTTCGAGACACAGGGAGGAACTTTAAAAGATTAGGCGAATTTCCTTTCAAGTTGGAATCCATTTCCATCCTGGCTATCCATATCTAAGGGGGAAAAACTGAAGTTTCAGATATTAGGGTTAGGGTTAGCTTTGACTTTGTGCAGGAGAAATTTTAAACAGAACTCAACCACTCTATTTTGATTTGCTTTGTTTCCAATACGTCTTTCAGCTTTGTAAAGTCGTGCTAAATATAGGTGAAGTAGCCCTTTTGATTGGTCGAGAAAGAGGCGCGAAAGTTTTTTTCCACATGGTTTGAAATGAAAAACCAAGTCAGTCAAACTCGAATCAATTACTTCGTCACTGAATTGGAAATTGCTCTTTTTTATTTCAGGTCTTTCTAGGCTATTCAATGGTCCTGTACGGTATTTCTATCGTCATTACAGTGGTGATATACATCCAGATATATCGCTCTTACAGCTCTCCAAGAGTAAACAAATCGCCTGAGGAGCGGCAGATCACGAAGCTGTGTTTCTTGCTGGCTATCTTGTACAGCGTTTGCTGGATGCCGTTTGTTCTCGTCCAATTTTTCGGCGTGTTTGGTACCTACACGGAGCTTCATTTTAACTTGCACGGAATTTCCTCTGCTATTGGCGTTATTGCGTCGGCTGTGGCACCGTTGCTGTACGCCAAGATGATCCCGTATTACAATGGGAGGGTGAACTACCTTTTTAAAGGGCCGAACGTCCGTCAGGAGAAGGAACAATGATATGTGAACAGCAAGTGTATCTCTGCCTTATTGTTGCTTATTGTTATAGGGTCAGCTGTCGTCGTGCTTTAATCTATGATAGCTTACAAAAAAGGTTAAAAAGAGGAGAGTCCCTTACAAAAATTTCGATTGCTTTTATATCTTAGAATTCTAGTGGCACGGCAAATAAACTGATTGCTTATAAAAAGTAAGTGATATACTTTCTTAGCATTTTTCCGTTTTCTATTAAGATCGTGCCTCCAAAACGGAAGGCTCCGTTAGACAGATACCTGTACCTTCGTTTGTATCATCACTAGCTTACAAAAAAGGTTAAAAAGAGGAGAGTCCCTTACAAAAATTTCGATTGCTTTTATATCTTAGAATTCTAGTGGCACGGCAAATAAACTGATTGCTTATAAAAAGTAAGTGATATACTTTCTTAGCATTTTTCCGTTTTCTATTAAGATCGTGCCTCCAAAACGGAAGGCTCCGTTAGACAGATACCTGTACCTTCGTTTGTATCATCACTGGCTGTGCATAACGGACAACACTCGCTAATACATGTATTTACTCGCAATTTACATCTACCGGTACATGAACTTGGCTTTTAAACGCGTTTTGGAAGATTCGGTGTGCAGTGAAAAATCAAAAAAAGTATATATATAGTGCATGGATATTACACGACGGCGCAAAGATATGAATTTTATTTTCGAGTGGTAAAAACAATATTTTTATGAAGGAGCGCAGCGAGTGAGTAAAATAGTGTTTTCTGCCGCGGGAAAATAAAATTACTATCTTCAAGCCACCGCGTAATTTTTTTTTATTATATGGACAAGAGTATTTTTGCACAAACAACAGTGAGGATATGAAAAATACGCCACTTGAGTCCCGGATGTAGTTTCGTATGAACTTTACGAGTGGTCTATTTTCCACTAAAACACTCTTGTCTATACAATAAAAATACGTATGTATGTGTAGTGCTACAAATAGTAATAAAAAAGCTAGAAGAATGCGGTTTTAACCTACATATACGTAAGTCACCCTACATGACGGCAAACACAGAAAGAGGTACTAGCTCAAGCTTAGTGTCCTTAGTTAGCAGGCCAGGAAACGACTTTAAGCAAGGACGAAAACTGAGAACACCATCAGTAAACATTATACAACACCACTGTAAGGTGGATATTAACATCTCTTGGAAACAAGCTCAAGCTTAAGCTCAAGCTTAGTGTCCTTAGTTAGCAGGCCAGGAAACGACTTAAGCAAGGACGAAAACTGAGAACACCATCAGTAAACATTATACAATACCACTGTAAGGGGGATATTAACATCTCTTGAAAACAATAATTTTGCCATTAAAGGAACATGTTTTCTCAAGTTTATTTTCGTTATTGATTCATGCACTCAGATCCCCTCCTTATAGGTCTCTTTCATCAGGGCTACTTGATTTAATATGGCGTGTGTGTTTGTGGGGGTGCTCTGTATAGTGGGCTATGAAGGGAGGCTCCGCCCAAAAGGGGTCCCTTTTTGCATTTACTGTTGATTTAGTATTTGAAGGGACACCGAATTACACATAAATATCAGTACTGAAAAGGATTGCAAAATATTGGCGCAAATTACAAACATTTCCAAACCCTTGAACCCTTTGAACGACTAAAAGCTGGCCTATCTTTGAGGTATAAAAAAGGTGCAATTTTTGTCCTAGGTACATGGAGGAAGAGGGTTCAACAACTTTAGAAGTAGGTGCCAGAGGTAGGCAGCTGCCTGGGCCATTTTTCATAATCATTTCACTAAAACCCAAGATAGCCGGTAACCACCCGCTAGTGGCATGGGGCAGAGCATCTCGGTTTGAAACTCTATTTAGTAGCCCTCCCCTGGGGGTACATGTGCACAAACGACCTCAGCAATGTTTATTCAACATTATTTTCTCAATTGTGTGTGCCTTAAAAGATTGTTACATAACTATGTATCCATTCCCCCACCACAGCTGTAACTTGGGCAATGACATAAATGGGGAAAGCAATCTGTAAAGAATAAAATGAGACCACAAGTGGGACCACGTCAACTCCAACAAGTTCAAATCAAAAGTCACAGCTGCTTTTTATCTTCAGTACATTGTCCCTTCTCTGCAAACCCAACAAGCATTGAACTCACAAAATATAAAAGAAACCTTATATGCCAATCTAAGGTAACACTCTTTGACCCAACAAACATGGTTGGGGTCCAAGTAACCCATCTTTTTTCAGCTTCTACCATGTTGAATCCACCTTGTTCTATCCAAGACAGAGTTTCTCTGTCACAGCGGCATCCATTCAGGAAGGTGGGCCATAATTGCGACTTTGAGATAAGGTGTTGAAGAACATATTGCAAAGTCCAAGGTTTTCCTAGTAAATATAAGGAAGCACAAATTTGAATCTAACAATTTTAAACTAAATAGCAAAACATTTATATGACGGAATTTAAGACATACATACAGTCAAAGCTCTCCTTGCGACCACTCTCGTAAGCGACCAGCTCTAGTTACGACCAGCATTGTGAAACCCCGTTTGACTTGTCATTTAAACTCTGTAATGAAAAGCTCTTGTAAGCGACCGCTCCTGTAAGCGACCGTGACCACTTCTGTGAACTACCAATGGGCTTTTTCCTTTGTTTTTAAGTTCTCGTAAGCGACCACTTGGTCAGCACTTTAATAACAGCACTCTCTTTTTGGTCAAATTTAGGGTAATACATGACGGAAGTGCTAATGCTTCTTTGACTTGTACCTACGCGGACCTCTTCCGTCGGATGGGCAATAAAAAACTATTCAATAGTATTACGACAAAACTATTAGCATTAACATAGGCCAAGCTTTACGCTAAAAGCTCTTGTAAGCGTCCACTCTCTAATGTTTCGTTGTGCGGTCGCTTATGAGAGCCCATTCTTGTAAGTGACCAGTTCTAGTTGCGACCACTTTTCTGAATTCCCGAGGTGGTCGCTTACGAGAGCTTCGACTGTATTATTAAAATTTAAAGTCTCAGCAACATAATTACATTGTATACCTAATTAGTATGCCATGTGACCACACACAAAAACCATCAAGGGTAATTTACATGAATGCACAGAAACATTAACTTGATCCTCAAAGATTCAGAATGATGGGTCTTTTACCTAAGTGGGGTGGTGGGGGGGAGGGAACTACTATTCGCAATCTTAATGATGGTGTAAACCTATCCCCAGTTTTTCTGGGAGAGTGGTTCTCCCTAAATAAGCTACATTTACTGTAGGTTATAACACTTCAAAAAGAATGGCATTTAAGCCCTTCTGTTCTGAATAGGATACAGAATTGCTTTGACCATTTTGGTCTGAAATAAGGTACATTTTATCTACTGGTCTAAAATAGGGGGTTGACTTTTTCTGTTTGCCCTGAAAAGATGAACGGGATAAAGCGCTTATGTACAAGATAAGGTTAAAAAAAACAAACAAACAAAACGTGAAACACCTCGTAAGTGACCACCCAAACAAGCCAGGAAAGGTCAGGTCACTAAGCAGAGAGGGTTTGCTTACAAAGGTCTCGGGTAAGGTAATTTGACTGAAGAAACGAATTCGGTATCACAGAAATGAACTTTCTTAGAAGTGCTGGTCACTAACAAGAGGTGGTCACATAGGGAAGGCTGCCCTTTTTCCGTCATCCTTTCAGGCCCAAGAGCGATAGGAAGTGTCAGGGGAGGGGACATTACCAGCAAGGATCGAACCTCACTTTAAGGGTCTGATATTAGCATGAGCGGTAGTAAGTACGTTTTAATCCATCATGGAGACTGGTGTGGGGTGCAGCCTTCCCAAATCTCATAACAACTTTGTCGCCTGCATGTGATGTCCCAAAAGGCTGTTAATGGTATGGAGGTGATTGGCATTTCAACAAAAAATAATGTCTCCTCAAAACACCAGCATGACTTGTTGTGATACCAACCTGCCACATGTTCCATAAAATAAAATCTTCCACCCTGTAACAAAAAGCATGACAGAGTTCAGTTAAAAACAAACAAACAAACAAACAAACAAACACACAAAAACAAGATTTTGAGGGAAATAATAAAGGCATTATTGAAACAGAAACCTCTTTCAAAAACCCCTCCTGCCTTCCTGGTTACTTTTCCTAATCTATCCCCAGTGTCTGGCACCACTGACACAAAGTCTGCCAGCCAGAACATCAATAAGCGTAATGAGAGACCCCTTAGATATACATTTACAGTGACCATTCCTCTGACCCTGAATAGATTGGCTACACTTTAGCTGATCTGGTTGCATTGATTTTTACCATTTTGGTCTGAAATAAGGTACATTTATCTACTGGTCTAAAATAGGGGGTTGACTTTTTTAAAAAAAAAATAGGGGGTTGACTGATCTGGTTGCATCGATTTTTATGGTAATATTATAAAACAATTCCCTATCTGAAAATTTAAAAGACAAGTTTGTAGATTGTTTGAAACACAAAGAATCTTAGAGGCACTAATTAATGAATTCTCATCCCATGACTGAACATTACCAGCTATGGACTAAAATCAGTAACTGTAGTTGCTTTTCAACAGTACTAACTGGCCCTCTAACTCCCTTATGGATGAGCTCTGATCAGTGACCCCATAAAGGGAATTCAAGGATCCTGTCAGATGCTAATTTTGTTATTACAGTAAGTACTTTTGTGTAATCAGGTTTAAGAATTAGCCAAGGAACCTCTTCAAATACAACCACCGATGAGCTTAATGAAGATCAAATCAATGATGTGGTTAGATTATCAGGGTTTCCGAGTCCCAACTTGTACACATCAACAACCTGTAGCAGAGCAACACAAATTTCGGGGGTATTTTTCCCATAAGTTGTAGCCAGTAACATTGTTTGGTTCCAGAAAATATCCATACCCCCACCACAGAGGGTCATTGGAAATTCTGACAAGGAGGGGGGTCTTAAAGGTCAAAATTTCAAAAGGAAAGTATGAGCCTAAAATGGAATTTCCAGAGGGGTTGGGGGTTCAAACCAAAAAACTCCCTGTGGGGGGGGGGGTCTGGATATTTTCTGGAACAACACATTTTAAAGTTCAATTCATTGAACTGCATGGAACAAGTTGCAGGAAAAAATACCGCCTGTGTTTGCAAAACATTGAACCCACCATTAAATGTGAGGGAGGGGGGAATCTGAGAGAAAAGGGGATGGGACGTGTATGGGAAGCAGGGAAACACAGGGAGGGAGGTGAGATCCCCAAGATGGGAACCGGGTTAAATATGGCAAAATTATACAACATTGCATTATATTCTGCAATAGTATTTGAAAAAGGGCAAAGAGGAGAGAGCCAACAAACATGGGGCCAGAACCAGGATTGGAGGGTACGGAAGAGGGAAGTTTGGACCCCCAACCCCTCCCTACAAATACCCCCCAACCCCAGCCTGGGCCCAGTTGTTCAAAGGTTGGATAACTTTATCCACTGGATAAATCACTGTCCAGTGGATAAAATGCACTACAACCAATACATTTTATCTGCTGGATAGTGATTTATCTAGCGGTCAGTATAAAACACGAACTGCAGACTAACGGACTACAGACTGGGTACAAAATGCAGACTACTAGCTCAAATGCTGGGTTTTAAAAATAAAACTGAACAAAGAATGAAGACCGGAAATGTAATTTAACTGAAGAAATAAGAAATTACAAACTTGAAATCTACTGTATCTGTTGTTGCGTGACTGAATATAACCAGCCTCGTATCAAAAACGTAGATGTCAGCATTTCGCCATTGTTTATACTCTGTGGGTTTGGTGTACTATTCAAACATATAAATTCAATCGGAAACCAAAATTGTTCTGTGGAAGATGTGGCAGCTAAATTTCCCTCGTCAAAACAGTGTCGCGTTCGAATCCTCAAACTGGGATTGAATAACATTGTAACTGTTCAGTTGGAGGGGAAGTATTTCTGCATACCGGTAAGCCATTGATCTACCTTGTAGTTAGAAGAACATGCAACTGAAATGAATCTTGTAAACTGTGTTTCACCGACTGTCTTTGCTATCGGAGTTATCAGTGCAATTTGACAGACCAACAGAAGTTGATTCAGACTATTTCTTTTCATTCTATTCAAAAACTCATGGATATACTAAGAATTGATGTTTACAGTTTTAAAAAGACCAAAAGCCAAGAACTCATGATACAGATCGATGGAGCATATGCTCTTGAATAGCGAAACGCTGGCTTAAAATGCATCATATTCACACGCCAGATATATCTTACAGTGACTTGCAGGGCCGTAGCTAGGTTTTTTGTACAGGGGGGCACTTTCGCAAGTGCCGAAGGTACGAGCCATGTAGGGGGGTCTGGGGATATTCTTACCCAGAAAATTTTCAAATTTGGAGGATTCGAAACGCTATTTTCAGCACTTGTCATGAGATATGTAAGTGTGAAAAGGGAGGTGTCTTCAGTGCTTACAACATTATTTCCGAGGTCCTGTTTATTTGAAACACATCGTATATCCCAGCACTAGTACACTAAACATGTCACAATACTGTATGATATTTGGCTACCTAACCTATAAAAGATGTCTCCAGCTTGATTTTCGTTCACAAATATCCTTTGGCGTTGTTGATTCCACGATGAATAAGCATCATTGCGAGGCCCCTAAGGCGCTCTTCTGTCATTAAAGAACATGTCCATAGCTTCAGACAACGCAGAGCAGAGAAGGATCTTTTACAAAAAACACTACCAAGATTGAACCATGCAAATGGTACACGCCAATCTCAATAGGGGTTTTGCTTCGTTTTGCTGACCATTTGCACACACTGTGGACCAACCGATTTCCCGGCCATGAAAATGGCAAACAACTGTAAGTTGCTACAATCAAAATAACTGAGTCTAAAGAAAACAAATCCTTTGAATAATGAAAATCCTCAATCCACAGACTTGATTTTTCTGGCTCAACTGGTCCAGGGAGGGGGGCCGCTGCCCCCCTTGCCCCCCCCCCCCCCCCCCCCCCGCTAGCTACGGCCCTGACTTGCCATCAATTTTCTAGCTAGTCGATACGAAAATTCACGATGAGGGTATGTTTTGAAAGTTCATGAATTGACGCGACAACTGGCAAATTGTGAAACATAAAATTTTTGTGGCCTACGAAGTTTTAATTTTTGGGCACTCTAAACAAAGTGAAGTGATCTGTTCACATAAGTACAGATTACTTAATTATGGTAGTCCGGTTTTAATACCCAGACCAAGACCTCAGTCTGTAGTCCGTGTTTTATACCTATTCCATGTTTTATACCCAGTCTGCAGTCCGTGTTTCATACTGACCATTTATCCAGTGGATAAAGTTATCGAGCCTTTGAACAACTGGGGCCTGTCTGGCCCCAGTTACAGTCCCAGTTGTTCAAAAGTTGGATAGCGCTATCCACCGGATAAATCTCTATCCAGTGGATAACGCAATTGCTTTCCCTAACACTTATCAACTGGATAATGATTTATCCGGTGGATAGCGCTATCCAGCTTTTGAACAACTGGGGCCTGGTCGATAAAGTTAACACTTCAACATTCGACATTATACTTACGGGGATCAAAACTCTTTTCACTTCTTGAACAGTTTTCGCTATTTGTTCAACAGTAAGAGAACACAACAGCTTAGTAGAAACAACAGCAGCAACGGAATTGTCTTCCACACCAACCTTCCCCATGCAACTCATGTCCTCAGCGGAGGCCGCAACGAACTTTTTCAAGTAAACTCTGTTACCAGCTTTCTCTAGATTTTCCTTGATCAATGGCTCCACATGTGGATTGGAATCAACTGCTATAAGCGAGGTACCTTGAGGATAATCTTGGAAGTTTTGTCCGGAGCCAATGCCTATTTCCAAAACGTCGCCTTTCACACTTTTCAGATGTTCGTCCAGTTCAGTAAAAAGCTTTCGCCTCACGGGTTCGAAAGCAAGGCCGGTAAATTTTGCCACCCTGTTTTGAAATTGGGCAAATCTCCTTTTGTACCAATTAGATGATACTGCTATTCTTACAGCTTTGGCTAAAATTACAGTAACGACCGCAATAAAGAACAGTACAGTCAAACCTGTTGGTAACACCGCCATCTTGTGGTGTTGGCTGGCCATGTCACGAGAAGTGTCACGAAAAGTCACGCGCTGTCACGCGCTGTCACGCGTTTTCACGCAAGCAGCCAAGCACACGGTCACCAACCCCGACTGTGCCTCACTATTTATTTATTTATTTATTTATTTATTTAAACTTGTAGACAGCTTTCCCTTTTGCCGCAGGATGTAAAATATCAAGCAAAATTTTTTCAGTATTTTCTCATTTCTCATTTCTGTTTATTTGTTTTTGTTGTTGTTGAGACTCAGAGTAACTCAAGGGAATTTGTTCTCAACAAAGCTAAGTCTCGTCCGCTGAACTTTGCTTAGAATAATTTGCTTTGATTTACTCTCATCCTCTGCTCTGTGTACCTATGGATTGTTGTTTTAGCACAAAACTAGAAACAAACAAACAAACAAACAAAAAACACATAAACAAGCAAAGATACGAAACTGAACAAAACAAACACGCATTTTTAATTAATTTCTCGTTCTCGAGTTCCATTTCCAGTAGCAAGATTACTGTCAAAAGCTGAGGCAGTAATTGCCATGAAATTCAAATTAATGTGTAAAGGGTTTGCGGGTGGGTGCAGGGAGCTTTGAACACAACTGGCATGCAAGCACACCTCTTTTCCTAACATTCTATGAGCGGGAACAAAAACAACTCACAGCAAACCGACAATCTGCCCGTTGCCGTAAACGCGTTGAGTCAAAAACATCTAAGACAGGCTAAATTTAGCCTTGATTTAGATTTTTTAAGACAGGCTAAATTTAGCCTTCTTATATTTTTTAATAACGACGTACCCGTTATGAAAAATACACAGTGGTGTTCAATCCATTCAGCACTGAGTACGACACATTGTGATAAGACTGAACAAAAGTCGCTGTAAATTAAAAGGAATTTTTATTACTCCTGGGAAAATAAATCGTACTTCACTTTTGGTGTCAAGCTAAATTAATATGTAAATTGACTTTTGAACCGTTAATTAAACTCGTGCAAAAAGAAAATTATCTAGAACCTGACGTTGTAGTCATTATCGGTTCCAATGAGCTTCGCCGTAAGTTCTTTTTCGACTCCTCTAGTTCAGCACTATGGTTCTTTCATTATTTTGCAGCACATGTTCTGTGGACGTAAAGCAAGGCTTTCTTGTGGAACAATGGTTGTGCTGACTGTCCTGCCCCGCCTTTGACTATCACAGAACAACAGTACACTGAATTAAAGTCGGCCACGCAATATACTGAAAAGCTAAGTTGCTAATGAAGTGTCATTGGTTACTCTGTTTGCGTCTCTTAATTTCCGAATTGCTTTCAAGTTCTGTCCTTTTTAACACAGAATTGGACATGGTATTTAATCGTGTGCGTTCGTTCAGTTAGGCAAATATGTGTGAAAAGGATAACAATTACGTAAGTTCAGCGTTATGTACAAAACACTGCATTTAATATCCATTTGAATATACAAAAACACAAGACTCCTCGACGCACGGCAATCGGAACTTGCTGTCTATTCGGCTGCCCATTATGGAGCCACATACCATCAACCTTGTGCTTTTACCGTTCTATGGTGTTGTAGTGTTCGTCGGTATCCTTGGCAACCTCTTGTTCATTGCAGTGATCAAAAGAACACGCTTAATGCACACAACGACAAACTTTCTACTCTCAAATATCGCAGTTGCCGATGTTATCACCCTTATTTTCTGCATTCCGGGGCTGATACTGCAATTTATTGACCACCCAAGAGGCGTTCTTGGAAGCTTCCTTTGTAAGTTTGTTACTATGCATCATATGTCAGGAATAACACTATTGGTTTCTGGCCTTACGTTCACAGTTATCTCATTTGACAGACACAATGCTCTTCTGCGACCAATGGAAGAAAACATGCGACTTCAAAAGAAACATGTTCCTGTTGCTGTTATCCTGATATGGGTATTCTCTGTTGGATTTGTTATACCGCTTTTTGTTGCACAGAAGTACGTGGAGGAGGTAAATAATTGTCATATGGACTGGAAAGCGTCAGTATCAAAAGCTTATTGGGGCGTGCTAGCGGTACTGGTAATACTGTCGTTGTTGGTAATGGTAGTGTGTTATTTTCGCATTGTCAAGGGTATCATGAGTGAAGATATTCTACCATCAAACAATCAGGGAAATAAAATAGAAGAAGACGACAACAGGAGTAAGAGAAAACTTGTCCGACTCTTAATAACAGTGACAATAATGTTCATACTGTGCTATTTGCCGTTCACTGCCGTCTCGGTAATGAGTGTCTCAACAGACACACTGTCTTACAAAGTTTCGTATTTTCTAGTTTATTGCAGCTGCTCGTTAAACCCGATTGTGTATGCAATTCAGAGTTCTAATTACAGGGCGGGTTTAAAATATCTTTGTACAAGCAGACGCAGAGTTCATGCAATGCAAGAAGATGACGTAATAACATAAGTGCCCGTAATACGGACCTGTCCGTTTACAGAGGTGGAGTTTATATCTATCTTTGATACGAACAATTGAATTATACAAAACCTTGCCTAAATTAAAATGTTTTGAACGCATTTTTAAGGGACAACAAAGAGGGAGCATTTAAAAGTCCTTGGAAGAGGGCCGGTCCATAGTTCGGGTGCCCAGGTGGAAAAGGCGCCTTGGCCATATATCGAAGAGTTCTACAGATGGATTAGTAAGAAATGAATGACCAGAAGAGCTCAAAATGCGCTCCCCTTATGGGCTCCTGGCTCCCTGGCTTTTTGGGACCTTTCTGCTGTCTTGCTCGCATGCTTCAGTGGCACAAACACTATCATGGGTACTCTCATCTAAAAGGGTAACAACCACGTAAAAGAAGACTGCAAAATAGTTGCTTTTTTCTCTTAAAAATTCTGGGGGATATTTGAATTGTCAAAAATGCGGATAAACATAAAGCGCGAGATACGAAGCGCTGAAAGCATTGATTGTCGTGAGCGAGCATCGCACGCCCGCAGTAGCATCACCCGTATTCACACTCTCTACAGTCTTGTTGTTAAGACTGCGCGGTTCGTAGTACATCAGAATAATTCACGCAATAATCCGGACTGTTTTGCAGTCTAATGTGAAAGGGACTTCCATGGGGGACTCCTACTTGAAAAGAGCAGGGATACTCATTGGAAATTTGAATTTATGCTTTATTTGGCCACTAAAACATACCACTCTGAAACATACAGACAATATGTCCGCTAATGAGGCTAGGCTTACTTAGAATAGGTAATGGCATGAAGAAATTGAAGATTTCATGCCTGGTTAATCGAGACCACCAACGCAGTTTGATGGTGTTTTGGATTCCTTCGTGTGCAACCCTAAAAGATACTTTAATGCATGGTGAAAAATACTCTCGTTCCATTCTGAACACCATAAAAGGCACCAAAATCCGTCATTTGCCCTCTTAAGGACGGTGACCTTCTAATACAGAAGTATTTTTGCTTAGATAATGACTATGGGAAAAAAGAAGATCTTAGCAAGGACTACTGAAATCCAAAAAGACTGAATTGTGTTTAACCATGCATTTTTCGGAGTTTAACCATGCATTTTTCGGAGATTATTAAACGACCATAATTCTAAAAAAGCTATAAAATATAGAATAATGTATGGCATTTTCTTTCCAAATTTAAACTTAATTATCTATGAAAATGCGTGGTTGCCCCCAACCTCCTTTTTGGATTCCAACAGCCCTTACTAAGATCTGTTTTTCCCGCATAGTCATAAACCGCGCAAAAATACCTTTGTCTTAGTAGTTACCGTCCATGAGAAACCCGAGTTTCTCAGACCTCACTAGGATGCGTAGAACGTATGCTCAGTAGCAAAAGGAGGCACCAGACCTCAGCAGAAGGAGAGGAGCGCTGGGTCTGCACTTCAGTTGCGTGACTTGCTCTATTTGTTTTCAAACACAATTAGCATTCTAAACTTATGCAATAGGTACTTGAAATTCATGCTGGATATGACCGAATAATATTATGCTAGCTTCGTATGAACAAGTTTCTTTGAAATAAGTCTAACTATCTTTGATGTAACGATGCATGCAACAGGCAACAATGGTAAAGTATTGCTCAACTGTCATTTCAGCCAGGTTTTGCTTAGATTTCAGCAATATTTTAATGCATTTTTTCTTTGCTCCGGCTGAGCTTGTATCAGTTATACGCAGTGCGTTTAGAATAGAAAGCACTCTATTTTTAAGAAAGTTTGCTCAATTCAGCGTAGCTCAAATTACAAACTTACCTATTTCTACTTTTCGATGGAAAAAGTTTTTTCAAAGTGCCCTACCGAACAAGACAACACAGGTCATTTGTTGAGGTCTTCAGTGGCTAAGTTGTGCTTTCTATCGCTTCATTAGCATATAAAAAGAACATTGCTCAAAGTCGTTCATCCATAGCAGTTGTTATATTACATGTAGAACGTGTTTCGAGTGGTTCTGTTTCCGCATGTTAGACGACAAATTCAGCAAAACAGTCTAAGGGACTTAAGAGTGTCCCATTATCTAATGATACTGATATCCTACCGATTTTAATATGGTATCAGCCGTAGGAAAATAAGACTGAAGGAAAAACTGAGGGCTTCTGGTGGTTTCATTTTAATGCGGAATTCGGAACTGGGGTAAAATATCTGAAATATTTGGCGCTAAGATCTTGTCAAGAATGGGGTTGCCTTAGCCAAATGGTCTAGCCCTTCCTTTTACTCTACCCTTCTTGCTCTTCCGGCGATCGTCCCTGAAATAATTACCTCAAACGTTACGACGAAGGTCTCTGAAATTATCACGATTCATCTGTATCGATCTTTATGTATACATTTTGTTAATGTCTTAGGTTGTTGCCCAGTGAACCAGTAAGATACATCGTTGGCAGGAATCTCAGCATTTGAAACTACAACCCCCGAAGAGTGAATAATTTAAAGCTCCATAATGCTCATGATAATTGTACTAGCCACAGTAGTATCTTACATCTTATGGGAGCTCGTTATCCGTTGGTCAGAACATCGAAACCTGCCTCCAGGAGAACGTTGGTTTCCATTCCGAACCATCTTCACCCGGAATAAAGGCTCTGTACCTCACGAGAGACTAATGGACATGGCCAAGGTACACGGCGACGTTTTCACCATTAAACGAGGAAGAGAGATTTTAATTTTCGTTAATAGCATTTCTGCTGCGAAGGAAGCACTTAGAAGCAAAGGAAACGATCTTTCAGGAAGGGCGTATTCTCAGGTTTCTAGTTTGCTGACTAAAGGAGGAATGGGAGTTGCGTATGGCGAATGTGGACCAACATGGAAAATTCAACACAGGGTCACGAGTTTGGGCTTACAACTGATCACAAATACCTGTTCGTTGTTGTCTTTGGAAGAGAAAATCTGTAATGAAGTGGATTCTCTTGTGGCAAGATTTAAAGAAGCCATGAAAGAACCATTTGACCCAAAATACAAAGTTCATCTCGCAGTCGTAAACTCATTTTGCGCAATGCTTTTTGGGAAGAGCTACAAGATAAACGATCCCGAGTTTTATGACATTGTTGAGTTAAACAACCGCCTCAGAAGAATCTTCAGTAATGGAGAAATCTTAGATAAATTTCCTTTTCTGAGATATTTTCCTGTCGAGTTGGTCAATGATATAAACGAGGTCGTTAGCTCTCGAGATCGACTCCTGAAAAAGAAACTTCACGAACACCGCTCAAGTTTCCTGAACGAAAACATCCGGGACTTCACTGATGCTCTGCTTAAGGCTGTCAGTGACGTAAGCAATGAAAGTTCCCGGATATCAACAGAGCAAGCTGTGACTGATGATAATTTGATAGTGATGATGATGGATGTTTTCTTTGTTGGAGTCGACCCAGTATCCGGGGCCTTATCTTGGGCTATTGCGTATTTGATAAGCCATCCCCGCGTCCAAATGAAATTGCATTGCGAAATGGACGAGGTGATTGGGAAAAACAGACTTCCCAGTTTGAGTGACAGGTCGCACTTACCATATTTGGAAGCAGTGATACACGAAACGCTACGCCTTGCTTCACCCACGCCACTAAGCATCCCGCATAGAGCAGTGAGGAACACTAGACTTCGAGGTTTCACTGTGCCAAAGGACTCTTCAGTGATCTTCAATTTGTGGGCCATTCACCGCGATACATGTCACTGGGAAGCTCCTGACGAGTTTAGACCAGAGAGATTTATTAACGCCGAGGGAAAGTTGATTTCTCTGTCCTCTGTGAGCTACCTACCATTCGGTTGTGGCTCCCGGGCGTGTCTCGGCCAATCTTTGGCTATGGCGCAATTATTTTTGTTCCTTTCTCGCCTTATTCACGAGTTTAAGTTCAGCGCCCTCCCTGGTTGCGGTCCTCCAAGCATGCAAGGAACTGCTACGGTTGTTCGGGAACCAAAGCCGTTTAGAATTCTTGTTACTAAAAGATAAGAGTCAGAGACTGTCAAAATAATAGTAGCATCAGATCCACACAAAAAAAATACCCTGATGAGGAGTCTTACCACAAAATGAGTTATTACTGCCCTAGAAAGGGGGAAAATTCTCCTGTGTGTCACCGAAGAGAATGGTCATGACACTAAAATTAAAGCTCGGCGTTGGTAATGCGTGTCTTGGGGAAGGGCTTAATGGGAAGAGCAGTTTTTACGGTTAAAATTATAATTTTTTGACGGTAGCCGGTTTAGTTTTAGGGTGTTTGACGGTTGACGGTTAGCCCCATCGGAAGACCTTCTCTGTTGGGTGTTTATATCCTTAAAAACCAACTCAATTTCACGGTATGATAAACTGCTGCACTACAGGACAGCACTCTTTAACAACTTTCGTTTGAACGGTTTATCTACAGACACTAACGTGTTAACCCCTCAAGCCCCAATATAGGCTCAGTCTCCAGCCGTGAGTGTCTCGATGCGCCTGCGACTCTCGCCACCTTCACGGCTGGGCGCAAGGGTTTGGTTATTGTTTAGACTGACCAATCAGAGACAAGGCCCCTGAAATTTGCGGGGCAGAATGCGCGAAGTAATTTAGCGGGATTTCGTCTTTCTCTTGAAATTTCGCACTTTTAGGAGGACGTTTCAGGCATACTTTTCGCATTTCGCTTTTTTTCAAGACGATAAAAAAAACAGATAATTTAAGCAAATGACGTGTGGATTGTCTGCATAATTATTAAAACTGTAATGACGTCATGCAACCAAACCCGTGCGCCCAGCCGTGAAGGTGGCGAGAATCGCGGGCGCATCGAGACACTCACGGCTGGAGACTGAGCCTAGCCCCAATGGTGATCAGCATCAAATTTTTCCTCATCATATCAATGTATTATGATACATATAGGTAATGAGAAATTGGCAAGTGGTAACCAAAGATGAATTGCCTTGATATTTAAACAAGTTCTCCCAATTAGTAATCAATAAAATCTATGGACATCGGTAAGGAGAATTTTTATAATGATCTCGGGGCTTAAAGGGTTAATAGCCCTGCATAGGATAAGAAACAGCCCCACTGTAAAGTATTGCTCAGTTGCTTTCATTTGAATGGTCACAGTTAGAACCTATTTGTAAAGCATATCAAAAAAGCAGCGCTCAAAAGTGCTGCTCAATAAGCACAGGTAGCCCAAGCGCATATAAGAATTTGCCGGTATGGATAATCGAACTGAGAATTCCCATCGATAAATAAATAAGCTTTACAAAGTAAAAATGTTACCTGGTGTTGTATTTTGTCCTTCCGTGAAGGTTTAGCGCTTTTGTAGAAGTTTCTAATCTTCTACCCTAGCAGTATATGAGCCGGGTGTATAAGAGAAAGACAACGTTGGACAGATTCGCCAGATCGGCGATCGAACGTCTCACCGAGCTCACAAAGTAGTGCCTTACGTCCTCCTTTCTGAGACCCAGTGGAGTATACCTTGATTCTTCCCTGTAGAGGACGATAAAAAGATCGAACACGAGTTCGAAAACCGCCGCCATTTATCCGTGATCGAGGAAAGTTACTCAGTTCGACTGTTAAAACCTCGGCCGGCGCACCGGGAACGAGCGTCAAATCACAACCCCACCGGGAAAGGTAATGATATTTTTAAACTTGTTATGAAAAATATCATGACAGACTCAGATGCTAATTAAAACACGTTACAAAGACCGACTTCAGGAGTGAAAGAGATCCGGGTGCCATTTAGGTAATTTAGTTGTTAATTTTTCAGGGAGCGCTCCCTTACTTTAATAGAAAGATTTAGCACCACGTTTATAGCACACGACAACTTCCTCCACTTTTTAAAAATGGAACATTTTTTTCACAAGTTTCGCGTTAACTCAATAAACTAAAGTATCAGTGTTGTGATCTTACTTACTTTGCGTCGCGCTCGCAAGTTTATGGAGACAGTCTTATCGTTTGTCATCACTTCATTTCATTCAAGTCGCTGTTCCAACACCATGCCGGATGTTTGTATTTCAGTTTAAAGGTGTTGTTACACGAGGTAATTTTTCCTGCGACTTGCCACGCCACGCTGTTGCGAGAAAAGTGGCGAACGAAATTGCGCGTGCAGCACCCCTAGTTTGCAACCTGTCTCGCAACGAAACATCGTGTTGCGAGTTGCAGGAATGTAGAGTGGTCTTCTACTTTTGGAGACGTTGCGAGATAAGTAGCCGCGTGTAACATGCATTCTGCTACTTGTCTCGCGGTGTGGGTTTCGTCATCATTGCGCTGCAAGGTACAGGAAAAATTTCCTTATGTAACAGCGCCTTAACCCTTTTGCGCCCAGAGTTGTCACCAGACAACATTTGGAGAAGTAGACAAAGAACCACTTGTGACGTCATCAATTTCTACGACAGCAGATGGTTTCTATAACCAACTAACACGGGAGGATCAGAGCTTTCCATACGTGTGTCCATTTTGAATATCGACTAAATGCTGACAGAGCTACTGGAAAAACACATGTTCAACTACTGGTGCAAAATTCGTGGTAAAATAGGCCATTACCCCCATAATCAGATCAATGTCTCATTTCCAGGTTTTTTGAACGGTTAATACCAAACCTTTTGCAGCTGATAGAAAGGGAATAACAAGTAGAAGATAGTGAGAAGAGAAAGATAGAAAAAAGGAAAGGAAAGGGAGGCGGAAAAAATTGGCTTGTGCGCATGCGCTAAAGCAAAATATTGGTCATTTCAACAACGAAACTAGTAGAAAATTTAGCTGAAATGTAAAATACTGCTTTTCTAGCAAAACGTAGTGCAATTTACCAACACAACACCCAAGAAAAACATTTCACGGTAAAAATTACAGGTTTTTCTGGAAAAAAGTATGCGTGAAGGGGTTAACAGAGCCTCCTGTGTAGATGACAGCCAAACAACTCGCTCTTTCGTACTTTTTTTTTTGCAAACGCCGACAATTAATCGTTTTTTTTTTAACATGGATTGAAAAAATGAAACAACAATAGGGTTAAAATCCTTAGACATAGGCTGGTAATTGGAACAGAACGATTTAGAAACTTTAAATAAATACTCGCGTTGTTTACGAATGGGAAAACAGGCCTTTTCGCGATGGAAACGGCAAACGTGAAAAATGGCGGGAAAATCATGATCGCATGATTACTTCTACCATTTGTACATGTCGTTCCTCAATTGACGTTGCTTTTTCTTGGCTGTTGTAAGTTAAAGCAGTTGCCGCGTTTTGTACCATAAATTAATAAGCCGTGCTGGCTCAAATGAAACTGCATTGTCGAATTTTGGCTTTCCCCCCGCAAATTAATGAAATGCTGTCGCAATTTGTGATAAGCTGAGCAGTCTCAAATCGTAATAAAGTATTGCTGTATTTTCCAGTACCTGCCACCAACTGTTGTAAAACTTGCTGTCATTTAAAGTGAGAAACATATCGTAAATATTGTAATAACACATAGCTGCAAGTTGTAATAGACATAGGTGTCGCACATTTTGATACCACTCTGTCGCTTTTCTAGCAGTGAAACCTGTAAAAGAAAATGTCAAGAGTATTAATCATACACTGACCATTGCAAATGACTAGTAAACTTAACAACTTATACTCCATTTTAATAAGGTATGAGCCATCGTATTGCAAAATCGTATTAGTGGGCTTCCATTCCGACAATTTATAACAACGTACAACAGCGTGGCTCATTAAAATTTACAAAAACTGCTGTTGTTAGAATTTACGATATTTATTATAAAACCTGACGTTATCGTAAAAATGTCACAGTACAAAAGTTACAGCCCATAGTTGTTAACCACTAAGTTTTTCTTTGACACTATTGGTCAAAAGTGATCACGTGTCATGATTTCGAGATCTTGTCAGATGTAGCTTGCATGCAAGAAAAGAAATTGCTTTCGCTTCCGGGGTGACACTTTTCTTTCCAAGTGCTTTGACTAGCGTATGAGCTTTGTGCTTAGTTGTTTAGAAATCGCTGAAATGTAAGTTACTGGGTAACGCCAGAAGATAGTGACCGATTTGAACGCCAGGAAGCTGTTTCAAGGTTAGTGACAAAGTCTGTGTTTTAGTTTCTGGGTTTGTGCTGATTTCAAACTAACAGCCCAAAGAAAAGATTGAATTGCGTGCCAAAAACTTGACCTAAAGACAACTTTTAACAGTTTCTATCGTTGAGAAGAGTAGAAATTATGCAAATGAAGTACATAAGTGAAGTTAAGGAAAAATCTGTTTAGAGCTATGCGATGAACAATAAAAATAACATAGTGCTTTGCCTCGAAACTCCATCTGTTACTTTCCCATGAAATTGAATGCTCTTATATATTTGTTTAAAGAATACTTATTATAAGAATTCCCTCGGGCAACTATCATCCGATTCTAGATCCTTCGACATAAACACAATATTGCAAAAATAGACAAAATAGACGGTACCGGTCTCGCTTACTATTCGTAAAGAAACCAAGGCTATTTCATTGATTTTTGTCACTAGACCCAGTTGAACACCATGTTTAGTCATTTTTCGTGTTTGGTCAGTATTGAAGATTGGTATTTAACGTGAGAAAACTTGGGGAATTCAAAACCAGCTGTGTCCCCGTGGCTGCTTCGCTTTTTCAGTCTTTTTCCGCTTTGTTTAAACCAACTCATTTCAAAAATGAATCGTCGATGAGGAGTAATTTTCTTTGTTGTTGTCACTTTCTCGAATATCTGACATAATATGACTGTCATTCTCTGGTATATAGGAGAAGCTTCTATCTCATCCCTTTCCGCCCGAAATTTTGGGCTTTTAGTATCACAAAATGGCCGTACGGACCGGTGGCTCAAGATATCGAAGTAAATACTTCTCTCCCCAATTTACGGTCGTTCCATTCTTTTTCAGACTGCCGCGTTTCTCCAAACGAGCACACAGAAGTGTGTTGCAGACTAACAATTTTTATCGAAATGGTAACCTTAATAAAAATTGCACCTCATTTAAACCTCAAAATCAGTCAAAACATCTCAGGTTTTCAGTCGTGCAAAGGCTCCAAGCTTTTGTATATTTTTGTGTTGTGGTTTCTGCGAAAGTTTTGCAGACCTCTTCAGTGCTTACGCTGCTATCTTTTTTTAGTTAAGGTCCATTTTGGTGACCCTTGAAAACACTAAAACGATTAAACTCTCCTACCCTTTTGTATACTGCAAGTGCAAAAAGCTCGCCCCTCCCCACTTCGGGCGGAGTTTACCTGTATAGCCCACTACACGTTGCAATCCTCGTACCCCGTGTGGGGGACCCAGGGTAAGACCACAGTACGTGGTTGGATATTTATCCCACGGTGCCGTTGCAAACAATTATGAGAACAGCCGATTGAAAAGCTGTGGAATATGGAATGGCACCGAGCTATGTGGCTACGTATAAAAAACAAAACTCAGTTTCACGCTATCAAATTTACCAAGGCTTGTTTTTTTCAAATGAATTATAACTAAGCTAGGTTCCGTCCACACTAGTACGTTTGTTTACTTTTAATGCATTTTCTCCAGTCTTTGATTCATTTTAAGGACGGTGCCACCTTTTGTTACTGCGCATACGTTTTGCTCATCTCGGATCGATCCGAGAGAAAGTCGGGTTACGGGGTGCCTTCAAATACAATAGTATTTCTTTCGCAGTTTATGACCATGCGGAAAAAGGAGATCTTGGCAAAGGTCGTTGGAATCCGGAAAGAAAATTGGGGTTAACAACGCATTTTTTTAGAGGTAATTGAGCTTAAATTTGGCTTTTTAGAATTATGGCTGCTTAATTTTCTCTGCAAAATGTGTGGTTACCCCCAACCTTCTTTTTGGATTCCAACAGCCCTTGGTTAGACCTGCTTTTCCCCCCATAGTCATAAACCGCGCAAAAATACCTCTGTATTCGGAGGCGCCTCCTTAAAACGGTATCAGACTTTTCAGCTGAAGTCTCAGTTTTCACCTTTCCATACACTAATAGGCCAAAAAGTAATATTCATAAAGAGCCAAGCCAAACATTTGCTATTGTATGCTCTACCACATAGAAACCATCTGCTCAGAATGGAATAAATTTTCGTTTTATGAAAAGATAATAGAGATTGATATAAGAAAGATGGAATGTTCATTACTTCACGAGCATGGGACAAACAAAATACCTGAGTTCCCAGCGAGCGTCAAACCCATGATTTTTGGAAAAGATGGAACCTGATTCAGCATGTCCCGACCGTGAGAAATGTTTAACAGGATGATCCTTTAACTGGAAATGACAGTCAACGGTTCCAGGTAGATCGATGTAAGGGGCATCAATGATATAATGCTAGAAACACAGTATTTCATATTTCTGTATATTATTTCAGAGGACCATTTCGGTTTTCTTTTCTTTTTGTGTCGAGGCGGAAACAATTAGAACGGGACACGTGACGAAAACGTTGGAAAATTCAAGTAAAAATGAGTAAAGGTGTCAAGTTCTGTAAGGCTGCCAAGTTTGGAAGTATTTCGGTAAATTCCTGCAAAATTTTTTCAAAATCTTTTCAAATTTGGCCTAAACCATGCCCTATCGTGCTTGAGAAGGGGAAAAGGCTTTAAAAAGTATAAACGGATAAGCGTGGACAGGGCCCCGGATCGGGACAATGGTCAGAAGTGTCTACCATTTGTTCCGGTGGGAAAACCAATGGAACGGTTCATCCCAACGGAATTTTTCCAGAAAAAAGTAATACCTCCCGAGGTACTACCTTTTTTTTTTCGCTGTTATTCAAACGACTGGAATTTTCCGTACCATTTATTTGCATTACTGGTGCAGGCTCCCTCTCGAAGTAAAGATGGAGGGTTTCACGTGGGGAATCTTTTATCGAAGAGCTTTTGCAAGTTTTTACTTGTCACCTATATTGTCTGAAAACTTGGCACATAATTGTGAAATATTTACAGGTAAGAAGGATAGGCATTTTGGTTTTAATATTTCAACTATGACGAAATTCAGCTGCTTTCTGCATCCTCGGCTGCCATCTTTGTTTCTACCCAGGCCCTCTCGGCATTCTGCAAAAATGTCAAATGGTACACGTACATCTCATTTCCGTTCTGTTTCGTTCAATGAGTAAATCCAGTACCATTTGTCCGAAAATTCTAACCGAAAATTAATAATCATAACAATAATAATATTTAAAACTTATATAGCTCAAATTAACATATAGATACGATCAAATGCGCTTTACAACTGGGATATTGATATTGATACTGAAAATTCCATTCAAATGGTACGCGCTCCAGGACTTTGCAGCCAATTTCCCATGGACCACGTGTGCTCAGGTCGCTACAGTTGCTGACCAAAAGAAATGCGGTCTCTAGGAACCAGAACTTCCGCAAAAATCAGAAGGTCGAAGTAGAAAGCGTACAGTTTGAGTTCCCACGAGTGCTCTATTTCCTCAATGCCTCCAAGCATCAGATAGTATCGGTAAAATCTGAGAGTTACCATATGGCGCGACTAGAAACCTCCTGAGCTCCATTTCTAACACTTGACAAACGCTCTCTCAGTCAGAATCTCTAGTTACATCAATGTACATCAAGAAAGCATGACTAGAAGGATGAATAGCAGCTGCCATGCTTGGATGACCAGAAAAGGATGACTTACAGTTGCAGTGTTAATCCAATATTGCTTTAATATACGACAAAACATGGTGCCTTGAAGTTGTAAATCACTTTCTACAATGGCGTATAAATGGATAGCTCTAATATCTCCGAAGGGAAATCAAAAGCGTTGCTCCATTGAATTGAATGGGTTATATACTCAAGTTAACCTTAACTTCAGTTCTTGTGAAGATTCATTTATTCACGAAAACTCAAAATAAGATTTTAAAAATTAGAAAAAAGTCTTAAAAGAAATTAAAGGAGCACGTATTTCCTCACGTAGTTCTGGCAGTCCTGACGTTACCGGATATGTTTAAATGACGCACACACAGAAAGTAATGGACTTTTCCAATTAACTTGCTTTCTTGTATAAAATAACAAAAAAAATCACTCCTTTATCTGTATTAAGGTGTAGAAATACGTTTCTTCCTTTTAATGATTTGAACATTCATCTTAACCGTGATGGTTAACTCAGTGGTGAAGAAAAGTCTTATCTTTTCGCAGTCGTTTTGGTATTTTTTGCCGAATCCCGCACATTGAGACATCCGCATATCATATTCATTGCTCAGTATTCGAATGAATGGAAGGTATTACTGTGAGATAAAAAAGCGAAAATGCCATTTAATGTATCCACTACTTTCTGACTTCTTCCATTCTTAGCAATATTTATGTTCAAGATAATTTGCTACGTGCATTGTCAAGAGGTAAAATAATGCGCGGTAAAAACACCTACACTGCCGATTATACCAGTGTGTTCTACTTCAAAGCGACCGCAAAGCCGTGTTCCGTAATGGGCATCTTAGAAACCATTTTTTTTTATCAGCCTTAAAATATATGTGAAATTTACTAGAGTGGTCTGAAATTTCAGAAATTCTATTTTTGGACTGCCAAAAAAAAATTTCAAAGGAAACACTTCAGATTGTTTACTGCAAGTTCTTGGGTATTGTTCGTGACGTTGTTGCAGGTTCACGTGCAAATATATAAGCATTGAAATGTCTTTTCACCTGTTCGCGGTATTTACTATTTTCACCTCAATACAAAGTGTGTTCCTCGAAATCCATTAATTGAAACTGTCATGGCAAATGGGCCTTTGACAGACTGAATATTCATTTATCGCTTATCTTTTCGCTTCTGTTTGCACTGGATACAAACCTTTGCCAAACTTTGATCTCTGCGTGAGCAGGGCAATTACCATTTTGGAAAAAAAAGCTTTCCTTTCAGCAGCTGATTAAAGAGACATTCGTTTCCTTGCACGTTTGGTTAATTTACGTATAGATTATTAAAACATCCAGTCAAATTCATTCTTTTGCACCTCTCTTTGGGAGGCCCTATTTTAATTTGAGGCAATAAAATAACGAAGAAAAGCAAAGTTATAAATACTAAAAGTAGACAGCTCATAAATAAATTCGATATAAAAGGTCCGCTCTTATAATTATATGCTTGAAATCGACCAACAAATTGTCAACTTTGAGATGTAAGTGGACACCTTGTCAATCAATCATCGAGCTCAATTAAGTTTAGAACAGAGAGGTTTTCTGTTTCATTAGTCTAAGCGGATTAGAGGAAGTGAGTTCATTTCAAGCACTTTGTGTTCTCACTGAAAGGTCAGGAGTGTTTTGGTTGTAACGCTGTTATTGAAAATTCGTTTTTCATCCAAATAGGTCACTCATCTGAGATTTGGTACTTCTGCATAAGGGTCAATGATGAACGCCTACACGGTTTTCACAGTGTTCTTAAGTATCTTCGTGTTTTCAGCAAGTCTAGTGACAGGCCAGCCTCAACGGTATCCGTGCGCCGGCTGTTCGTGTGCAAAAGAACATCAAAGGTTCAACGGAACGATCTCCGAGTTTGTCATCGCGTTTTGCCAGTTTAAAACAGGTGACAAGATGACAAGCATCCCCCAGAATCTTCCACCTAGACTTCACACCTTGAGGATGACTTCGCATAATGTCCGTGTGTTGGAGACAACTTCCTTGAGAAATTACCCGTACCTACATAAGCTATACTTGGATAAAAATGGTCTGCAAACGATACAAAGTGGAGCTTTCTCTCAGCAGCAATTTCTTATCGAGCTTGACCTTAAAGAAAACGAGCTTACAAACATCAGCTCACAAACTTTTCAAGGACTGGTGTCTCTAACAACGCTTCGGTTGGACCATAACAAACTTCAGAACATTTCTCGAGGGACATTTGCCTCTATTCCGTTCATTGATTATCTTGATCTGCGCGTGAACAGGATAACCGTGTTGGAGGAAGGCGCGTTTGACAGGTTAGATTATTTACGAACACTTTTATTAAGTTCCAATAAGCTCACAGCCATAAACAGCGGTGTACTGGGGAATATAATGTCTCTCACGCGACTGGAGTTTGCATCAAACCAGATACGAAGGGTTGACAAAGATACGTTCCGTTGTGCCCCGCTGGTGAAGAAATTAACGCTTAAAGGAAATCAACTGGATAAGATTCCCAAATATACCATTAGAGATTTGCAGTTTTTAGAGATTCTAGATATCAGCGAAAATCCTGTGTCTTTCATTGAATCGGACGCTTTAATCGGCCTCGAAAGCTTAACTACAATGTATGTAAATAACTGCAGCATTTCAGGGATTCAAGAGAGCGCTTTCGATGGCCTTAAAGAGATAACCACTATTCATCTAAAACATAACCCACTTAACTGCGACTGCCATTTGAGTTGGCTTCCGAGGTGGTTGTCAAGGAAACCAAAAGTGACATTTGATGGTGGTGCTTGTGAAGCCCCACATGACATTTCTGGACAGGAAGTAACCTCCGTCAACTTGCAGTCATTTGTTTGTACGTGCGCAGAATGCAAAAAAGATGCCACGTGCAACCTGCTACCAACTAACTGTTCTTGTCCAAAGAACTGGACAGGATTATCATGCAATGACACCTGTCAATCATATAATCAGTCAGTAAGCCCATGCAGAAAATTTGGAGGGAAATGCTTTTGTGAGAGAAACACAGCCAAACTGAAAAAGCAAAGGTTTTCAAGCTGTTCTTTTAACATAACTTCAGAGAAATGCAGCGAGCATGGTGAAATAAGAAAAGATGGAGCTCATTTAGAGTGCGTATGCAAAAAAGGATTTATCGGGAATGGAGTCAATTGTATTGATGTTGACGAGTGTAAAGAGGGAGGAGCTTTGTGCCCTTTACACGCAGACTGTATCAATACACTGGGTTCACACCGCTGTGAGTGTCGTGTGGGTTTCAAGAACATCCTGCCTCCAGTGCCTGGTCAGGAAGTGATACTATGCGAAGACATTGATGAATGTCAAGAAAGCAAACCATGTGCTCTGCACGCCTTGTGCCATAATAATAAAGGTAAGAATTAAAGAATGATAGCGCAGGCAAGTTAATGGACAAAAGGGAGTCGGGTAGGACTTGATTGAGGTGGTAGGGGGGAGGGTGTAGAGGAGAGATAGAACAAGTGATCTGTGAACAGTATGTGAAACGAACAAGTAAATGGTACAAATGAATAAGTGAGGGAAAAAAATGAGTTGGCAGTTTGTGGCACGTAGGCGAATGCAGCCAATATACGAATACTGAAAAGATATGCGATGAAAAGTGTGCAAGCGAACGTTTGAATGTGTGAGTGAGTTTGTGTATTACTTGTAAACAAAAGATGCAGATATATGGTAAAGGTATCGTTCCTAAATAATCATAAAAATACCGAAAAAGCTTTCGTGACTAATAAAATTTTTGCTCCAGCTTATGCTGCCGATAAAGGACCTACCATATGACTTAGCAATATCACAGGCCACCTACTCAATTTTACAACCGGAGACGGATCTACCACTGTAATATTAAAGAGCTCACCC
The DNA here is from genome assembly GCA_964030785.1 of Siderastrea siderea. Taxonomy (NCBI): domain Eukaryota; kingdom Metazoa; phylum Cnidaria; class Anthozoa; order Scleractinia; family Rhizangiidae; genus Siderastrea; species Siderastrea siderea. The sequence continues at coordinate 11,917,855 of OZ034972.1, read as the reverse complement.
TCGGGCCTTTCTGTAGTGACCAGGTCCTACTATTTTAAGCGATTCCGGTTTTAAAAGGAAAGATTCCTTCAACGCAGTATTGGTTTCAAACTAAAGACTAAAAATAGGTACAAAAGAGTCAAACACAAACTAATTTAGAAAACAGGGGAATACGGCACAAGGAAGGCAAAGAATATTCGGCTGGTGGTAAAACTATGAACGGATCCGAACCATTGCAGAAAGCATGTAATGACTTTATAGAGAATGAAATCAGTCGCAGGTAAATGAAAACGCGGTCTTCTTTTCTCTTTCGTCAGAAATCCTAGGGCTAAAGTAGAACGTCACCATTGAACTTAGAATTTCATCAATGGTTTAATGTTTCGATCTCTTAAAGCTTCTTAATTATAAAGATAGCCGCGAAATGCCCCCAAATAGCGCGTCTTAGCCCACTTAATTAAATTTGATAGGAAAGTGATCTTGGGGAAAGAGCAACCGCACATGAGGACCGACTGAAAATCTACACCGCAATAAAATTCGTCTTGCAAGAAACTCAATAAAGGTTTTTTATAGAGTGACAAATCTGCTAAGCGTGGCTCATGAAATTGGAAGCTTACCATATTGTTTACTCAGTTTTAGTTTTCTTCTCTTCTTGTTGGACCATTTATCGTTCGTGCCGTTTTACATCTCTATGATGAGAAAACCAATAAAATAATATTTACTATCGAGCATGTCATATTTTCGTTCGTGTCTTCAACACGTTCATTTCCTTCAGTTCCCTTGAAGGGTTAAGATTAATTTATCCGCTGCAATTATTGATGCTCCCTAAAATAGTTGATAGCAAGGAAATATGACACAGCAAAATTAAATACGTCGAAGTTCGGAACAAATATGGATTTGCGTGGATAAAAATTACTTGCGCAAGCCAGTCCGAAGCGTTTAATCAAAAACACAATGAAAAACTATTTTTATTTTTTTCCCGTATTGGAAAGGTTTCGTGCACGTTTTCACGTCATTTGAGTAATAAGAAAGTGTGTTTTTGTGTAGCCTCTTCAGTATTTGCTTTTTAGTGACTTTTTTATTGCTATTGCTTGATCTCTCCAAACAATGGCCAAGCAATTCCCAGAATATATTTCTAAGCTAGATACCGAAGTGTTTAGCGGAAGTTTATGGTCAAACGCAGACGAAAACGAAACACGAAATATTGACGTGAATTTAGATTTTTTAACATTCCGTATGAAACGTACAAAACTAACAAGCAATGTCAGTTCGTGTGATTTCAAACGACAGCTAGGAATTTTTTTATGTTTACCTTAATATATATAACATATATATGCTCTATGGACAAGGGAGACGCAATTTGTGCACGCAAAGACGTAATACATTAAATGCAATAAATTTTATTTCACATTTTGTGTTCAGGGCTGAATATAAGACTGGCGGTTCAACTTAGAACTAAGACACATTGAATTGTGATTAAAAAGTGGTAAACTGGACATAGGCGAAAGTTTCTTTTAAACATGTCTAGCGCTGGAAATAAATATATAATATTTAGTTTTATTTTCTAACTTAAGATTCTGAACGTGCAAAAAAGCACAAAAATCCCTAAAACTTCAAACATTAGATTTTGAAATTGATATGTAAACGTCGATATTGAGAAAGCTTTTCAAAACCTGTGAAGTAGATGATAATACTCTATCTCTATAATAATTCCGTCAAATGTGGAAAATAGACCGCAAAAAAAATTCAGTGCACCGCCAGAAATAGAATCATTACAAACTGGTCTTTATTTTATGAAGGAAAGAAAAAGCTCTGACACCAGGCTAGAGAGTTTTGTTTTCCCACTTGACAAATAAAGCAAATTTTAAATCACTGTTGTAAAATCAGAAAGTAGGGGAGTCGATCGAACGTTGTGACGCCTGCTTGACGACACGATGCGTAATGTTACCGGCATAGGAGCACATTATAACCTTTTTACAACGAATTCTGATAAAAATTGCGTCCCTGTGTCCCCTTAACAATATCAGAATCAACATTATATTACTACGTTTTAAGGTACGTTTGAAAAAAAGATTCTCAACCGTGAACATTTGGATGAAACCTTTGGGTCAGAACTTTCCTATGGTGTAGTTTTATTATGCTGTTTTACAGGCTCTAACGTTTAAGATTGAGGACGAAATCCTAGAGAGTGTTCATTCAAATGAAAGCTATTGAGCAGTACTTTCCTGTGGTACTGTTTTATTATGCTATACGTTGTGATTTTAGCTTTTGAGAAAACACAAAATTGTGTTTATTTAAAAGAAAGCTATTGAACAGTACGTTTCTATGGTATGGTTCATTTACGGACTTTTTACAAAATGATTTTGGAGAATTTTTGCTGTTTTGAGCTGAAGCATTCTTGAATTGATTTTAAGCGCACAAAAAAAATTTGCTCCAAGAATGCAATGGGTGGTACTCTACCTTGTATCGATACTATACATATTGCATCAAAATATCTCCTTTTATGCTTATTTAGGTTCCTATACCTGCACATGTCTCTATGGTTACACTGGGGACGGCAAGACCTGCCTTCCAGTACCGGACAAACCGGATGTGCTCAAAGTAACGGAACTTAGTCCGAGCGAAGTAAGAGTAACATGGAGTGTGACTAACACGAGCATAATAACGCACTTTACAGTGGAGTACAAAGGATTTGGAATTCACGGCTCAGAATGGGAAGTTGTCATACTACAGCCTCAGGAAACAAAGACCCATTTGACAGATTTGGAAACTGATTCGACTTACTTGGTGCGCGTAGGTAAGTCATGTGATTATCAGCTTGTGGCTAGAGTCCATTACGTAGGACCTGATAAGCTCAGCGGGCCTTTTTCTTGAACACACCTTTTTGGTAAAATATCTGAGATGAGAAGGTGCTGCCTTTTTAAAAGAATCTGAAAACAGCTAGACTTTAGTTTGTTGTCTACCCTCCCCCCCCCCCCCCCGCACCACCACCAGGTTTTCACCACCTCAGAGAACCTTGTTCAAGAATCAAACCTTGATCAATATTTCAAAAATAAGCCTTCATCATCGTTATAGTTTTTATATTCATGACAAGATAAATCTGATATTGGTAGGTTTGATGCTGTCGTTGCTCTTGTGGTTGTTGATAGACAAGATGATGATGATGATGATGATGAGGATGATGATGATGATGAGGATGAGGATGATGGTGGTGGTAGTGGTAATGATAATGACAATGATGATGATGATGATGAACGATTATGATAATGATGATGATGATGATGACGATTATGATGATGATGATGATAACGACGATTATGATGATGATGATGATGATAATGATGATGATGATGATGATGATGATGATGATGATGATGATGATGATGATGATGATGATGATGATGATGATGATGATGATGATGATGATGATGACCAAGATTCAAGATCATGATCTTGAATCTTGGTGACGGATGATGATCATCATAATTATGATGACGATGACGTTAAGGCTGAAACTAACCACGTTTTCAACTATTTTATTCCTTGCAAAGGTGCGTTTTCCATTTTTAACACAAGCACCTACAGCGACGAGAAAATATTCAAGACCCCCGCCAAGAATCAAGTCCCTTCGGACAGCGTGACCGGTGACTCGCAAAACTCTGTTGTTATTGCTGTGTCGATCGTTGTTAGCATTGCTGTTTTGGCGTTCATAGCTTGTGGACTTTATCTCTTGATGAGAAGAAGGAAAAAACACAAAAAGAAAACCAGTCATCCTCAGTTCGCACCTGGGCTGGAGGATTTGATTGAGATGAGAACGCGGTCTCACAGTGGAGAGGAGGCAAGAGGAAACAGGGAACTACAGGAACTCGGTAAAAACGCTCGGCTGACGTCATTATCACTTTGACTAGCCCCAACCTCACCCAGCGAAATTTTCTCAAAAATTTTGATAGAGTTGTGCCGCCCGCGGTTGTGGCGGCCGCGACTTCAAACCTTATCTCTATCTCAAACTAAATTGAATGATATTCGATATCCTATGTCAGACCTAAAAATATTCCTCCTTCATTCAGAACAAAACGGTAAAAATCTATAACCTGCATCAGCCCAAAAGCAAAAACTTTCCTATTTCAGACCAAAATAATCATAATCGAGACCCTACTGCAGACCAGCAGAACAAACATGGCCTATTTCAGACTACAATGGCTCTAAAACCATACCTTTTTCTGCTCGACATATCTTTATAACTTTTACAAGGAGCACTTCCTCCCCCAGTGGGACTAGCTTAAGACATCTGAGGTGCTGTTAGTTATTTCGCCAAATCAAGCCTGCGCAATGACCGGTAACTGATGTGGAAACATAGTTTTCTTACCTCTTTCTTTACAGTTGTAGTTATTATTTTATTTATCTTTTTACTTTTGTTCTTTTTTCGTCAGCGAAGATGTTAGTATCGAAAGCCTAAATATCTCAAGAAATTGTATGTCACTCTTTGATTACATTTCATCTAAGTTTCATGGATCATTTTGCCGTTTGTACCTTCAAACGTCCGCTGCTAGTACATGACACTTGCAACATGTTAATTAAACGGAACAGTGTGGCGTTAAAAACCTTTCCGGTTAACACCCTTCCTCTTATTTGTATTTATCTAGGAAGCAATTTGCATTCATTCACAAGCTATGCAGTTGATTACAATCACGAATGGGAGATTCCACGTGATCAGCTCGTGATAGGTCAGAAAATCGGAGAAGGACAGTTTGGTCTGGTACTGGAAGGCACCATCATGACTGGTGGGTATTGCTATTGAAGGAATGTGCGAGGGAGGGGAGGGTACTTGCTTTTATGTTTGTGTATATTACTACGTGAAGAGTGTGAGAGGGAGGGGAGACTGCTTAGGGCTGGCTCGTATTCAGTGCTACTCAATTAATGTGCGAAGGAGGGGGTACTTGTGGCTGTGTATATTGTTACTTGCTAAGGGAGGAATGAAGAAAAGGAGGGAGGAGAGGGTACAATCACTAAATGTGAGAAAGAGGGTCAGTTTCACTCTAAGCAATTGTGACTTGGGCTTGAATGTAGAAGTTCACGGTATTGTGCTCTTTGGTAGATAATGATTTTTGGTAGATCATAATGCATCTCTCTCCACTTGTCAAAATGGAATACGGTGGCGAATATTTTGCAGATTGAAGAAACTATTGGTATGGAACCTGTTGTGGTCTAGTAGTTTATCCTTGAGGGAATCGTAATACTCTTTATAGGTGTTCAATGAAACAGGAATGCAGACGAAAAATGAAAGAATTAGTTGACAAATGTGTGAAGGAGTTTGTTGTCACTAGACCAGCCCAAATGATTTTGCCTCCGTCGTCTTCGGGTGATATTTTTCCTCCACCTTTGTACTGATAATTAATAAAAGAAAATGGTTATGGATCCTGACAAATTCTTTGTTTTTGTTATCGTTTTTAGCCTTGACCGTAAACAAACTACAATAAGTTTTGAACAGTGTGGAACAACTAATCAATAGAAATGTTTTCCTTAAGTTATTCAACCATAGTGCGTGAACGTAAACAAAAGATTGTACACGGTTGATGCGCTTTCAACATAAATTGAGATACCTTTGGTTTCAAAACCAGTCTCTAGAGTAACTATGTTCATTATTACTCACCAACTTCAAGAAACATCTGAAAACACACCTGTTCAAGAAGGCATTCTGCGAACACTAGCTATTCTTATTGTGTCAATTTTTTCTTTCATTTTTTGAAATTTACTTTAGGTCATTTTACTTATTATATCATTAGTTTAATTACATTGTAAGCATCATTGATGTAACATGCATTTATACTTTCTGTACTGTACTTTTTTAGCAACTACTCATTGCTATTCTTATTATTCATTACATCAGAGGATGGCCCGCTGAGGGTTGCCGTGAAGACCATCAAGGAACACGCAGATCGTTATGATATCAAGGACCTGCTGCAAGAGATGGAGATGATGAAAGAGATTGGTCAACACCCGCATGTCGTCAGCCTGATTGGCACGTGCACCACGCCAGGACCGCTGTACATAGTCACCGAGTTCGTATCAGGCGGAAATTTACTCGACTATCTGCGGGCCAGCAGGCCAGCGGATGAGACCTACGTCAACGTTACTTCCACTCTCAGCTCACGTGATCTACTTAAGATCGCGCTAGACTGTGCACGAGGGATGAACCACATTGCGAACAAAAAATTCGTCCATCGAGATCTTGCAGCTAGAAATATTCTTCTTACAGAAGACTACGAGGCTAAAGTGGCGGATTTCGGGCTTGCGCGGGATGTTTACGGTGACGGACAGTACGTTAAGACCGGCGGGGGACGATTGCCTATTAAATGGATGGCCCCTGAATCTATTCAAGACCAGATATACACCACCATGTCAGACGTCTGGTCGTTTGGGATTCTTCTTTGGGAGATTGTGACCATCGGAGGAGCCCCGTATCCCTGTGTTCCGGTGAATCTTCTTCTCACTAAACTCCTATGTGGATATCGTATGTCTAAACCAGCGCACTGCTCCGATGAGCTCTACGACTTGATGATGTCGTGCTGGCAGTTGGATCCCGAAGCCAGGCCGACATTTTCCGAAATGTGCCACATCCTGTCGGAGATGCTGTCGGAATCAGCCAGGTCATACGTCAATATTACGGTGAGCGAAGAAACAGTGGGACCTGAGGACGAAGATATTGATGATGCACATGAGCAGACAACCTCAGTTTAGCGAAAAACTCCAATCTTGGTTTCAGAGCACACATTGTCTGTGATCAGAGGTCGGTTTGATTGCTGGTCAAAGGGAAGGCGGGCTCAGAGGCTTAGTGCAGATTATTGTTGTTTAATGACTAAAACGAGTGTCTGTTACAACTGCGATAGAGATACAGTTTTTTCTTCATTTAACTTACCCCCGAACACTGGCTATGTATATGTATGTGTTCCCGGTGAGACGAAAATTGTTCCCAACTAAATTGCCGAGAAAGAAAATAAAAATCTTAACCATCTAACGACGAGCTTAATCCAATAGCTCTGTTTTTCTCACTGGAAAATCCATTGAAAATAGCCACCATTTTGAAAACCCTGTGTTTAGAACCGCCATGCAAATTGAGCATTTTTCAGTGCTGTTAAGAAACAACTTGGCATAGATGCAATTTAAGGTCCAGAAGCAAGATATAGCATTGTAAAGACTGTCCACCTTCAGAATTGTTTCGTGCAAACTTCCTTGTAACGATTCTAAAACTAGACTGAAGGAGTTGGTTCGGGGCGTGGGGAGGAGTGGGGGTGAAGGGGGAGGCGCTGGGGGGCACCGTATGACTAAAATAGTGCCTTTTGTATGTGTGACATTTCAGTGAGGCATTCAGATACAGAACAGAACAGTTACGTTTATTTATTTCAGTCAGGGTGATCCCTTTAGCATTCATGAACAAATTACTGTCACCAGTGAGAGCTAAGATACTATACATGATCGAACATTCTGTTTAGTCATAAGTTATAGACTTTGTGAATAATTTTGTTAGGAAAATCGTCGTTCAACCTTAGTTGGCGATCAAGAAGACATTATTATACTTTGGTAATAAGTAAGCAAGGTGAATTGTTAAAATATCTACGTTTTTGACTGACATAAGAAATTATTTTATTTATAGTTTTCTCTTAACTAGTTTTGGTAATTTCCCAGAGTGATTAGCATGTAATTTTTTCCATATAATATCAATAAATTGTCAAATAAAGAGGTAACGAGTAAGTAAATCTTAAAGACGCTAAGAGAAAACTAGTATGGTCTTAGCACTTTGTTTGTTATATTACGTGCTCCTGGCCAAAAAAGCAGCCGAATTTGAAGATAACGATCATCTGCAGTCGTGTTCACACTGGCATCAAAACATGTTTAGAGTAATCTAAGACAGTTAAGTATAAGTTTTCTCGAAACATGATTTTTACTCCATTGTTTACGTCATCTGTGCGTTTCAAGCACGTTTCATGGCCTGGTTCTATAATGTTTGTGGTTTTACGGAAATTGCACTTAAACCGAGTCCAGTGATGGAGCTTGAGCTTGCTGTTGCGTTCAGTTTAAGGTTTACACTGGTCAAACTCCTTAGCTTCTTTCAGGCATTTGCTTCCTCTCCGCTCTAGGCCGCCATGTTTAACATGTTTAACGTGTTTTGTATGGGTCAGAATGAAAACAACTACCCAACTTTCAGTCATGCTCAGAATAAAATCAATAAATATACTTTGATCATGACTTTTCACTTTTCACTTTTCATAGTGCAGCATTTTGATTGGTTCTCACTTATGATCTATTAGAGGACAGACGCATAGATTTCGTCATCATTAAAAACTTTGTTTCTTTATTATATAAACAAATAGATTTCATGTTGCCGTGCCTCTGCTCAGTAATAAATCATAGAAGACGTCAAATGTGGTAAGAACATCAGTGACACACTCGGCTATCGCCTCGTGTGCCATTTCTTTTGTTCTTACCACATTTTGACGTCATCTATTTGTGATCTATTACTGAACAGACGCACGGTAACATGGAATCTATTTGTTAAACAGACTTAAACACGTTTTAGCCTGATGTGATCGCAGTAGTTCACTCCATGTCCGTTGTTATATCTTTGTAGTGGCGTGTACAATATGCTTAATTAAGATGGTCTTCATTCTGCAGTGTAAAATCCATTTCATGTGTCACTTCCGGCTCTGTTACCATGGTAACACGGCTTTCCCCTTCTCGGAATTCGTGCATTTCAACAACTGTTGTTTGAACCTGACCCAGATGGGAATATGTCCCTCCCAGGTTAACATACCCCCGCCCGGTTCGTGCTAAAAACCCGTGCAAGATGGTTACTAACTCAGCAAAAGTGGGTCTTGCTTCTGTGTCGAGCTGCCAGCAAGCCCTCATGACCTCGTACAGTTCATCTGAGCAATTTGCCGGCTTCTTCATTCGATAGCCAGCCATAAGCCTCCCCGCCAACAATCGCGCGGGCATGCCCGGGTAAGGACATTCACCAATCGTGATAATCTCCCATAACAGTACCCCAAACGACCATACATCAGATTTAGTCGTGTAAATATGGAATCGTATGGACTCGGGAGCCATCCATTTCACGGGTAATCTACCGGCTGTTGTCGTCTTGGTGTAAATACCTTCCGAATGTACATCGCGAGCAAGTCCAAAGTCTGTCACTTTTGCCACTTTTTCTTCTGTTAATAAAACATTTCTTGCAGCTAAATCCCGATGTACCAGGTTCAAGCTGTTTAAGTAATTCATTCCTTTTGCCACATCCTCAGCAATTTTCAAAAGTTCTCGTTCATTCAGTGAGGACGCCATGTTAACATAATGTGGGTCTTGACATCTGTTGCTTCTGAGGAAAGCTAGCAGGTTCCCGCCAGAAACGAACTCCATCACTAAGTACAGCGGTCCCTCCTTGGAGCATGCGCCCAGGAGACTCACGATATTTGGATGGCTTCCCGCCCGTTTCATGATTGACAGTTCTGTCATCAAGTCCCTGTAGTCATGACGATCAGCGTCTGGTTTTAAAGTTTTTACGGCCACTTGAGTCGTTTTTTCATCTGAAACAAAAAAAAAGAAAAAATTGAATAAACGCTGTGTTACCGTTACACCCCGATAGGTATTATGGGCTCCTGTTTCGAACTGTATACTATCCCACAAGCACGGGTGGAGTAATTGTTTTATTAACTTGGCAACTTCCCTACACGTTAGGTGATTCGCCATTTTGTGGCCAAAATGTTCTCTTCGTGGCGAAACCTTTTGAGAACCGTGGCACTTGACAAGGCATCCAATTTCCTCATAAGGCAAAAAGCAGGGTCAGTATTGGATGATAACCTCTGTGTGGTGAGCCAATGAGAACACTGGAAATTTAATGACCGAGATTGAGAATTTTCTAACATGGATTATTACCTGTATCCAACACCCCCTCCATGACCATGCCAAACGCTCCTTCACCAATGGCTCTGAGCAAGCGCAACTTTTCTCGAGGAATTTCCCAGTCGTCCACGCGGGTAGAGGACTCGAGCTCTGGCAAGAAAAACGACAAATACTCCGCCGCTAAATTGATTTGTAAAGTCAATAATTATTGTTAATTCTAAAATAAAGATACTCGCGAAGCAAGTTAAAAGTATGAATTCTACTGGTGTGGAACAATTCTTTTAGCTATAGGGGGAACAAGATGGAAAGGCCTGAAAAAAATCCATGACTGAAGACAACACCCTGATCTGGAACAAGCTTCTCGATCTTGCCACTGACCACCTATCTGGCTGACAAGGAAATTTCATTGTCAGGGAAAAGTGGTATGGAGAGTAGATTGTGGTCTCACTTGCAAATTAAGCTCGTAAGCTTTTTTTCTTTTTTTTTTTAATAGTCTTCAAGGGATTATAAACAAGGAAAGAAATCTGTGCTCTTGCTCATAGATTATAACGTGAGCTATTTTTAGATCAATAGAAACATTACCAGTCCACCATCAAACCAAAAAACCAAATCAAAGTATTCCCATCAAACCAAACTATTCCCATCAAACCAGATTCGTTATTATTGATTCAGTGTAAGTTGTCACTTGTTAAAACCCCAAAGACGCTTTATTATTTATGCCATTTATTTTCAGCAATAGTCTTACCTTGTCTAAAAACAGTGTTGGTGAAACTCAACTCGCGAATTTTATACAGGTCCACATATCTTCTGGTGGACTGTTTCTTCTTTTTCTTCCCTCCAGCTCGAGGAGATCTATTAGGTTCTTTGGCTCTTTGTCGCCTTTTGGGAACTGAGCAAAATACCAGTGTAGCGACGAAGGCAAGAAACATCAGAACGGAAACTGAGGCAGTAACTATGGCAACAATCTTATAGTGTTTGATAGAACGGCATAACACCCCGTCTCCCTGGTAACCATCACGACATGAGCATCGAAACGAGCCCTCGGTGTTAATGCAGTCAGCGTACTTGTGGCATAAATTATGCGCGTTAACACACTCGTCAACATCCGTGCAGTTAAGAAATCCGTCACCGTGGTAGCCTGGTTTACAAGCACAATCAGGCAAATTGCAGCTGGTCTGATTTGGGTATGTGAAATGAGCATTTTTTACACAAACCTCAGACATGTTGGAACAAAAACACTTCTCTCGCGAAGAACTACACATCATTTCATAAGACATGGCGCTTCCGTTGACATTAGATTGACAGGTGTCAGTACAAGATGGTCCCGCCCACCTTTGTTCACAATTGCACGTTTTCCAGCCAGGAACACACCTCGAAGACTTCTGGCAATATTCACATGGGCATGTCATATCGGTAATGTTAAGACTTGTAAGAGATTTTCCAGTCAATTTTTTGGGATATTCACACTTCACTTGAGACCATTCGTACTGTGTAATGTGTTGATGAGGTTCGCCATCAAACCACTCCCTCAGCCATCGCAAATCACACGTGCAATCCAGAGGGTTATGATGAACTTGAAGTCTGAGATTAGGCAAGAATTTTTTCAGATGTTTACCATGAAAAACTCGGATGTTTGAAAAGCTCAGGTTTAAGAATTCCAAAGAGTGTAAACGTGCAAATGCTTCCATAGGTATAAATTCAAGAGAATTGCCACTTAGATCAAGAAACATCAAAGCTCTAAGGCTTTTTAGCGCCTTTGGTACAGTAGTTAAATTGTTATGATTAATGGAAAGATTTTTCAAGTGCTCTAAATAAATGAAAGATTCATCTTCAACTGCGTGGATGAAGTTGAATTGAAGATTCAATGTTCTTAGCGATGTAAGTTTCCTGAAATTGAACTCGAATACTTGTTGCAGTTTATTTTGAGCCAAGTCAAGATTCGTTAAACGTTCTAGGCCATTGAATGCTCCTTTTTCAATAACAAAAATTTCATTCCCGCTCAAATCAAGCTCATTTAGCGATAATAAGAGCTGGAAAGTTCCATTCTTTAATCGGGAAATCATATTTCGATTAAGATGTAATTTCAGTAAGTTTTTCAGTCCTCGAAATATTCCTGGTTTAAGAGCGACCAGTTTGTTGCGCCCCAATTTCAGTTTTTCTAACCCAAAGTTGTTCTGAAAACTTCCTTCGCTAATAAAAGAAATGTTGTTTTGTTGGATCAACAACTCCCTAAGATATCGCATATCCTTCATCCCTTCAAGATTCAATCTTCGAATCGCGTTATAACTGAGCACCAGTTTTCCAGTTGTACTTGGCAAATCTGTCGGGAATTCGGTCAGATTTTTCGCCGAACAATTGACCACAGTCAACGAAATGCGCTGTTTTCCACCAAGTTCGTGCGCTATACATGAATTGCAATATTTTGTTACGTAACTGCATCCAGTCGAATGAAATGCTTTTCCCGGTTCATGAGCAGTTAGAAATTGCCGAGAAACTATGTGAAGATAAAGAAACACAGTAAATGACGTACAGGCGAGACTTCTCATCTTGATACCACTCGATTTAAGCCGTGTAGACTTTTGATGAAATCCAAGGATAGCACAACTGAAGTGACTTGAAATGATAGATTAGGCACTGGACGTTCACTCTTGAAAAGATAGTTGAAACTTCACAAAAAGTGCGTCGTTCTTAACTATAGCAACGGGACAATAAAAAGAGAATGAACGTCATCACGTAGAAGTCATCGTCTTCCGAAAACATCTTTGAAAAAGGCGGTGAATGTTCTTTAGTCGTTTGCATTTCCGAATACAAGCAGTGTAAAACTCAATTTACAGTCATTTTAGATGAACGAGGAAGCAATTAATCAAGGTAGTTTGCGCACAAAGTCGAATTTCTTTTTATCGCCTTTATCATACCCACGTATATCCGGAGTCAAAGGAGAAATATTTTTATTTTGGAGTCGAAAATCACGAAAAATGGATTGCTGTTTCGTATCAATCGGTTAGATTGACGCAAATCTTTCGCACAAATTTTTCAAGCGTTCTTGAGGACAAGGCATTGAATCCATTTTTCTACCCGGGGCGTCAACGTATTCACTTAACGGATATTTTTGACAGAAATAAAGCAATATGGATTTTTTTTCTATGACTTTTTCGAGCAGTTGAGCCTGATTAGTAAAACAATATCAGAGGATTCTACCATCGCTAATTGCTGTATGATAAAGGTGTTTACTGTATAAAAACCCGGCAAAGAAGAGACACCACTTCCAAACTGTCTCCGTCGCCCATGAGACGTAGAGAACTCTATCCTAAGACAAGCTTCTTCCTAAAGGTTTCCGAAAGGTATTATCAACTTAAGGTGGCTTTAAATAAGTTGAAAAGTGCTAATGAAAAAAAGAGACCAAGTAAAAAAGTTTGAAAGCGTGAGACCAATATTTATCAAAAGTAACTGTTTTGGTTAAGATGGACCTCGTCTCCCTGCTTTCTGACCATTCAGTTATAAGCTGAAAGAGAATCCTGTTACTGCACTAATGAATTTGTCACCAAGCTTATAAACTACATTATATGATGTAAAAGGTTTTCTATGAACCTCAGCAGATGAAAACTGCTCTTAATTAAAAGTAGAGTAAAGTTCAAGTTCAAGCCCATTTAATTATTTATTTACCACATCCGCACGAGTTAAAGTTACAATTCAAACAAATTAAAATGGCATTAGGTTTCCTCGTTACAGTAGTTGGGATGATAATATCAGGTAAGGTTATGCAGACGGATGAAAATAAGAGTTGAAACAGTTATGTTCAGGTCTAGTAGCTGCTACAGATGTGTTTTTTGAGCTTCGCTTTACTGTGAAAAGAGCAAAGAGAGATCGAATTGGAGCTTACTTTATGTAAAGAATTAAAATACTTAGTTAGTTCATAAGTTAAAAGCACGCGCCGAAAGATGCAGACTGGGGAGAGCGTCGACCCTGTTTCTACTTTGAAATTGTGTAAGCAGCGGTAAAGAGCACCACCCGGGCTTTTACAGTAACCGAGACACTGTCGCACACTTTTTGTTGCCCATATCCTTGCCTGGGAGAGGCACGTTGACGGAACAGGTATGGCTGAAGAAAGTCTCTTATTTGCTTTGTGGTATGCACATATTTAACTTTTTAGCCGGGATATGCCACGAAAAATTCAGCTAAACAGAAACCTAGAAAGTCGTTGTATATTCACCGGTACAGGTTGGCCCACGGATTCTATTCAAGGACTGAGTTTCCAGGCATTCGTCTCGGTATTCAGTAGCAAGTAGATACAGTAAATTGAATTTCTGGTCCGAGTTTAACTGTATTAGGGGTATAGTAGACCCTATCTTGTCTGCAACTCTTCCTAGGGAATTTTCTGAAGATAGCGCCAGTCTTCGGAAAAATCAGTATATGATCGAAAACGTTCGAATGACTGCCAGACAATATTCGGACGTTTTTTAGATATTATTATTCAGAAAGTAGTCGGGAGGGAGCCATCAGCATTCAAAGTTACCAGGAAAATTTCGAACCTTACCAGGAAATGTTGAGGAAATCACCATCAGACAATCTTCAGCATAAATATTTTAATTCAAATTATAGGAGAAGGAATTGTCTTTCATTATAGACCTGGCCATGAAGAATACTAGTTGTACTAGTTCCAAGGAAAACGAAAGCAGGTAATATTATATTGGACACGATTCGCTGGAAAAAATTCGAAATTCATCACGTCTTCTGATAAACATTTGCACGTGTTACCTACAGTCAACTCTCGCCTGGCGGACAACTCGTTATTACGGACAGTAGCTGAAGTCTGGGGAATAAGAAATTACTGGAAACAACTCCCGCTATTTCGGGCTTCCTCTATTACGGACACTGAATCTTCGTCCCGATGTTGTCCGTTATAACGAGAGTTAAGTGTATTTCCAGCGTGAATAAACAATAGGTTACAAAGCCACGGGATAGCTATGCAATACTTTCTTTTGGTATATCAAAAATACTCCACTCGAGTATCCAGAAAAATCAAGCAATTCATGGAATATTTCAAGGTGTTCCACTAGAAATCATTGAATACAGCCAACTCTCGTTATAACGGGCACCATCGTCAGAGTTGAATAACGCACTGCGCATGTTCGTTATGTCACTGCTCTCCTCCACTCTCGTTCCCCGAGTTGCGATCCTTTCGGCCAGCGCGACGGATCGCAGCTCTGGGTTGTGGAAAATTTGTGCGAGTTGATGAGTTACAGAATGAGTCATTTTCTTGTAAATTGTGTTCGAAATGGACAATAAATTGTGGAATATTTTGTTCTTAATGCCGATTTAGTGCTGGGAGATGTCAGTAAAAGAAGAATTCGGTGTCTTTGGCGATATCATTAAGGTAAGTAAAGTTTTCGTTCAAGTTATAAATTGTAGTTGAAAAGCTTTTTATCTAAAGCTGTATTGCGGCAAGTCGAAGTGTCGTAAAGCGGCTGTGTCACGGTTCATAAAGATAAGGTATCGGTATATTAAGTCGTACAGTCAAAAAAAAAGAGTCGCTCCCCGCCCTGCATAAAGGCAAACAACGTTGTTTTTGATCATCAACAGGGTGTACACATTGGGAAGATTCTGGCGAAAAAGTTCTTTTTTATTTCCTGTAAAAGAAAAAGAAAAAGAAAAAGAAAACTTCCGCGGCTGGTAAGAGAAAAGTTTTCTCTAACAATGGGACTATGACAGTTAACATGGAACACGCACAAACTGCCCCGAAGGCGGCAAATAATTCTCCTGAATACACCGCTTTCTACACGTGTGAAGCCACAACTCTCAGGTTAGTAAACGCAAAATTATCGCTTGATTTACCATAACGGCGTTCAAATTTCGACGTAGGAGTTAACGTACAATCGTGACTAATCTTCGAAATTCTGACCAGGTCAATTAACGATGCCCAAGGCCCGCAGAAAGTCGCCGAGAACGTCCAAGCGAACAAAAACAAACGCGGCAGATGAGCGAGCGGGCGCCGTCACCGAGAGTTTGACTTCCGATGTCGATGCAAAGGAAAAGATGCTAGAAGAAATGACATTAGCTGTGTAAGGAAGAAAAGATTTTTCACCGGTGATTCTTTTATTCTACGAAAGACTAGTCAATATAAACAATCATGGTCCGCCGGATTGCAAACCGTGCCACGTGCTGGCGGCTACTTTTACTCAGTCCCTAATAATGATTTACTTTCTTTGAGTTACGATGGGAGTCATTTTGCTTCTTCACTGGAAATCAGCGTGGAAGACGAGATAAAACGCGGAAAACCTCCACGGATTCATTTAGCTGTATTTTTGCGCGGCTCGCGCTCATCTGGTCGACCGTTAGGCTCATCAGTCTCCAGCCGTGAGTGTCTCGATGCGCCGCGATTCTCGCCACCTTCACGGCTGGGCGCACAGGTTTGGTTATTGTTTAGACTGACCAATCAGAGACAAGCCCCCTGAAATTTGCGGGGCAGAATGGGCGACATAATTTAGCGGGATTTCGTCTTTCTCTTGAAATTTCACACTTTTAGGAGGACGTTTCAGGCATACTTTTCGCATTTCGCTCTTTTTCAAGACGATAAAAAAAAAAACAGATAAAATTTAAGCAAATGACTGGTGGATTGTCTGCATAATTATTAAAATTGCAATGACGTCACGGACAAGCAACCAAACCCGTGCGCCCAGCCGTGAAGGTGGCGAGAATCGCGGGCGCATCGAGACACTCACGGCTGGAGACTGAGCCTAGTCGACCGTCTGCTCGCTCACTTCTCTATCGTTTACATGGTCTTCCACTTCTTCGAGCCATTCCTGCTGGTTCTAATACGACCCTCTGTCGCTTGCAGCTAAAATGGCTGCACATTCTTGGTTGAAACTTTTCTTAGCTTTCTTTCGCCTCCGTTTTTTTAAAATGAAAGATCGTATGGAAATTTATCTATTTAAAAAAGTCAAATTATGAAAAATGGCAATTTTTCCGCTTTCTGATACCTTAACCCTTTAAGGACGTTCGCGCGAAAAACTTCTGCAACACAGATTTTTTTCATAGTTTGGCTACAGTCAGATAATGAGTTACCTATGTCAGAAATGCAAAAAAATTGGGGGGGTCACTGACTTCGTTTTCGAAATAAAGCGCGTGGAAAACTACCCCAAATTTGACACATCGGTCCTCGTAACTCGACATGGCCTCAGTGTCAAATGTTATCTAAATGGGTCTGTCAAGTAAATAATGGAACCGGTGTCATCCTTTTAGTTAAACTCAACCTCTAAGATGGACTTTTGCGAGCACCGTGCAGCTACAGTAATAGCAGAATTCGATGATGCGAGGGCAGAAAAGTTGAAAAAAATAAAACTTCCACAACACAGGTTTTCTTTGATTTTTCACAAAACGTAGATAATCGACAAAGAAAGTGATCTATCAAAAGAAAATATGGGGTTACCGAACATTTAAGAGAGTTAAACCCGTGCATAGATATTAAAGTGCCCACTAGCGCTATATATCTCCACATTTCTTCAACAGCGCGCGCGCTCAATGCATGACGTGGCATGACATCGCGAAGTGAATTGCGTGCGCAGTAAGGATGCGCAGCAACAATTAGCGCGAACGTCCTTAAGCCCCAATATTAACGTCCATATTCTCCCCAACATTTTCTTATATTTCTTATGGTGCTAGTTGGGAAAATTTGATTACAAATCAAGACATTTTCATCATTGGTGATCATTTCCTTTATTCTCGTGACCTGTATGTTTGATAAACTACTAATACTGTGAGAAGAAATTAGATGCTTGCGTTAATACAACAGAAAGTGCTACAGAGGCTGGTGGGACCCCCCCTCCCCCCCAGAAAAAGTTAATCAAGAGTATGAGACCAATCCAGTGAGGTTTTTATTGAAAACACTCTCATTATCAAAACTGTTTTTGATCAACTCACTGTTAATATTGGTTAAACTATGCGACATTCACACACAAATTTGCTGTTACAATCAATCATGATTGCTGTTTTCAAGAGAATTTGCAGTGTTTACAACTTTTGACAACACATATTGGCACTGGTTTTCATATGAAAAGTCTCAGAAAAGTAAACCAACTAATTTTGTAACAGCAAACCCTTCAAAAATTCTACTATTGTATTTTGCAAATAAAAATAATAATAAAGTAAATCAAGACTAGGACTATCCAATGTCTAACTTTTGACATAAAGCCAACGCTACAAGTGAAAAATGGAATGTGCGCTCTGGTATCTACTGAAAGTGTGAGGTAAACGATTAAAAAAAAAGTAACCTCCAACTGAATTGTAAGACTCACCAGCAACTCTCTAGCTTGCTTAACAAAAGGTAACCCAACTTTTTTTCATAGAGATTCAGATAAACCCTTTATATATAATCAATATATATATTTTTAGCACCCTTTCTCCAAAAGAATTCAATTGTCTTTTATGTCATACATCCTCTCCTAACAACCAACGAAATGTGTAGTCCTTCAAAAAGGAAAACCAAGCACAAAATATCTATAAGATTTTTTTCACGTTTCACTAGAAAAATGAAATCAAAATCTAACTACTACAACTACATTAATGTCAAATTTACACTGAATTCCAAAAATGTCATGTTTCTACCTATATCAATGTTACATGAGTAGATGCGATGATTAAGTATATTGAAATCCAAGGCATAATGCATGTATAATTTGAAGAAAACTATTTCGTTTTTGTCCTATATCAAGTGTTATTGATTTATTATTAAAAATGCATTGAATGCAAGTATGGTTAGATATATTTCTGACATTCTTTTCATGGTGCAGTTAATTGTGTACAATCATCACACAAAAATTTCAACAATTTGACTTTCAACCACCCAGAAGACTTTTAAATGCTTTAAATTCTATTGAGGAGTCAGCTGCTAGTCAAGTCAAATCAGAGTTTTAAATTTCCTATATATCATTCAATACTTCTAATACAGCCAAATTGCAATGTATAATCATGTAAACCAAAACGAAAAATAACATTGATCAACAGCTAGGCCAATTTCTCATTAGAAAAGCGTGACTGTCAACACCACAAAGCATCAACTGGTTTCTGTTTAGGCATATTAATATACGTTAATGAAGATTTAAACCCAACCATTGGTCACATTTCAACATAATTTTAGGAAAGATGGACAGAGTACTAGTTTTAAACTTGTAACAAAGGTGGCGACATTCTTTGACAAAGATGACAAGAGGGTTTCTTGCCATTTTCCAAAGGAAATGGGCACCATACTTTACGCATCATAAAATTAACCAAGAAAACCAAAAATATTCCTCCCACTGCATCCACCCCATAATGATGATTTGAATACAGAGCAGCCCATGTGATCCACACAACATGAAACATGGCAAACTTCTCATTTATCCAAGGTCCGCTAACTAGTATCACAGCAGGCCACGCAACATGCAGTGAGGGAAATGCTCCAAATGGTAACGGTGATGCAGCGTAAATCCCATGAAAGAATGGAACTCCAAGAGCTGCATCTAGTCTATGAAATCCAGCTTCATTGGCAGCTGTCTTTAGAACTTCTCCATATGGACTGAAGACGACAGAGTCAACATACCACGGCGGTGCTGTAGGAAATAGGAACTGAATTATTGTTGCGACTAGATTCACCCAGCCAGCACACCAAAGGAATGGGAACACTCCACGGATGTTGCGATTGCTAGCAACTTTGAAGAACGCAAATAAGAATGGAAGAGCAAAGTGAAACAAATAAGGCATGGCAGCAATACAGTCAAGTACAGGATGGGCAAACTTTGCTAGTATCTGATGAGGAAGACAGTGAAACACAAGAACTTCCATCCACGGCAGGAATGTATGATTAGGCTTTGTCACCTTTCCAAGTCCAAGTAATGTTCGAAAAAGAGAATAATTTGAATAAACTATGAGATAAAACAGGAATGGAATGGCAGCAACTGCTGTATCCTTGAATGGAACTTTCTTGATCTTTTTTGGGAGTTCCTCGAACCAAGATGTTATCTCAGCCTATTAAAGAGAAGCAAGACACATTGGTGAATGAAAACTGAATTCAAGTACACTGCACATTTCATACTTTTCACAGATTTGCAAATAATAATAATAATAATAATAATAATAATAATAATATTTTTGGAAAGGATATATGCCTGATCAAGACACCATTAAGATCTGACAAAACAATGTTCCTATCACATGACCAGAAGGCAGAGATCCCATGAGACAGCACCACACTTCAATGTAGACAGTCACTGCTACCGTATTTATTAAAACAATTCCCAGACATTACATCTGACCAAAGTTGGGATTTTATTGAAATAGGCAGATTTTTTTCAGCCATTCTCGACTGTCATTGCAGCTTCATTTTATTTCTTTTCGCATTAATGTCACGGTTGGATCAGGAGGCGCAGACACTCACAGAAGATGACCATGTTCAAGACTTCAATTGAGAACTGATTGAAACAGCTTGTGACAAAGATGGTTGTTAAGGTGGCTCAAAAGGGTTCTTGTTTTTTTCGATGCATTATATTTGGGAGTTAAAATATATATGTTAGAGTTGGCCAATCATGATCAAATTTTGCCACAAAATAACGATAATATGAAAGTGGCAATTTTTTGTAGATTCCTTAAGAAATTTGTTGCCATGGCAACGCAGTTGGGTTTCGAAGTATGACCATAAAATAGAGATATCCTGAGTTTGCTTGAAAATTTGACGGTGAAATTTCTTCAAATTTTGCATACGACCTTTGATTCTAGTAAGCTACCTGAGGATTAAGTTAAAGAAAATTCTGTCGAAAACTTTCAGCAAAAAACACTTTTTTACGAATTTACCTTTAACTTTT
The DNA here is from genome assembly GCA_964030785.1 of Siderastrea siderea. Taxonomy (NCBI): domain Eukaryota; kingdom Metazoa; phylum Cnidaria; class Anthozoa; order Scleractinia; family Rhizangiidae; genus Siderastrea; species Siderastrea siderea. The sequence continues at coordinate 11,897,156 of OZ034972.1, read as the reverse complement.
CTCCCGTACGACAGAATTTTTTTAATCTCGCTTGAAAAACTCTTTGGGCATATAAGAGTTAACATGCAAAAAATCAAAGAAATATACCGAGCGGAAGCGAAATTATGTTCTTCCTAAGTTACAAAATGTTGAAAATTTCGACACGACAAGATAGGCAATTGCGCATGAGCAGAAATTGTCACGCCACTCTCGGCACGCGGTTTCAAGTCTGTTTATTCCAGGTTTATTTCGTTGGGCATTTCTTTCGCCCTGATGACTTTCTTTACGTTTGAAAAGGTGACGTTTTGGGTGGATCTGTGCTTGTCGAAGAACATTTATTTTCAAATCATTGGATCCTTGGCGCCAAATATAGCGGAATGTTTTCCTCCTCGTGCAGCTTGATTCTATCTCAAGTGAATTCATCGGCACTTCGCTCAGAATGGCGACTAATGCTTCTTTTACACCTTGGGAACAAAGATTGTCTTAATCCTGGTAAGACAGGCTGCTTTCTGTACTTGTTTTGATTTATCGTCTGCCTGAAGAGCCTATTTGAACTCCGTGAAAACTGAACTTATCTCTAAATGTTTGCAAACGTTCGCAGCGTTCGTTCACAAATATCATGTTTTCGAAAGCGGTGGTGGACTTTAGCTTACTGTTTATACCATTGTACAATTATTTACATGTCAACGATTCTTAACCTAAACGAGGATTAGAAACGTATGCGATGGAGAGCAAGTACTTCTACCAAAGTGGAATGTGCTTGAAAATCTTAAAAACAACGGAGTTTCGAAAATACTGCAATCAGGCAAGGAAGGTTGTCCTTCAAACGGAGTTCAGCAACGCGTACATGGACACCACTTCGGGATTATATGTCTTAAAGGAGCAGAAGGACAGAATTAACAAAAAGACAACATTTCCGACTATAAAAGCAATACATTGAAGAAGTCCCTTATGTAGAGGTATGTATTGAAACGAGGACAAAACTACCTTTGATGATCTTTGATAAGTGTCAATGTTGTCAAGAATTCTCTGTTGATAAAACTTGTTCGATTGATTGATCAAAACTCAATTTAAAAAGAACCGCTTTGAAGGTTTGAAGAATTGTTTTCGCCCCAGGAAAAACCAATAACAGTCAAATTATCAATATTACCAGTTCGGCAAGATAGAAACCATTTCTTTTATCAGAACGTTTGGAGTATTTCGTACCAAACGAATTTACAAAGATAGCGCGCGGTAATGTTTTGAAATTATTCTACAGGTCGGTTTTTCTTCTTGCATTACGGAAAAAAACGTATTACCACCAAACTATCGCACTATCACTTAATTAAGCAAATAAGAGAGCACTTCTTTTATCCGGAAATGTGGAGTATTTCCCAGAAAACTAACTTGAAAAAACAAACTTGTTTTTAGCGAGCCGACTGCTGATAAAAATATAGCGCGCGATGAATTGTTTTGAAATTCTCTTGTACGCTTTTTAATTTTGTTTCGCAAGTAAACAGATTTACGGTGAAACTGAGGTTGAAACTACCACTTCAGCAAAATGGAAAGCGAATCTTTCCCCTCATTGTTTGTAATATTTTCTTTGTACCGGCTGGTTTGTCAACATTTCGACATGAATAAGTCTCTTTATTGAGTCAAAATCTGTCTGTTTCACAAGGTATTTTTTTCGCTCACTGCAAGTTTAATTTTGTTACACTAATTTTTTCTTTTAGTTTTTTCTTGCCCTGTTATTTCATGATGAGAAGACAATAAAAACCTTTTACTGTAGTCTACATTGTTTTTGCTAACAACACCGTAAACGTGTGTGTGTGCCTGTTTTTTTTATTTTTTATTTTTGTCTTTTTTCTAAATGGGAATGTTTTCTCAGAAATACGAATCGCAGTTCGCGAAAAATTTGCGTTTCATATGCGGCAGAGTTGACGATCGCGTTGATAACATTGAAGAGGACATGATTCAAGTGAATTGTCATCTAAGTTCCAGTCATTTTCAACCTTGCCTACACAAAGCTTTTAAAAGACCGGCGCAAAATATTAAATCCAGACGAGAGCGCAACGCCATTTTTGTTTGTTTGTTTTAATTTTTGAGTCTCACGGGAAAATTGGAACCCAGTCTGCGCGCGCCCAACAAAACTGTTTCGAGCCTCCTTAAAAGCAGATGGTTGCTTAGAGGGGTAGTTGTTCAGAAATATTCAGGTGTGACAAGGTGTTAAGCAAGAAGAGAGGAAAAAACAAAAACAAAGCCACATTTCACAAAAAATCTACAGATTTCGACAAAACCCGAAGGACACAGCTGTTTCTTCAGCATAGAATAAATAGCTCTAAGGTAATTCACAACCATGTTTGTTGCATGTACAGAAAAAATTCAAGAGGGCTTTTGCAAAAAATTTACTCCTATAAAACGTGACAGTCCCCGGATTACTTCTGTGACTTCAATATTGACCTCCTAAACATCAAAATACCACCCGGATGCGATTAAGTTCCACTTGCAAACCCAGTTTGGTAAAAAATTTAGAACCATCGTGATCTTTTGAGTTGCAACAGTTAGCATAGTGAAAGGGTTAGATTTGGTTATGTATTTCCAGTAATAAAGGACTTAATGAGGAAAATCTGCAATCGAGAAATTTTTCTGATAGTTTGAAGGCTATACAGGAAGATGTACATAAAAGCGGAGGTTGAGGCACCAGTGTGAAATTGATATGTCGTGACCTTGGTTTTCAACTTGTTTCGTTACGCACGTTTTTCCAACGTGGTATTAACTCTAGCCCTGAAAACCTCACGAAAGTAGAAATAGAACGACTTCAAAAGACGCTCGATGTTTTGAACAGTATATTTTGACAAAACGCAGTGGTCGGTGAAAATATTTTAACTCTTGTTTACTTTGTAAATGCAAATCAATACGAGTTCTCTACAAGACACCTCCCCTTCTCAGCACGCAACCGTGCATTGCGCAAAACACAACATCGCACAAGCGTGCATTAAAAGCTATATCCCCTAACTCTCTACAAATTTATAAAACGAGCCTAAGACTATCCTTTTGGAGCTATAAAATGGACAAAATTAGGAACGCCTCAAGTTATCAATTATTCAAGAAATGCTTGAATAAATTTTACGCTTCATCAACACGAGAAAGAACAACTTCAAACGACCAAATACGGACGAAAGAACTCGATTGAAAACAATGAAACGTACACCATGAAATCAATTTCTTTGTCACAGAACACGAATTCCAAACATCAAATTGTGCAAACTTTAGAGAAGCGGTCATGAATGCCAAAATGGACTAAAAAGGTCGCTAATTTGTGCCAAAACAACTTCCAGAGTTTAATCGTAAAATCATCTAATGAGGAAAACAGTTACTCCCGCGTTCGTACCTGTTTAGTTTCCCAGTAGAGTTCGAAAGCCTCCTTTAATGACCTTGCAAAGCGGTTCCAGGAAATTAAAATCTGCAAATAAAAGAATACGCAAACAGTTTGAGGACAAGATGCAAGAGTATCATAAACAGGCTTGTGTAGACGAAAGCACACGGGAGGTACGCTCTCGCAAGTAGTAAAATAGTACAAATAAATTACCCTTCCAGTTTTGTCGTGAATGATAAGATCCTTGTCACCCTTGAAATGTTTTCCAGTCCGAGAACTCATTGTAGATATTTCTAAAAATATTTTTCCACAATAAAAGTTTATCTTTCCTTTGAAGCAGCTACTCCAGCTAGTCGGTTAACCACGCGAATATTACAAAAGCGAGGCCGCCAATTTCACGAACTTTCCTCCAACGACAAATCTAAAACGCAAATGAATTTCTTGAGAATACTGCTATCTGTACATTGTTCCCTGTCGTAAGCGTTCAAAATACGCGAGTGTCGGTTGCTGTTCGTCCAAGGAATCTGCTTCGGCTCTCCTGTCTCGAGTTGCAAATTTCAACCAATATGGCGTTCGTCGAGCGGGCGTGTCGACAAAACGTGGTAAGATTTCACTCTTTAGCTTTCACTTCAGTTCGTCGAAGGATACTCTTAGGATAGAGAAAAGCGTTGTTAGGTGATCTGCTAATAAGATGATGGAGTTTCTTTAGAAGAATTCCGTGTTTTGAGTATGAGTACAGTAACTTTCGTTACCCCGCACACTTACTCCATCTTCAGTGGAGTGTTGAAAGGGAGGAATGCCGTTGCATGCTGGGAGATAACTTTGTGTTACCATAACGACCGCGCAAAGTCCAATTGACAACGTCAAGGATATTTTTGTTCCTGACCGGAAATCGTTGGCACATTTCAGCTAAGACGCTAGATCAAAAGTATTTCACTCAACTTGAGTGATATCACACAATGGTATTAAGATTTTACAGTTCTTTCGGTCACGTCTAGTGCTATATTTCCTGCCGATTTACACGAAACACTTCGAACACGAAATAATCTATCGACTTGTTCTACATTGTATTTCGTTTAACCATATTTGGTCATTACGAGAAAATATAATTAAAATTGACCATACGTTTACTGAATAAATTTAAAACTTGCTACAAGCTTTTATAAAAGTTTACTCCCACGAATTCGAAGTGTTTTACAATGTCATTCGTTCTCAATTTTTGGCAGTTTGTATAATTTATTAGGAAATGCTAGACACAAAAAATGAACACGTCAAGTAAATTGTTGGCTCTGTTGCCAGGTTTCTTTCACCCTCTTCGAAATGCTTGAGTCATCTGCCAGAGTTTCTAGAAAAGCGAGGGCGTATTTTTTCTTTCCGCCCAAAAGGTGGGTACACGCGGGTTTTTCAGTACACTAGCTAATATAGCCAGATGGCAGTATTGCTTGCGTGAGTAAGACCAAAATAAAGGGGGAAAAAAACAAACAAAACAAAAAAGCGGCAAAGCATTGCGATATTACGTTAGAGTCGTGCATGACTCAATTTAAGTTTCATGAGATCGTAATTTATCTGGAGCGTTCGACTTCCTCCGTACTGATGTGCTGTCGAACGCGGTTATCACGCGCCTACGTTACCGCCCAGCCAAAGTGCCTGCCCAAACGCGGGGTCAGCACGTCGCTGAGTCATGAATGTCGCTGGACAATAAAACTTTTTTCAAGGTATTTTCTGCCATTTGATGCCATTTGATGTAAACATAGACTAGGAAATGAATAAAAAAGAACATTGGAGCGAGCGCGAAAATCGCGGGCTGCTTGATGCGCGTGATGAGCCACAAGCGTCACTTTACTGGCGACTCACGCGCGCGTCACTTTTCCACGCAGCAGGGGCTTTGTGTACCGCTACTTTTCGCTTTCCGGGATTGACAATCCCTGAGCGGGAAGAGAGACAGCTTGTCGTCTAATGCAAACATGGCAACTAATAGACTGCGAGTAGTCTCTAATTTTGGTGATGGCGATTGTGGGACGGACGAAATACACACGCGCGCGCGAAATTTCGAGGAGACGCGAATATTTCGGCGCTCCCTTCGCGTCGTGTCTCCTCGAACTTTCGCGCGCGCGTGTGTATTTCGCCCGCCCCACAAATCGCCATCGCCAAAATTAGAGACTACTCGCAGTCTAGGTAACTAATGACTCAGTCAATTCCAAGCGTGGCCATCCCCCTCTCCGGGCATTTGTTGGGCATCTGTCATTTTCTCGGTCTCCACCGTGGAGCATTTGTCATCAGAGATCTGCCCGGTGGTGAAGCATTTGTCAATTTTTTCATTTTTTTCTTCTGCTTATTTTATTTGATTTAAAGAAGAGAGCACTGCATATTCTTATGAAAAGAGAGATTAATCATTTTTTTTTTAATAAAAAAGTCATGTATTATTAAATTTTACTAGCCTTCTCCCCTCGCAAATTGTTTCTGTATTCTTCGCTTTCCCGCTGCCTTCGCATATTGAGGGTCCACAATAGGTTTGGCGGGATGCGGGATTTGACATATCTTAATTTGGGGGGACGATATTCGGGATGCAAATTTAAAATAGGAGCGGGGAGCGGGAATTTCAGCCACAAGCGGGAGCGAGGTATCGGGGTTTTGAGAGGTCGGGATGCAAGAATCGCAAGGGGTCAGTGGCGGGAAATGGGATTACGATTTTTTTATGCACTGAACTTTATTAAACTCGGCGGGATCGGGATTTTCACGTAAAGAAGGGCGAGATGGCGGGATTACCTGGAAAAAAGGGCGGGACAGCAGGATCTCAGAAACCTATTGTGTACCCTCCACATTCGACCAAGATAGGCGAAGTGAAGGCGAGTATAGAGGACTTTTAGCTACTTTTACGGCAAAAATACTGCTTTCGTGAGCGATTGGCTAAGAAAGAGAGGCCTGGAGAAGCTCTGTGGCTATTAATTAAATTGTACCGTAGTTTCCTAGGCATTTTAAAGCAAAATTCAATCAAGTAAAGTAATACTGAAGGTATTGTTATTACTTAATGGTGTCAAATTTTAGGCTTTCGGCTTGTTTGTGAGAAAATGCAATTTTGTTCTTGTCCCATCGGACCCATACCCCATTGGCACCCTCCCATCGGTAGGGCATTTACACACTCTTCTAACCCCATGCACCGTGGTGTTTTGTAACCATTGGCTGATCCCACTGTCGGGCATTTGCAGATGTCCGGAGAGAAAATAGTAAATGTCCGACAAATGCCCGGGGCGGGTGGTCACGCTTAGAATTGACTGAGCCATAATTCGTAGAAAAGTCATTTCTGGAACAGTTTGATGAATTATAAACTCAAAATAGCAGGCAGAAGTTTACTGATCAAAATTGATGGTTGTTGTTGATCAAGAAAATGGGTCAGTCACATTTTTAATTTTCAATACATTTTTCTTTGCATTTTTTCTAAAGACGTTGAAGTTATCTATGGGTAGCCTAGTTACACCTTTCATAAGAATACAGCCAGCCGTCTCTCATCGCTCCCGTTTTCAACCTCGTTCCCAGGCTTTCTCCTTTTCCAGTTCCAGTGGAGGAGGGAGGGGAGGGAAGGAGTGGAGAAAGGAAATCCAGAGAGTGAGGTTGCCCACCCTTACAGCCACAATTAATAGCAGGCTAGACAGATTGAAGCCTCAAGTCTTAGGGTGGGGTATGTGTGTATTTGGGATGGAGAGGAGATGGAGGCTCAAAACGGAGGATGGGGGAATGAGGGCGGATAAGTAGTGTAGAGTTATTGGGAGATTGAAGTCTGAAAGCATTCAGTGACTTGTAAACGTCTAGACTGCGAGCAGTTGTCCTATTTTCCTCAGATCCTACGCGCGAGTGGAAATGAATAAATTATGCAAAATAACAGTAAAAACGAGAAGGGATTGGGGGAGAGGAGGAAACTCCGCCCGCCCTACTCGCGGCTCAATCTTCTTGCCAGCCTCTTCCCAAAATTAGGAGAAGAAAGAGACTGAACACAGCCTAGTAAACGTCAAGGTGTCACTATCTGAAGCAGTCGTTTGTTCTCAGTTAGTTTGTCTAAACTGAGAATCGTGTTACTCTTATCATTAAGTGGCGTAGCTCACCAGTAAAATGATAATGCACACGGATCGTCTCTCAAAAAATAACTGTGTTATATTTAAGTCTTGTTTGGTGGCTCAATTTACAGCTGATTTTACGATCGTGAGCTACAGTAGAATCCCGATTTCTCGAACCCTCGGTTTTTCGAAACTCCCGATAATTCGAACCAAAACTGATTTCCCCTCACCAATCAAACACTGCAATTTTACCCCGATTTTTCGAACTCCTCGATGATTCGAACCAATTTGCTTTTCCCCAGGAGGTTCGAAAAATCGGGATTCCACTGTAGATGAGCCTAAGGAAATTCTTTCGATTCTAGAAATCAATCCTCAAAACGAAACGAAAAATATTCAGACTACACAATCATAAAACTCGCTATAATGGCTTTTACAAAATTTTAATCAAAAGCGTATCCAGTCGACTGCATAATTATCTTAGTTAATGAAATAATATGTAATTAAATTTAAGTAGCTTTTGCAATACTACCAAATTTCTATGTAGTCATGCAAATAAAGCTTGTTGTTGTTGCATAAACTAATGAATGCAAAAAAACGAGTTAAATGCTCTTGCGGGCAATAAAGGTAAATCTGTCTTTTCTCAGTTAAACAATTAGAGGTAACACCCCAGCCAATCGTGTCTTGACTTCCGTGCACCGACTTTTCCGTGCTTAACATTGATTGCATATTTTTACAGCGAATCCTCATTGGTTCTTTTTGCCTTCTTTGATTGACAGGATTTGGGTCTGGCTCTGGGCCAGTTCAGGGGCGGATCCTGGGGGGATTGGGTGGCTAGCCACCCCCCTCTTTGAGGTGGTTTAGGCTTGAAATTAAGAAAGGGGACAAAACTATTACTGAGGCGATTTTGTCTCGGATTGTTCCGATATCGTTCTGTCAGGTCAGGGCCCCCCCCCCCCCCCCCTTCAAAAATCCTGTATCCGCCACTGCAGTTTCAACGGGTTCTTATGCAGTCGATAGAACAGCTCCAACTCTGTTAAAATATATTTATACTAAAGTGAGTAAATCATGCAGTAATGACTATAATTTTAAAAAGGTGGAATCGGTACTCCATCGTAAAAAGGTTGGACGAAAGTATCGTACATAGCTTACGACTTACCCATTAGACAATAGTTCTTTTAGTAACGCTTTTAATTGCAAGGCTTACTACAAATATAGACGGGCCAATTCAGTTAGAAGTGCACATGCTTAGAGTTTATTATAATACTGGCCAAACAGCAGAGATCGTGCAACCGGTCCACACCCACTCCTGCATTCATGACACGCCAGCCGCCTCTCATCGATTTCTCCTAACGGCCGAGAGCGATAAGGGGCTGCTGTTGCGTATTTCCTTGGCCTCAGCCATATTAGCTTTTTCCGTCCGTCCCGGCCGTCTCAAGGATTTTACTGATCCAGGTCCATTGAAAAAAGAGACGTCATCCACTCAACGGTTTCTCGCTGTGGACTTGCTTACCCTACAGTAACTGATCGTGAAGTGCCCTGGGAAAAAGAAATACGGGAACTACGCGGCAAAGCACTGTGATGCGTCAATGTGCGTTGTTAGTTCTTGTTTACTGGCCAGTGGCATTCGTTGGCTCAGCTGATTCTCGAACTAACACATAAAAAGAAATCGTTCCCTTGTTTAAAAGCTAAATGCCTTTAGTTTAAGGAAGAAAGTCATTTTCATTTTTTTCTGGAGATGTAAGAAACTAACACAGGCAGTGATGCCAGTGAATTAATTCTGTGTGCGCTAGTGTTTTGTTCAAGGCAGGAAATTTTGAGGGACTTACGTCTATTGATAAACTGTTTTTTTTATCCAGGCTTTAAGAGAATTTCTTACAAAATGGCAGAGCGAGAATCAATCAAAGTGTTTTGGCACGCCGTGCCACTCATTGACTGTTGTTATTCTTTATCTTGTCAAGCTAGGTGGCAGTAATCCAAGTTGTAAGTTGTAACTGAGTTATCGTGCACTTTTGTTGTGTAGATGAGTGGCTGTGAAGAGACGTAACATGACCAATTTGTCATCCTATCAGCTTTGTTGGTGTCATTGATGCCCAATTCGATCAAGGACTTCAATTTGTACTTGACAGATGGGTAATCGGGAACAGTGCTTCAATAAGGCGGGCTAACCACCATAGTAAATGTTTTCAATGACCGGATAACGGACGCAACATTTCTAGTAACATCCTCTTCTCCCTCACGCGAATCAAGGACCCTGTTCACTTCACGGAACAAACAGTTCCCTTATGCGAGGAGACTGCAAGAAAATTGCCATCGCCGAGATGGAACCGATGACAAATGACGCAACTAGCAGAAATCGATCTAAAATCCTGGCAGCATCTTGCCATTGCTTTTTGTAAATCTCCTCCTTTGTGACATCGTAAACTGGAAACCGCGATTCAGATATCTGCACATCAGTTGTCTCGGTCTCAGTGTCTTGCGGTTTACGTTTGACCGACCGTTTCCTGGTAACGTGATTTGTAGGAAGGCTAAGATTCCCGTTTTGGGCCAAAGGCACCTGATCGCGGCCCCCACGAGGTTCCTCAAAAAGGTCCATCTCGAACTCGATGGAATCCCTGTCCAAGTCGAATGCGGAATTTCGTTTCCTATCAGAGCTTGAACTAGATTGAAGCATCGGTTGTGCATTTTCATCCACTGATCCGGAATTTATCTTCGACATAGGACACCTTGGCTTGTAAAACACCATCTTGGCTAACCATTCAAGAACAATCTTGTGAAACCAGTTCGGCATTTTGTTGTTGCGGTGATGAAAGTTGAGTATGATGCATGTTGCGCCAAGCGCGGTTCCTATTTCCATGATGGACACTGAGTAATACATGGCTGCAACAAAACGCAAATCGACAGCAATTAGCCAATTAACATATACTGGCATGCAGTGCTGAACTTGATGAATTAATTGGCAGGGAAAGCAAATCAGTTGCTTGGCTGAGATTCACAATTGGACTTAGGTCTTAGATCTTCCGTCTTCGCTTTGGAGTCACCCTAACACAAGCGCTTCCCTAGCCAATCTGGATCAATCCATTTGATTTGGCTCACACATTTTCCCGTGCTCTTGCATTGGCAAAAAATTTCATCTTATGATTGGCTTTACTAACCAACCTTGTTCCCCTCCTCTTCTTGTCCCTGTCTCGTTCGAGGGAAGGGGAAGAGGAAAGACCCTGGAAACGAGGTTGTTTACTAGCCAGTGCAAAATTTACAAGAGAGTGGATTATCTTAGAAATTATAATAAAGTTTCGATATAACGCGCGCTCTGGTTGGTTGAAACAGCGTGCTTTATCAGAGTACAGATGCACGGAGTAGCCCGTGACGCCATTCTGCGCGCGCTGGCAAACTGAAAACCTTTCTTGCGCGCGCTTGCAAGCTATGAAAAAAAAACTTGATTTCTTGCAATTAAAAGCCAGTTTCTTTACAAATATGAGCAAAGTTATATTATAAAACAAATAAAAAAGCCAAAACCGTGCTTTGTTCTGTGATAAAGCACTCAAGGAAGTGACGAGAGCACTCAAGAAGTAGGGAGAAGCACTCGCCTGCGGCTCGTGTTCACCCTACACTTCTTTCGTGCTCTCGTCACTTCCTTGCGTGCTTTATCACAGAACAAAGCACGGTTTTGGCTTTTTTATTTGTTAATTATGCCACTAACCTAACAAAGGGTAGTGCTCAGAGCTTGAAGGTAACTTCTCTGACGTCAGTTCCTGGAACACGGCCATTGACAGCAGAATGGTTATGCCCAAGCCTACTCTTTCGCCAGACTCCGCTGGAAGAATAAACTCCAGGAAGATGGTGCAAGCTATAAGCGTGCAAGGCAAGATCAAACTCATCACGTAATAGTACGTGCGTCTGCGCAGAAGCATGGTAATGGTCAAATCTGCGACTGGTAAATCGCAGCAATCGTTTTCTTTCTGGTGAAAAGAGAGATGATAATCTGTAAGTGGCCAATGTTTAGTACAAACTTAGGTTAGGTGACGTTTTTCAGGGTAAGTCGATCTTTGACAAAGGAAAACGTTATCTTACAGCCACAATTGAAATGTAGGCTACGTAGGAAATAATAGCTTCCTCATAGCAAGAACGTAGCCTGCACAGCTGGTGGTATTGTCTGCGCGCGAAGGCAATGTTTTGGTGGCAGACCTGTCACTTATGAGCGGTGTAGGCCGCCACAAGAAGCGGCACTTCGCGCCAACAATCCCGTCAGCTACGCAGGATGGCGAGAGCGTTGACCTACGTTCTGGACGACACGGAGGCAAACCGAAAGTATAGTGTTTCCTTATTTGGTGCGCTTTGTCTTCACACAGCGATAAGGAAAGCTCTTCTTCTAACGGTCGCATCTTGACACGCAGACGTCAGGACCCCGTTGTTCGGAAAATTTCCGTTCGTAACGTCCGGGACATCAGTAAACTTCCTGTTGCTTAAGGTCCCTTATAATTATAAATAACAAAGATTCAAACCTTTCTCAACAAACCTTCAGGTCCAGGCACACCACACAACGGCAGTGCAGCGTTGCATGCAATTTCTTACCTGCGACGTAAGTTCCTGTGCGCAATAATTCCAGAGAAGAATGGTGAGGCGGAATACAGGGTGGAAGCACACTGCGATTTCGTAACGTGCAATTTTGCACGCATTTCTTGGCTTATAGACTGAAGCAATCTACGATCTCAAACCTTAGAGGACCTATGACACTGGAAAAGATTGCGGTAGCAGTAATTGACTGCTAACTAGAGATAAACTTACCTCAGTCCGCTTGATGGAAATCCACTCCACAGTCCATTCCTCGTTTTCCTGAAACACGTCCGAACCTCTTTCTTTCTTAGCAACAGCCTTCCCTCCCGGCAAACCGTGCCTCTCTCTCAAGTCGAGGACGCTTACGTCTTGTGACCAGGACGCGAAAACCATTTTACAGTGTTGTTCATCAAACGGGAAATACTTGACGTTGATGTTACACATGCTCTTATAGATGATATGTGCTCGCCATGTTTGGTTACCATCGTGACGTACTTTGACATATGTTGTGAAACCAGACGTAGCTTTCAAGCTGAGACGATCGTCAGCGCTGTGGAGAAGGAAGGACGAGAGTTTAAAGCGTTAAAATTGTTGCGCACAAAAGGGAATTTTATATCTTACCTTTTTGTAGAAGGAAGGACATAATCAGAAGAAGAATCCCTAGAAAAGAAAAGCTCAGATTGATAGGAATTCAAAGAACTGTGACTGAAAGAAGACGAAGTACTTGTGACAGAAGCTAAAAGTTTCAACTTTCACTCAGCTCCATGCTGGCAGTAACGCACATCTGTGTTAAGTTCGCAGTCATGTCTTCGATCTTGACATGGTAGAAAAAGGGCAAGATCGAAAAACGAGAAAAAGGCGCTATTCAGAGACAGATAAGAAATAGAATTTTCATGTTAGACGCGACAAACTTGTCACACTTTGCAGTGAAGAGGTGCAGTTTTAATTAAAGGTTTAAGCATTTTTGCACGTGTATTACCAGAGAATAGGAGTCAATTTTACAGAAGTCTTTACAATGGGCAGGGAACTGGCAACTGAGCCTTGAAGAGGACTGGGACGAGAGACAGTAATGCCTGGTTTCGAAGCGTGCGCAGCAGCGCTCAAATGTGCAAAAAGGGAACCGAAGGCGCAGGTTGTAATGGTTTTAACGTTTGTTTATTCGGACAAAAGTCACTAGCGAACAATACTTATCAAGTGGTAGAATTTTGCCAAAACAGGCGGAATAGCTGTTTTACACGTCCGGCCTTGTCACTGTACAACAAATCTCTAATTTATCGAGACGTCTTGCAATGAGCACAAACAAAAAAGTTTTGAGCAAGCAAAACTATGCAAATCTTATACGAGCTAAACGTCATCATCATCGTCATCATCATCATCTATTTTAGCATACTTGCACACGTTTCATGTTGTCGTTCCAAAAGTTCTTCCATGACTCCCGGAAGCTACAACCGCGGCAGCAACCCCGTTTCGAGTTCTAGTTGGTCAAGCTTTAAAAGTACGAACATTTTGTGTTATTGTATATATATTTAATTCTGAGCATTGTCAGTGTTAACGATCTAGTCAAGAAAGCTTTTTGAATAAGAATTCAAACATTCAAGTTAACAATGACGTCATTCTTTGCACCTTGCTTGGCATTGCTACACACTCAAAGGAGAATGCTCCTTAGTAAGGAACAGAAAATGTTTACAAAGGAAAGCTCGGGAAAATTTAAGAAATGGCCGTCCAGTTTCAAGATTGCGATCCACGAATCGACTAAAAGCACATCTCTTCCCTGTATAGTCGACCTCGAAGTTGTCATAAGATTTCCCCAAGAGTTCTCTGTTACCCCTTTATGCACTTGTGCACACGCGGATAGGAACAATGTGGAGTAAAGTCTCTTGTCTAAGGAAACAACACTCTACCTAATCACCCCTCTACAGGGATTAAATAAGAGTATAAAAAAAACTTACTTGTTGTAAAGAATAATATCAGGCACCCAAAGCATGTCGGGAGGAATTTGGATTTCCATAACGCCGCCATAATCTTCAGGTTTCCACGTCATGTAAGGATTGTTCCAGTCCTGTAAAGATATAAGCGGCCAATATATCGCTGCTGAAGGATTGACCAGTAATACACAGCCTGACAAAACGACGATTACACAGCAGAAAACGGATGGGACAATTCGGATCTTCTTACCTGACGAACCCAAAAATGTGTCTTGATTAACTGTTCCTTTTCATCCTGTAATGATGAAATGTTCCAGTAGTTTAGCCTTCAACACAGACATTCTTTGGGCACGTCACAGAACACGCATGGGGAAGGAATGGATTACGTGAAGAGCACTAAGCACGTCTGCGTTGGAGGCTACCGCTAAATTTTGACGTGCTCCCATTGGTCGAAATCAATCACGTGTCGCGATAGTGTCTCTCCTCAGCGTGCGCCTATCAGCGCATAGTTCCCGATTTTGACAATTTTCGCTCAAAATTTAGCGTTGTACAATAAAAACAATAGAGTCCTTCTATCTCAGGCCCTAGGAAATTTGATGTTCCAACTTCATATAAGCCCTCCAACCTAATATTTGTTGTGAACATCAAATTTTCTCTGGCAACCGGCGCACAAAATAAGTGGATCATTTTGGATTGTCTTCTTCCTCGACAGCTCCCTCCTGTCTAAAACGGAGAGCAGGAAGCATAAGTAGGAGGCTTGAACTCCCTCTGAATGAACAAGCGAGAGACGAAGAACGAGGACTGGAATTGTGGGGAGGGGGAGGGGAAGTAGAATTGTTTTACTGCAAGCCTCGGGGGACATTTTTATGTAAAGGTGACGCCGGAATACTTGACTGTCTAAAAATGTGAAGAGAAGAACATTAAAAGGCTTCGGCCAAACAGATTCAACTATATTCGAAATTGTTGAACGAGGTGGCCAAACCGGCGGTTTTAACACTTTTGTTCACACCTGAGAACAAAAGAAATGTTGAATCAACATCATTCAACACCATACAACTGGACGGCCAAATATATTTACATGGTGAATTCGACAATGTTGAACGGTGTTGAATGCAAAGGTTGAACCTGTTTGCTCGAGCCCTAAGGGTGACTTTGTGGGCGTGGCACAATCAACCGACCAGCAGCTCTGTTATTTTTATATGGGAACTTCCCCCTGCTAGAAGAAAGACCTTTTTACTTCAGGTATGAGACACAAATCAGAATATGACTAAAGAGATCGTCTAATCCAAAGATCAATTCTTCTCCTTACCACTTTAGCCACTCCAATTAACTCGGCACTGAATCCGATGATAACCGGTTTTGAACGATCAGTGACCGGCCGAACCAGTCTGCGGTTCTTGTAATCCTGCAGTAGGTGATTCAGCAATCTCTGTTCATGCGTTATGTTTTCCATTCGTTCTGCAAAATGTAGAAATGTAGGAAATAGAAAATAAGTACATTTTCTTCTCTCTTTGCAAAACTTAAAACTTCTGAAGACATTATGACATTTCAATAGGGATCATTCATTTCTGGAAATCTGATTTCCCAAATCACATTATATTCCTCTTGCGCAAGGCATCGGAAGCTGGGTTTCGAACTTCTAATTAAGACTTGCAAATGCAAACAAATATCTCTTAATATTTAAATGACTTCTAGGTCCGTATTGCAAGTTAGGAACCAGCATTTTGTCATCCTAGGATTTCGGGCTTAATCGACCAGATAAGGGAAATATGATTCAAATTGACTGTCCTTGGCTAAGAGCAAGAAACAAATGATTTTTATTGGCTTTCAAAAATAGGTCGGTCGATTGTTGCTGAATTGGTCAGCCTCTTTTTCAGTTCAAGGGATGAGGAGAAAAGACCCTGGGAACGAGGTTGGTTAAACAGTGTCTTCAATGAAATCTCAAACGGATATTTAAGTCTTTTTCGCAATGAACTTTTAGAAAACAAGATCAATTCATTTGACAGAAACCACTCCGTTAGCAAAGAAAGAAAGAACGACGATTGAGATCTTGCGATTCAGAACCTACATGTATTTGCCGATCTGAAAGTAAATGTGACTTACAGAGATAAAAGCGAACAAAAGTTAACAAAAATTAATAGTAATAATAAAAATAAATTAAAATAAAACATCCGCACTCTCCATTTCCCGAGACAAGCCGCCATCTTGGAATTAATTTATCAACGACAGGAACCTAAAACCTGACATACTATACCAATGAATCAAATATCTGTCGTTGTTTCGCATACCGCAAAGTTTCCAAAGAAACCAACCCACGAACGATCTTACTCAAATGTAATTTCATCCTCTGTTAGTGGTAAAACATTGCACAAGCCGCAAGACGGTAAGACAGAGTATTAAAACACTTCGAGCTGATTTTGGAAATAATGCCGAACGTTATGAACACCCTTTCTGTAGAAATCGTGTGTATGTTTTTACACGTGCATTTGGTGCGATTTTATCGCACTAGATAGATGTACGTTACACGTTTCAGTTACCCGAAAGTGAAAGCAAATGCAGTGAAAGGCTTAAATCCGAAAGCACGAGGGTCGGAACTTTACTTCTTGTTCAGTTCTACGCCTAAATAAGTTTTCTGATCCAGCTCTGAAAACTTGGATCTGATACACCTCATTTTTGGGTTTTACCTTCTGGGTTTCCGAAAATGTCTTTGTGATAAGAGTATTTGCTCAGGAGAATTTGATGCATTTTAAAAATCTGTTTGCGCACGTTTTCCTTTGTTAAAGAGGCGGCACACGCACAGTATGTCTTTAGCAATCATGATAAATTTACGTCTTATGTGTGTCTATAAAACGTAAAATACGTCAAAGTGAGTGTACAAGACATAAACTTCTCTGTCGTATTTATCCTGACCAAACAATAAAACGATTTATTTCCTCGGTGAGCTTGACAGTTAAGATAAGTTAAAACCATAACGACGGCTTCTTCAAAGATGATTCAATTGAAAGAGAAATTCTAGCACATGTCCAAAACAGGAAGAATTGTCTAAAGGGGAATCGTTTAACTTAAAGATGCCGCCGTGAATGTACGTACATAGCGTATGAAATGAGTTAAACAAAACATCATATTTGGCAGTTAATGTCTGTTGAAACTGCGTTTCCATTTAAACGATACCTTGTTTACCATGTGGTTCAATGTGGTAGAATTCCATTCAGGTTGCTTTCGTATAAATAAAACGACTAAACAACAACCTTGTTTACTTAATCATGCTTTTGTATTGTTAAACGTCTGAAACAACCCATAAACAGAATTTGTTTTGTCGCTGTTTTACCAAAACATTCATCTGCAACAGTTTTTGCATGGCTAAGACCTTAACCATGCAAAAACAGTTGCAGTTGCAGACCTTAATCTCCGGGCGGCAGTATTAGGTGCTACTTCTAAAAACAAAGACATGAACAATTTTCAAGTTTTAGTGAGGTTTCAGTCAGGGTTCAATGGTGAAAGAGTGGCCGCAACATAAAATAATCGAAAAAAAATATTCCTAGAAAATCAATTCAAAAGGTGACAGACTGCAGTTCAAATTCAATCCTCGAGAACTGTCTAGAACAGACTTTCCGTGACTAAGTAATTATTTTCCAGTTTAATAACCCGTCAGAAAGGTCTTAAAAGCGGCATCGCCAACGACATCATTTGTATATTTTCTGGCCCTTATTTTTAGAATGAGCCGGGCTGTCAAATAAGACTTCAATTGATTTCTTGTGTCAACTTAATACTGATTTAAACGGATATGAAGTGTTGTTTCAAAAATCAAGTCAAAACTGTAATGACAAACAATTTCAATTTCATGCATTGTGAAATATGAAGTAAAATTGATCAATACTTTTCGAGAAATTTTACCAATCTTTTTATCTAAGTGTCACAGACCACTAGGACTTTGATTATGAAGAAGTTTTGTTACGCTTCAAGTTCCCTGATACCTTTGACCTATAAACGAGTTGGTGTTTTTAATTTCCCAAAAACAAAAACCTGCTAGTACAGATGTTACTAAAACGAGGAATGGGGAATGGGGAATGGGGATTGCACGTGGTAAGCGAAAGATGGAAGGTAAGAATATTTATCTGTCAGTTTTTCCCGAGTTTTTGGAATTATTGAGTTTCTGTTTATAAAAATTAACCAAAACTATTAATTTGTAGGTAATGAGAGAGACGATAATGTTAAGGATCACGAGGTTATCGTTATCGACAGGTTGGTACAAAAAGATCCGTATCACTTTGAGTATAGTCGCTTCGAGTGTTAATATAAAAACAACAAGTAAATGTTCTCTGTATTTTGACGTTTTAGCGACGAACCAGTGACAGAAGATGATTCTATGTTTGCAACTGGCGAGAATGAATCTTTGTTCAAGGTATGAAAACGTAAGAATACGGCTTAAAAATGTAAACCGACCGCTGCTGAATTATTAGAGCACTTGCCATCGAATTTTGAATTGATGTTAATGGCGTTCATATTTGAGTTACAATCTAGATTCATTTATGGTTTGCAGAAAGAACTGAGTGAAGTGACCGTAATATTAAGCTGTTCTTCAATTAAAAAGAAAATACCCCAGAGAAGAACCATGGAGAATAGCTCAATATTGCAGTGACTTCACTCAGTTCTTTCTGCAAACCATAAATGAATCTAGATTGTGACTCAAATATGAACGCCATTAAAATCAATTCAAAATTCGATGGCAAGCGCTCTAATAATTCAGCAGAGGTCGGTTTAAATTTTCAAGCCGTGTTTTACGTTTTCATGCCAGTTGCAGACATAGAATCATCCTCTGTCACTGGTTCGTCGCTAAAACGGCAAAATACAGAGAACGTTTACTCGTTGGTTTAAATTTTCAAGCCGTCGGTTTAAATTTTCAAGCCGTATTCTACACTCGAAGCGACTGTACTCAAAGTGATACGGATCTTTTTGTACCAACCTGTCGATAACGATAACCTCGTGATCCTTAACATTATCGTCTCTCTCATTACCTGCAAATCAATAGTTTTGGTTAATTTTTATAAACAGAAACTCAATAATTCCAAAAACTCGGGAAAAACTGACAGAAATATTCTTACCTTCTCCATCTTTCGCTTACCACGTGCAATCCTTGTCTCTTTGCCTACTGCGCAGACTCCAACTTAATTTTTTTGGTATTACCGCTGACCACTATTCCCCATTCCCCATTCCCCATTCCCCATTCCTCGTTTTAGTAACATCCTGCTACTACCTAGCAAGGAACACACTTTTCTATTTTGTTAAACAGTTTTTTTGTAGGAACGTTGAGGCAGTAAGATTGGCTAAAATTTAAATATACTGCCAAGAATATATTGGACATCGTCTTTATATTTTACAGGAGCTTTCTTCAATAAAAAAAATGAAGTAAAATGTCACAGTTTTGTGCTGAACCCAAAAGGCTAGAATGCATAGCATATGCCTATGTCCGCATTCATTAACTAAAATACTGCACCATGTAAGTTAAATAAGAACATCATAAGAAATATTTCATTAGACGTTCTTACAACATGTACAGAAAATAGTTTACGTTACCTTTGGTTTTAATGTATTAGTATGTACGAAACCAATCCAAGAAAGACAGTCTATTTACTCAATGTGTACGCTGTCCATATGAATTGAATAAATTACCGTTCTTTTGCATAAAATCGAAGTAACTACAACGCATTCTCTGAAAGGAAGTGTTTGTTTATATCGTGCAATGTCATTGCAAACAAATCAACTTAACGAAAATATTTGCACAATATGGGAACATATTCGAAACAAATGCCAACAATGTTGAAATATACCTTTCATTTGCTAATTTTTCATCGCCATATTTTGCAATGATATTGAACAAAGAAAATAAACTTAAAACAGGTTAACATGATCGTTCGTGACAAAGCTCAACGTTATACTGCACATGCTATTGTAGCATTCGCAAATTTCTTTTCTCTGTAGTATTGGTTAACATCATAAATTCACAAATGTACAGCCATATTTCCGACCCAAGAGTACAGAATTCTCCTTTTAGGGATGCCACGCTTTTATAGCAGGCTATTATCTTTCGTGTCGTTAATTTTTGCGATAACATTTTTTCGCAGCTCTTTTTCGCTTTTTTTTTTTTGGCAGTCGCAAAAAATCACGAAAATTAAATATCGCCAAAATGGATAACAATAAGGTAAAAGTTTCAATTTCACAGTTTTAAGGAGTCTATCATACAAATACGTACTTTTTTTTCTCCCATGAACAGAGATAAAAGAAATAGTTGATAGCGACATATGTTTTACATTTCCTTTATATTATCCATTACTTTTGGCGTAATCAATCAATTTATGGACATTCCAAAGACTTCTGAAAATGTAAACTCGTGTTAAATTTGAATAAAACCCAGATATATATTAATAGTATGGCATACGTAGTTTTAGTGGCAGACATGGCGACGCCGTCATGTTTAAAGAATTCGTTTACCTTTACTATAAGTTGGAAACCTAAATTACAGTATCCACGCAGGTTTTCCTGATAGAACTAAATTCGCTGCTGGGAGATTACAGTGCTAGACAAAATTGAAATTATGATTAACATTAAAAATTTTCCAGCCAACCAGTTTTAAGCCATGAAATAGACATAATTGCGTGTTCCTTTTTTCATTTTTGTAAATTGCATATTTCATATACCTCCAAGTGAGAATTCGAAAACGGAGAATTATTTCATAGCAAAGCGTTTCATGATAATTCCCGAGATCACTTGCTTTTTAATGCGCGGACAGTTAGATTAGGAAATGTGAGTAGACATGAGAATTTAACCGTACGTTTATTCCATAGCGCAAATTAAAACTACAATGGTGAAATAAATTTCTAACATGAAAGACAAGTGTGTTTCGTTAATTATCTCTTTTTTCGAGAAAGAGGTCGTACAGATTTGTTTTCAATAAGCCCTAAAGGAGTTAGCATTCATTAAAATAAGCACAAGAAACAAAACGAGAAAAGTATATTTCATAGAAGTTGCCGAGTTTTCATTTTCTTGACACTTTTGTTTTCAATTTTCGAGCGCTTAAAATCCAGTTTATGATGTCGCTATTTATAACTTGCCTTTTATTCTGGTACGAAGATATTAGTAATTTTAGATGTTCAGAAGATGCTTTTGCATCATTAAAAATTTAAGGAAATCCCACTTTGGTGATTATTTTTTCTCCAGCAGTGTCGCATATGTTTTAAAACTACAATATGTTTGCGTACTCCGATCATAATATGCCAGGCGACAATATTGAATCGAAGAAATGAAAACTAGCTTCAGGCAAAGGAAAACTGCATGCTGAAAATTGAATTAATTTTCCCTAGAAAGGCAAAATTGTTAATGAAATCAAGATGAAATCTTGACAGACTTCTTAGAACTCGACAGGAGAGGAACTCCTAAACAAGCAAAATCCCATAGAACTACGACGAAAATTACCTCTTTGATGCTAGTGGGATCTGACAATTCAAACTGTAATTTCTCTTATCGTGTCTAATAGATGGCAGCCATTTCTTAGAAAGGCCCGAACTGCTAGCATACATGATAAAGCCCCCAAATATATTCAAAGCGACCTTATGCGATTTGCATTAAGAGATAGGTATGACTGACCAAAGAACTCCCCTTTCAAATAAACAATTTAAACGATTTAAGACGGGTGTCGATTTGAAAAGAAGTTACAGACAATACTGATTTTTCATACCTTGAGATTTATCCGTCTCAGCAGTAGCGAAGTTTGTAGCCAACACAGCGATGACGATGAGACAAAACTTCATGAATGACATACTCAGAACTTAGCTGATAGGTTGTGTACTGCGAAAAAGAAGAAAAATGATAACTAAAGAGCACTGTTTTGTCGACTGTGGCACGGTGAGGGAGCGAGACGGAGACATTTGAGACTCATGGGTTAATTTCTGATTTATGACACTGACGTCACAAGTCTACAAAAAGATTAAGTGCGGACAAAATCGTGTTCTAGATATATCACCCTAATATATGACAATAAGGGAACAACGAACATTATACATCACGAAAAATACGCACGAAAAATTAAACATCCTAGGTAATGACTGTTTGGAGTTTTTTTCTTTCTTTTTTCCGCATTCGAAAGCAGTTTTATTTTTAAGTAAGCAAAGAGTGCCTCGGTCGTTTAATCCCCGGTTACCAGTTTCTACGTTGCTAAAAATATGCCTGCTAAAACAAAGTTTTCCTCAATTTTACCTACCCATTTCGCTACTTCCGATTCCACAGCGAATAGACTACAATGTTACCATAACAAACCGGCCACAAACCGTTTTGCTTCGTGACAACATCGAAAAGAAAAGGTGTAATGAATTTTAAGATAACTTGCTTGTTAAAAAGCCAAGGCGAGACCAAGAGATTTGCTTTTGTTTCAACAAAAACATGATAAATTTTGATTTTAAAGATAAATACAATTTTGGTTTCTTTGTCAATACCGTGTTATTCTGTGTTTCCAAAAACAAACTCTTTGGTAGAGATTCACTTTTTCAGAATATTTATCTAACTCGAGGCAATTATTGGCCAAGGGGTTTCCCCGAGCCAACTTACGAAAAAAAAGCATATGGAAACCCCAGGAAACCCCTTCTTTCGTAATGCGCCGATCAATTCGAAAGTTCAACATCCCCCCCCCCCCCGGGCAACCCCCCGGGCATTTGAACTTTTGAAAATTGGCTTGTTCAAATTCCCTCCCGTCGGGGCAAAAAAGCCGTTCAAATGGCCCACCAATTAGTACTGAACTACCTGTCCTCAAAGACAGATTTTGTCTTCAACCAAACACTTTACACGCCTTCCAGAGAGAGATAGGCCGTAATGACACCTTCAAACTTCTTTTAAAGACCCTTTTGAAAGAGTTATTCACTAACAAAGGCGACATTCTATCTTGTAAATTAGTCAAACCCTGTAAAAACCAAAAAACACCACGTGCGTTTTACGTCAGAACAGGAGATAAATCCGGTTCAAATTCCCCACCCTTCCAACGCAACGTTCAAATTCCCCCCTCCCCGGACACCATGCACAGTCAAATGCCCGGGGTATGCCCGGGGGGGGATGTTGAAGTATCGAATTGATCGGCACATAAATCATTCTTTTGTTTTCTCAAACTGAATTTTTCTGACTTAAAGCTAGTAATGCATTCTTGCAAGAGTGCCAGTAACACAGGGTTAAAGTCTGCTGGCAAAAAAAAGATGATTTCACGCATTATTAAAGAAATGCTACCCTTCCTAACCCTTGCTTCTATTAAAAGCGTACTTAAAGGAGCTACGTCACGGATAACGCATCTTGAAAAACTTAGCAAGTTTTTTTCAAGTTTGTCATTCGTAATCCGTCTTAATCTCGCTCAGTCATAACTATCCTTGTTTAGTTTTGGTTTATTATTACTTCTTTGGTGTTTTTCTACGTTAGGAAACTATTATTTTGAGGTTTCCTTCAATGAGAAAATAAATTTGTCAGATCAGAAAAATTAATGAAAGCGCTGTGACACAGTGCCTTTAATGAGCAACATTTAACACGTTTGCGGCTAAACTAACGCATTGGCGTCATCTTTTCGTGACGTCCAATCAGATACGAAGATGTTTGCGAAAGAGATCGTCGGTAGCTAATTAAATTTCTCCATATGAGTAGGATAAATGTTACTCTTAATACATTTTACGTGGTTTCGTTAATTGCTTTTTTCCAAAACATGTCTTGATTTGAGCCTTAAAATGAACGCTGTTAAAAATAGTCAGGTCCGTTAAGGGAAAAATCGTGACAAATCGCGTAAAAGCATCAAATTTGGCACCCATATTCTTGAGACCATATAAAACAAATTGAGAAGGGGTGCCACGAGATCCGAGCATCCGGGGGGCCGTGGAACACAAATCTATTGTCAATAACTTGGTCACAGGACAACCAGGCTCACTAACAAATCACTAATAGCAAAATAGAGTTATTGTAGGGAACTTTTTAACTGATTTCATCAGCGAACGGAACAAATGATAATAAACAATCATTAGAGTTACTTGTCACATCAAATCCACATACTGTAGGTATATTTGTCTACCTAGAGATCTGCTCATCAGCCTGGGTATACTGTGGTTAAATAGATTACTGGCCGTGACTGGTGGACAACAAACATCAGCCGGGCTAATGGAAAATAAAGCTTATCCCAAACGGGTTAAGCAGCTCAGTTCAAGCTTTCTTTTGACAAAGACATATCTGAGAGAGAAATTTCTTTTCTAATTAAAAAAATGTTACAACTAAATCAACAAATTCAATAATTCAATTTGTGATCACTCAGCCACGCATACTGTAGATCTCGAGATCGATCGTTATGAGAGATAAAGGCTGACAAAGCATGCATGACAACAAAAGCATCAAAAGGCATCAGTTAGTTAGAATGACCTGGCGAACTTCAGAATTTTTTCACCAAACTGGAGAAGGGGATTTTTATTGGTCAATCTGTCATTCTCTCTGGTGTAAATTGGAGTCTGCGCGCATGACAGGCGTTAATTAAAAACGTCTGTTCTGCAGGCGCTTGTCGGTGTGAAATGCTAAGGCTGCCAGCTACATTCAGAGGAAAAACAAATACTTGTGATGGTAAAAATAAAATAACGAAGCAATAGCGTTTTTTACGTTAATCGTGAAGAACACGTTATGTTGTCAGAGAAGATTCTGGCCTATTACAATAACCATCCCGTCTGATCTACGCGTTATTCAAAAGACCAACACTGAAACTCTAAGACGGTAATTATCTACGTCCCTCGCTCTTCTAGGGCGAAAAATTGAGCTCGTCGCCGTATCTAGGCCTTTTCGCTCTCCGTTTATGCGTTGTATTCGGAATCTAATAGTCGCAAGTGATTTAGCGTGATTAACGTCTCACGCCTTTTTCAGGCGAACGCTCGCCAGAGACATACAGTAAAATCCTGTTATGCAGACCTCGGCGTCTTTTCTTAGGGGTACCCAACGAGAAACCTTTAGCAAAGTACTTGAAATACCATTTTCTGGTTTCTAAGATTGTTACCGAGCTTTTTAAGGGCATATTTGCGTGAGCAAATACGAGTTGAACTATTCAGCGTTTTTAGCTGAAAATCAGTTAAGGCGCAGACAATTTTAGGAAACGGAATCCCATCCGTCGAATTTCGGAACTGCTAACGTCTTCCCGAAAATGCCAGCTGACCTTATTTTACACTCTAAATGACATATTTGTCCCTCCGAAAATAAAAGGAATTAATCAGTCACCTTTTTAAGAAAATCCGTGAGGTGACGTTTCGCCACAGAAATCTAGAGTTTTCACTGCAATTAAATCCGAATATCTCAGGCGACTTCGGCCTGCCGAACAGATATTCCTCCGAAAACAGCACCGTTGGGTGCCCCTGTTTTCTGAGATGGAGGGATTAGATTAATGTTATCGGTATAAGCAATGTTAAATGCCCGATGTGGTGTACTGAATTGTAAGTGTAAAGAAAGATGATGGTGTACTGAATTGGAAGTGTAAAGAAAGAAAAACGTACGATGCTGGAAAAAGTGCATGGTGCCTAATCGTTGGAGCTTGTTGACTACCGTGAAAGAGAGATTAGCAAGCGTGCGTGCTTCTTATGGTACTCGCTGGTGACATACGACTCATGGCAGATTGAACTGAACGTTACCAATTTCAAAATTATATGAAGTTTATCGCAGTGAAGGTGTTTCAACTTAAGCAGTTGAAAAGAAGAAACCTGAAAAAATTCAAGCTTGAACGGGAATCGCCGACCCATAACCTCTGCGATACCGGTGCAGCGCTCTAACCAACTGAGCTATCAAGCCAACTGGGAGCTGGTCAATTGAGAGTATTTATCACGTAGATGGAGAAATGAACATTAATGTATGAAATAATCATAGCGCTCTAGAGCGCTGCACCGGTATCGCAGAGGTCATGGGTTCGTTTCCCGTTCAAGCCTGAATTCCTTCAGGTTTCTTCTTTTCAACTGTTTAAGTTGAAACACCTTCACTGGGATCATCTTCATATAATTCTATCATTATCCGCAGTTCAAATATATGTTTATTTCATATATTAATGTTCATTACCAATTTTGTTTCTTCGGTCATTGTACTGTGAATTAAACTGACGTTTAAAGTAGAGGCAGATATGTCAGTGACCTTAAAATGTCTCTCGCGATATGTTTTTCTCAACAGTACACTTAAAACATCTGACATTTTCCAGATTTCTCGTCAACCCGACTTGCTTTTATTGTCTAGAGGAACCTAATGGGGGAGAGGCTGTAAAGAAACGTAATTCAAAACAATTAATAAAGGAAGTCAGTTCTTTCCGTCATTCTTCTCCTAAATGGGTCGGCGTATATGTTCCTGAACGTATGACGAAAATAACCCAAAATAAGTACTGTTTGAATAGCTGTAGCAGGCAACGGTTTCCTTTGCGATTTGAGCTGCTGATTTGGGACTGTTTGACGACTTATTCGAACTAATAATTATTCGTTCCCTTAACAGTTATCGGAAGTGTAACGATTCAGTTTGTTAAGTCTATTTGACCACAGGGGACCCAGGCAAGCGAAAAGGGAGCGGAAAATACAAGGATATGTGGCTCGGTAAACTTAAACGGCTGTTTGTTGGGGTGGTGTAGCAGCTGTCGTAAGGTCTTCCACGATTGGTCCGCTAAACAATAGAACAAACAAAAGAAACAAAGAACGAGGCGTAAAAACAATAGAGCTGCTACATATAGCGGTCCAATGAAAATACAAGCTTTTGAGAGGTGCTACACTACTGGTTTGTTGTCATTTCCTGTCGTTCGCTGACAAGCCAGTTAAAGAAGCCCATCAAATCCTTTTCAGTTTGCCCATGGTTTGCTAGAGAGTGGTCTGTTCATGAGCGTGGGAGTCCTGTGACCATGAATGAAAATTAATTTGAGTGCTGTGGCCCCCGGATACCCAGATCACGTGGCACCCCTTCTAAATTTGTTTTATATGCCCTCAAGGACATGTATGCGATTTGTCACGATTTTCGTAAATTTCGACGCTAATGGACTGGACTAAAAAGTTTCAAAACGGCTTAGAAAGAGCGTTTTTCGGTTTGAATATCTGAGTGTGTGCGTATCATGTCAATCTCCTATCCACTCACGATGCGATGTAAGTCAGTTTGTTGTGAGGTTGAGTATCCGTTTCTCGATTGGAAAATTATTATCGCTGGTTTGCAAATAAGACCCTGGACTCTTTAAGTACATGAGAAGTTTAGTAAGGATTCTCCCTTAAATTTTGGAGAATCTGTCTCAAAAGTGTGTCGAGAGCGTTTTTTTTTTTCGAATTTCAAAATGGTCATCAGATCAACAATGCAGACATAGTACGGTGAAACAAAAACTGTACGAGGGAAAAATACGAAAAATAAAAACGTTATTGTATTTAAGGACGATGCCTCCTTTTGTTACTGCACATACGTTCTGCGCCTCTCGGATCTAGCTGGGCGTGCGTTTCTCTAAAGCCCCGAACCTTTTCGGATCGATTTTGGGCACGATAATTCACTCGGTGTCATGTAAATAATTAATTACTTAGTTTGTAAGCATCAAACTTTCCTATAAGTTTTACATTTCTTACCTTGAAGACATAGTAAAATAACCCCTTTGTGGAATGAGTGGATCATATATTTTTATAAATGGCTTTTCGAGACCGAAATGTTTTCAGGGCTTTCGAGAAATACACCCCTGGTGTGCGTTTCTCAAAAGCCCCAAAACTTTACGGGCTGATTTCAAGCACGATAATTCACACTGTATCTTGAAACTTTGCTATAAGCTAAATATCTCTTATCTTAAGAGACATCTTAAAATAACAGCTTTGTAGAATGAGCTCTTCACATTTTTACAAATGGCTCCTCGGGGCCGAGAACTTTTCGAGGCTTTCGAGAAAGGCGCCCCTGGTCCGAGAAATTCAGGTTTCTTAAGGAATTTGCGTACTAATGCAACCGTGTTTTTGCGCGGTTTATGACTATGCGGAAAGAGCAGTTCTTAGCAACGGATATCAGAATCCAAAAAGAAAATTGGGGGTAACCAGGCATTTTTCAGAGATAATTGAGCTTAAATTTGGAAAGGAAATGCCATACATTCCTTGTATTTAAAAGCTTTTACTTGTTTATTTATTCAGCTTTTAGAATTACGGTTACTTAATTATCTCTTAAAAATGCGTGGTTACCCACATTTTTCTTTTTAGATTACAATAGGTCTTGCTAAGATCTGCTTTTTCCCCATAGTCATAACCTTTGCAAACATTCTTCTGTATTAGGACACACCGTCCTTAAACTGCACTAAAACCTGGCTGAGAGAAAGAAAACTGCACATGCGTATCATTTAACAAAACAAAAAGACCCAATTATTCACTGCCACCAGCTTGCTAGCCTGAGAAAACAGCCAACGTTTCTCGAGATCGTCACTTGAACCCTCGCAAAAAGACGTCTGAGTAACGAGCGCTACTGATGACGTGCACTACCCAGATCTTGGTAGTAGTTCTGATTGGTTGTGCCGCGAGGGAAATTTTCTTTTAACTAATCAGAAGCACTACCAAGATCTGGGTAGTGCACGTCATCATGTATGGAATTTCCGCGCTCGTTACTCAGACGTCGTTTTGCGAGGGCTCAAGTAGCAACCTCGCGAAACGTCGGCTGTTTTCTCAGGCTAGCTTGTTAAAAAGTTGCAAGAAATAAGTCAACTTTCAGAACTCAAAAGGATGGGTTTAATTTCTTGGCAGCGAACGAAATTTTTTGTTTGCTCTATAAGAAATAAATTCGACAAGAAGCTTTCGATTTTCAAAAGAATATAAAAATAGAAGTGGGGGTGCGAAGAATAGTCTCCAATCACAATAACACAAACAACGTAAAGAATAAAGCATGCAGCAGGCGTCTAGCGCGGGAAAACCGCACCAGCAGCCAAGCGCGGGAAACATGCAACAGACGACTGGCGTGGGAAATCATGCAACAGGCGCTAAGCGCAGGAAAACATTCATCGGGCGCCAAGCGCGGGAAAACATGCGTCAGGCGCCTAGCGAGGAAAAATACGCGTATGCTAAGTGGTTGTGGTTTTTAATTACAAAACCACCTGTTCCTAGGGTTTTTAACCAGTTTAAGCTCCTGTTTTGAGAAATGAATTAGGATGATTGTATGTACCTGGAAAAGAAGTCTTTCAATGTCACTTTCAGAAACACTTTCGTTAGTTTCGTCATGTACTGTAGACTGGTAACATCATTTTACACAGTGTAGCAGGTTCAAACCAGCTATAACTCCGGTTCGACCGTACATTTATTTATTTAATTCTAAGCCTGCAACAGATCTCCTACTGCAACGTTTTCAGAAGAATTAGAGGCAAAAAGAAGAACAGCAGAAACGAGTCACGGAAGGAATGAAGGAACAAGAAACAAACAAACGAACTAACAAAATAATCTGAAGTTTAAGCATTTTTAAACTCTTGTTAGTGAGCTCTGGGGTCTATGTCATATACATTATTGATTTGTCACTGGCTTTGTTATCTCAATGTTTTAGTTACAGGGCAATAGCCTGCGGTAAATGTCTAACCGGAAGTAGTTATTCTGTTACTGTGTCTAAACCTGTATGACAAAGCTTTCAATATTTTCCTCTCATGCTTTCATGTGATCTCGGCATGCAATCGCCAGTTAGTAAACTCCCCTTGTCTCCTGACCCTTTCTCAGTTGTAAGCTACTCTTCAAGCTACGTAGGTTGTTCTTTGCTTTCTCACCAATCCTCCCTCCCTCCCTCCCTGCATTGGTAGCTTTGTCATTCCTCAACTTCTCGATATGGTGTATTCGGAACTACCATTCACGACTAAGCAAGGAGCCCTTGTTTAAGATTCTGTTTAATGCTTGCAGCTGTTTCATTTATTACTGTTATTAGTTAACCTTGTTGGTTAGTTAATAAAGTTTTGAGTGGCAGGGAAGTGCACCCTAGGCTGCACTTCACACAGTAAGAGCTGTAGCCACCCGTGCTAATAGGTCCGGATCTCTTCCAGGATGATACGATCGTACCATCTGACCCATTGTCCTCCCAGAAGGGCACCCCTTTTCTGGTCCATCCTATGATACACCCTAACATGGCTTCCCCTAGGGACGCCGTTACTCTAGGGGAGATAGGTTCTGCCTTTCCTGCCACCCAAGGTTTGCCACAGCAATCAATTTTTCTCATTGTTTTCTTATGTCCACCCAACATGGGGGGGAGGGGGGCGGAGTAAAAGTCCAAGTTCACCCTTGTAGTGCAACCAAGGGATCTAAACCATAGCTCCGAGCAACATCAAAGTCTGCTTCCCCCTTTATGTTTTTTGGTTAATTCCTTATATTACAAAACCGCAGGGACTCATTAATGAACAAAATAATTAATAAATAAAGAAATAAACGAGCGAAAAAAGGAAAAAGGAAAGAATGAACGTGAACAATGAATGAATGACGAATGATGGATTGATCGATCGATGATCGATCGATCGACTGATTGATTGATTGATTGATTGATTGATTGATTGATTGATTGATTGATTGATTGATTGATTGATTGATTGGTTGGTTGGTTGGTTGGTTGGTTAGTTGATTGATTGATTGATTGATCGATTGATTGATTGATTGATTGATTGATTGATTGATTGATCGATTGATTGATTGATTGATTGATTGATTGATTGATTGATTGATTGATTGATTGATTGATTGATTGATTGGGTTTTCAAGCCCTTGGAGGCTAGCCCAAACTCTAGTTTAATTTATATTCGTGGATATGAAAAGAAATCATAGTTTTCATGTGCATAATGTTAGAAAAGATTAACAGCAGCTGGTATCCTGTTTTTCATACGCATATTTATAAAGCTGTAAGCAAATAAGAAAACTGCTATACTGTTACAAAAACATAAGCTCTCGACAAGCACTGTGAGCAGAGAGAAAAAGTTTAAACACCTATTATAAGGTTATTTAAAAATTAATACAAAGTGACCAATAAGCTTTATGTTAAGCCTTTGTTTAGGTGTTGATAACGGCCACATTTGTCTTGATGTGTTATTTTACTTCAGAAAAAAAAATAAATTTCGCCTTTGTACTTGTAAAATTATATTCAGTGTTTACAAAACTGAGTTAAGCCCAACACATTACCTTTTTTTACCTCAGATTTGCATAATGAGTCAGTTTGGAAAGAGGAACTTCTAAATCATGCTAACCTTCGCTGTCTAAACTCATCAACGTTATCCTTTTACAAATCGTGCATGGTTACGGTTATTTATAATATGGCTAATGGTTAATTATTCGATCTAAAGTCCAAAAAGCAGAGCGAGGTTTTAACTCTCTTTTCATTACTTATCGGGTAAAGTACGTAATCTTGAATAAAAGAAAAGAAAACAGCAAATAAGATTGATCATAGATAGAAGAATTTAGTCGAAATCTGACCCGTTATAGGACACAAGGAAAGGTTTTATAGAGCGAAGATATGCCCGTGCTTTTTACTACTTCGGCTCGGTTAGTTTGTCAAGCCCATGGAAGGCGATTCGATATAGAGTCAGTCTCAGAAAAGGCCTTATCATAATTCTTAGTTAGCTTTCTAGCTTCTTCAGGCTTTTTGTGCTGCCTTTTCTTTCAAAGTATACAAAGTACATGTTTAAGATGGTTTGAAATTATTATGATCTCAATACCACCTTAGATATAAAGTTAAATAGGCGAAAATATATATTTAAGACTGAATCGGGTAGCATAAAAGTGCTATTTAAGACAGTAAATAAAAGAAACAAGAGTTACAAATGGAAAATAAACATTGTCTAGTATTTACCTTTGTTATTCCTTGCAAACTAGCCAGTTCTATGAAACAGACTGAGAAATGTCTTCGCGCAATAAGGAAAATATCACACGTGGTTAGCCATGTGTTAGTCCGGTGTTAGAGAAAATCTTCCGTTTTTTTCTAAATGTCATTCCACGCATGTTATTAGTACGTTGGTGGGCGAATGCCGTGTTTTGTCTACTCCCTCCTCTTTGAAGGAAAATATGTTAATCACATCGAAACGCACGCCCTCGGAAATTATACTGTAGTTTATGTTCTTAGCTTACGCAGAATTTTGCAATTTTTACGCAGAAATATAGGCAGAATTTCAAATACGAATCGTGTGGACTAAATAAGGCTAAGAGTACAAGGCTAAGAACTCAGCATGCTAGTTTTCATTTTAATAAAACTACTAGTTTCCTTTGATTTTCCAAATGAATACATACTGGCTAACCGCTTGATTTTCTTAATTATTATTATGTTTTTTTTTTTATGCCAGAGGGCTTCAGTGTTATTGAAAAAAAAAATAAAATGGAACGCAAAGCTATTTTTATCGATTGTTTTTGCAGCCTGTTCCAACCTTTACTACATCATTGCGGGAAGCGATGGAAGGTGGCGCCGAAGCGAGAGGAAAAAAATATTGTGAGGAGAAAAGGAGAGAGGTTTACCTGGAAACGTGACGAGCTTGTGGTGAATTCGATCAACACGCACGACACTTTTCCACGCTGTAGCTGACTTTCACGTTAGCAGAGGAACTGCTCGTGGATGACAACTTTTGAGCAACCTTTGAGTTTTCCTGACATGTGGACTAGCGCTCTCGACTGCACTAGAATTACAAACGTGGTGGAATTGTTGGAAACTAGTTATTCCGAAAAGTAATTATCATATTAATTAACAACATTTTTTTTAGAAATTCACGCCAACAAACAGGCCAGCGACCGTTTTCCAAATTTGCTGCCGCCCACGAGCAACACTGCAAACTTTCCAGTGGTTATTAGGGAGCTTAAGCAGTCACGACGACAACGGCAACGAGGACGTCACTTGAAAAACTAAATTCTCATTCTATAGTCTTCCTTGCGATTATTCCAACTAGTTTAATTTGTATAACGTGGCCGAACTATCCAGGAACTGTATTCGTAGGGACAGCGTTGAAATTCAGATAGAGAAAGGAAAATTCACCTTCATGTGCTCACGAGTGTTCACGTTCTCTATAAAACTTTGAATTTGGTCATTTCACATTGTTGTTTTGCAGGGAACGGCGCAGAAATGTACCAAGATGTCTATCGCACCTGGAGAGTCATTGTACAGCTAATTAAAACCTATTGTTTTGTGAAGTTCTCGTTGTCGTCATCGTCGTCCCTGCTTAAGCTCTCTATTGTCTCAGTTGACGGTCGCCATTTTGAGCTTTTCTCTTGGTATTGCGAGAAGATATCGAGGTAAATGACCCAATAAATGAAACAACTTTGGAATTTTGGGGGCAACTTTTTTAATTTTGAGCAACTTTGAGTTTTCTTTTCGCATTTTTCTCAATTTACTTGTGTAATATGGAAAGACCTACTGTAACTACTCGTGACGACGTCATCGTATGTAGAGTATGAGCTGGCAAAATGTTTGAGTTCGTGAGTGCCATATATTTAAAAATTCTCAACTTTGCTAGGTAACCGTTGCTGAGTTTTTTTTTTTTTTTTTTCGCCACATTTTTTGAGAAAACTTTTGCTTCTGGGAGAAAACTTTTGAACTCCGGGGCCTTTGACGTGACTTGGTATCCAGTTTCCTTGTTAGGAATAAGGCAGGGTTATTTGCTGTTAACATGTGTACGCTTAACCAATGAGACAGCTAGAAATTCAATTACCGAAACTGAAAATGTAATAAGTTAACGATCAACCGATAGCCGGCGGATCATTTTTTTTTTTGAAAACCTCTCTGCACGCAGCAGTGACATCGGCCGTTTTAAGGCGACAATATAAATTCCTCGGAAGTTTGCATGATTTCCTTATCTTGCTAAACCTGACAACGTCCATACAAATTTTCGAAGTCCAAATTTCATAAAATACCGCAGACTCGAGATAGCGGTTGAGGTAAAAAGCGGGCCCACGTGTATGTCTTTACTTAGTGAACTATGTATTGGACCGTATTTCGATTTCAAAAATACCATCAAGTATTTTGTTTGTTATCAAAATATTAAGACCTTCTAATACTGGCCCGATGTCGACCATTTGTACAAGTCGCGGCGTAAAATCAGGTTCCGTAACGCATATGACCGACTTCCCTTTTTGTACCGGAGTTTCAGTAATTCTAACTTGGAATAAGTTGTCTTACTTTAAATCGAGCCTTCTTCAAAAATATCTAATTATAATTGCGCTTTCATCCAATATGAAAAAAGTACGAGTGCAGTGCGAGTCAGAATGCATTTATCTGACAGCATTCCATGCAAAACATGCAAATTGAATTTATCGAACTTAGTTAGCTTTCGTGGCGATAGTTATTGAACTTGTCACTCTGTGTACCTTATTGTAGTCGATTTTACCTAAGGAGAGAGACATTCGACTTACCTTTTTAACGATCTTTCATTTTTCCTTCTCTGTCTATTTTTGTTTTTCGTTTTTCTTTCCTTTTTTGACGCTAGTTGAACGTTTTCGTGTCCAAAAGAAAGCTGACAGTCAATTTCCTTTCAATTGTACATCGTTTTTTCTTGAGCGAAAGGCATAATAAATCCGTCAAAATAAGCGAGTTTTTCAGCTCGGAAATGAAAGTGGCAGGTGAAATGCATCAATCTGTCAATACGTATTTTTTTACGTTTGTGTTTGAAGTTGAATAAGTAATAAAAAGAAATATTTTTCTTCCTTAACAACTTCTAAGTTGCTTCATTACGGCGCAGTTCGCTTTTATTAACAATAAAGACACTTTATCTTTCTTCTTGCGTCCACAAAAAGTGTGTCAGCTGAACGAATAGTACACGAAGTACATAACAGTTGGCCTAATGAAGTCGTAAAAATTTTTTTAAATCATTTTAGAGGTCTTGAGAAGTAGCTATTTAAAACGAGATATGACATTCTCGTCTTAGCTTGTGTATTAATGTAATCTTTCAATTACTGCGAATTAAACCTAATAATCTCAGCGAATTAGGTTGCGCAAAAACTGTAAGACTGCGAGGAAAGAAATTTATGAACGATATTCATACGCTTATTAAAGTCTCCTGTACTGACTGTTTACTTTTCTTTCGTTACACTTTCTTTCATTGACAATTGCCTCCAGGAAGGAAAATTACCGGCGATATTGCTGACGCATATTGCTGCACTGTTTACAGAGGTGTATTGTCGCACGGAAAAAATTGTGGATTTAAATGACATATTTAGTTTCCAATCTTGATTTTTTTTTACGATGTAAAGGATCAGACCAAGAAGCACTAAAGCAATTCAGAGAATATGTTGCCGGTAAAGACGAATTCTAATTCGATCACAAAGATAATACATCAGTGGTAGTGATATACAGGCTGAGATTTGCTTCTTCTCGACATATTCAAATTTGGTTGTTTAATGCACGGTTAAATTAAACTTGAACTTTCTTTTCACTAGTTATCTTATTTTGTGACGCACTGAATTACCACGACCAATAAATGCCGCTTTCACACGAAAAGGATCCTTTGTTCTTAAGTCCAGCGAGAAATGTTTGTTGTTATATAGTCCTTTCAGTTGAAAATATCCGGCACGACGGAGCTTGAAAACCATAAATATAAGTTCCTCACAGGTGGTTATCTTAGAAACAGTGTTACTCTAGCCGGCTATAGATAAACCCCGGGGAAACAATGAGTTTTCTGTCCTAAGGTACATTACCAGCCAAGTTTGTTTTCCTGATAACGATTCAATAAGTTGCATTTTACCAGCGGTTTATCAATTTGCCTTAAGCAACTCGAAAAATTATCGTTGATAGGCATAGACTGAAAGTGCGTTTAAAGAAAGAAATTTACACCGCTGATATCAAGCCAAAGAATTGGTGGTGAAACCTCTCGGTTTGCATAAAGAAGTGAAATCAAGTGAGGTGATAATTTTCACTAAAATGTTGCAATGTGCCGAATCTCTTCGCTGAGAAGGCAAACATATCCGTGTATCGTTGCCATCCACTACTGAAATTGAAATCTTCCTTTTGGTAAAGACCACAAGAGCAGCTCTTTCTTATTTTTATTGCACTGTCCAAAATTAATTAACAAGTTGCTTTGCTTGAGTTTATTCGTCTTAAAAGCCCTCATCTACTTTGAAAATGACACTGCAATGAATTGACATTATAACTATAAAATTGAAGTGAAAAGTATGCTATTTTGCTTTGAGCAAATCTATGAATTCTTTCCAATATTGGGATTGTGACAAATACATTGAACATGCTGTTAAAACAAAATGAATTTTTCTTACCAATTAAGACAGTCTCCTTCCTAGACGACGTTTTTTCTTGTAAAAAACAGAGATCGACCAATCCCCTGCACGGGGTATAAAACCAACGAAATGTTTTCTTTCGATGTGTTGCTTAAAACATAGACAAAACTTTGGTCTTTCGAACTACGTCATTTCGCTTACAGTTTCCTAGGCATCTCACTTGTAAATTGAATTACAACATAGCTCATTCTAATGCAAATTTATCGTAAATTCAATTTGCATCTATATATCAGAACATATTGTCGCGAGCTCATTAACGAACTATTCCGTAAATGCGAAAATTTTTATCTATTCCATTGTTGATTTTTTTTTGTCGGTCGATGCACTTGAGAGTTCTGGATTTCAAAGAAAAGTGAAGTTCCTCAATTTTTTGGACAAGGCATGGGGTTTTTTAAATTAGATAACACATTTTAAATGCTTTCCTTTCTTATAAATTGGGGTGACCTGGTATAATGATTTTAGTTGTACATTTCGTGTATAATGAGTTTTTTTTCGCTGTAATAATTATCCGACCGGAAATCAAAATATCGCGTTTCTGCAAATTTACGGACTAAAATTTTCTTTTTTCCTGTAAAGTAAAAAACCTAAATGATTATTTTTTTATGATGAATAAATTTTGTCAAACATTACTGTCTAAGGAATTGTAAGACTATGTCAGTACGTCATTCTTTTTTCAGTTAATTTGAAATTGGATAGTTAAGCTTGGACAAAACTTGGACAAAACCACTCGGAAGTCTTAAGTCGGTGTTCAGACCTGTTGCATTGTGCCACTCACAAAACTGTGGCCTGTTCACATTCAGATTCCAAAACCATGCCAGGACCTTTATAATTTGTAGATAACATGACAACTCAGAGCGATGGTTTAAATGCCCAAAGTATTTGGCTGAAAAACAGTGGATGCCGACTGGTACCAATGCCCACAATTTCGTGTCCGAGTACAGTGCTGAATAACGCAACGTCGCATTTTTCTTACCTCATCGTAAAAACTTCTTATTTGGTCTTTGCACTTGCCTAAACGAAATTTGCCTTCAACCAAAACGAGAAAGAAAATGAATTCAGCTGTCTAAAAACTGTAAGAGAAATCTTAGTGATTATTAATCAATGGCTCTGTTTTTCTAATCGGAAAAGCAAACGGAAATGCAACCTCTTTCCCAGGATCTTTGGGTTGAGCAATCCAAGATGGCGCCCCAAGTCGCCGCCATCCTGGATTTCCCAACCCAAAGTTTGAAAAGCCACTTTAAAAACGCCGCTGACAATTTTCAGACTGTCCTGTCCGAATGCAAGGTCTCGACCTTGTACCCAGTCCACGTGCACCGTACTTAATTTTCGACCTTGGTAGTCAAAAAAGGCCATGTTAACATTGGTGCCCGCCAGACACCGTGCTTTGGTACAGAGCTTGGGTGCCGAATGTGCGCGCTGCCTTAGAAAATCTGGCGCTTTGCAACTGGCAAGGTCCTCGAAAATGACATTTTGTATCTGAGCCGTAACCATCTTCAAAACATATCTGTCAAAACATGCGTCAATATCGTTGATTTTATAATAACGTTATCAACGACAGAAATAAATTAAATTAACAATGAAGCTTTTTGACCGTCTTCCCAGAATGTTTCAATTTGAGACTTAAATTAAGAAATTGTAATATCTTACATAAATGTATGGATGATTTTAGCGATAATTCACATGCTAAATTACAGACATTCTTCAAACCAGAACACCTTTTTAAACTTACCAGTTCCCTTTCTTGTGCATTTGTAAATTAGGAAGGAATCGGTTAGTGTTACTGGCAGCGAACAAGTAGGTTTATATGTCAATAAAAACGAACCTTAGGAAATCGTTTGTGATATAAAACACATTGAATGATTTCTCTTAGGAGCAAATTAATTGTTGGCTTTTTAGCTAACAATACGCATTTTAGCTGAGTGGACAATAGAGCCGTTTTTCCTAGATGACTATTAAAAAGATAATTGCTTTTGACGAATGACAACATTTCAAATAACGTCAATTCGAAATATATATTTAAAAAAACACCTGCCCCCCCCCCCCCCTCTCTTCTCCTGTGTACTTGCGCTATGTTCTGTATACTGTTTACTACGTACACTCTGTTTTCATGAAGAACGTTGTGTGACATTGATTTTGACATTTATTTAGTTTAATTATTACACCGGAAGTTCATTGATTGACATTATGAAATAGCTTTAGCTAAGAGTCAAGTTTCAGATGGTTTTACACGTGTTGATAATTTAAGTTAGCTTTCCCGTTTTTTGAGGACTTTCCCGTTTTCGCAGTGAACTATGGAACCCCGCCACGAAGTAAGTTGATTTTCTATTTAGCGTTGCAGGCTTTGTTATTTAAGTTGTTTCTTTTGGATTTCTGTTATTGTAATTTGTGTAATGGATCGCACGTGAATAACAATTGTGTAATTGACCGCGTGGTTTACTCAGATAATTCTTTTCGAATTTCCCGGTTGATACGATGTACTTAGGTCTTTTATTTTCGGTTAGTAAAATTAGTTTCTTTTGTTTGTAAATATATGATTTGCTGTATTTATTTCAGATCGAATAAAAATCTTGTAAAATTATACGATTCGGGGGTCCAAAGTTCTCTTGGCGGTTTTCATCCGACGGATCACTTTCATTCGATTTCTGCGCTAACCCGGAATCCCGAGGATTGAAAACTTACGATGGAAGAAGCGGCTATGGACGAGGCGAAAAGGAAGAGAAGGACAGCGAAGGCAGCGCTAACCCGTCGTGGCAAAACGCTACGTAAAAAGCTCAAGGAGAGCAGGCCCGTGGATGAGGTTATGGA
Organism: Siderastrea siderea; assembly: GCA_964030785.1. Classification (NCBI taxonomy): domain Eukaryota; kingdom Metazoa; phylum Cnidaria; class Anthozoa; order Scleractinia; family Rhizangiidae; genus Siderastrea; species Siderastrea siderea. The sequence continues at coordinate 11,858,269 of OZ034972.1, read as the reverse complement.
AGCCTTTCACAACATGAAAGCCGCGTTCGATGACTTGGTGGTGAAACACGAAGAGTACACTCAGTTAATTCAGGACGATGAAGCATTCGAAGAAGAGGAAAAATGGCTGGAGGAGAGCGAGGATTTCTATTTGCAGTTGGAAATGGGCGCAAAAGATTACTCTAAAGCAGCTGTGGAAAACGGAAAATCGGCATTGGACAACGAAAAATCGGTATCGGACAGCGGAACTTCGGCATTGGAAAACGGAAAATCAGTATCGGACAGCGGAACTTCGGCATCGGAAAGCGGAAAATCTGTGTTGGAGAGCGGACTTTCGGAAGTGGAAAGCGGAACAACGGGTTTGGAAAGTGGTGAAGGCGTAAGTGGGATGGAAAGTGCAAAGCAGTCAGACAGTCTCGCAGTGGAGGAATCGGTGTGAATGACAAGCATGCGAAAAACACAGTAACCGAGTCAGGGACCGGAAACTCCGCAACTGAAGGAAACTCCATGGCCAGTGGAAGTGGAATTGGTAACAACAGCACCAGTCACGAGAGCAGCGTCAATAAGCCCTGTGGATTTAAAATGGAGAAGCCCAAGATGCCTCGCTTCGCAGGCGACGTTAGGGACTATGCAATTTTTCGTTCCGACTTCAAGCACGCTGTGGATACAAGGTTCAGTAAGAGAGACGCAATTTCGTTGCTGCGTACAAGTTTACAAGGGCGGCCACTAGAGTTAATAAAGGGCATCGGAACAGATTACGATGCTGCGTGGAGCTACCTGGACTCAGTCTACGGAGATCCCAGATTTGTTGTGGATACCATCACTCAGGATATTACAAAGTTCAGACCTCTTCGCGACGGAGAAGATGCGCGTTTTTGCGATTTGGTGCACCTGGTACAGAGAAGTTTCAGCACGCTGAAAGAGGTTGGACGACCGCATGACATGGACAACAACCACATGTTGGCCCTAATTGAGCAAAGAATGTGTACCGACGACCGCAAGGTATGGGCGCGTCACCTGGAGAATAGCACAAAAGAGGCGACCCCGGCACAGCTCATTGCATGGATGAACACCGAAATGAAGTCCAGAATGAGAGCAACGGCACCTCTAAGAAGCATAGGCCAACCAACAAGGCATCCTGACGGTCACTTTGGATCGGACCTTAAATCCCCCCAAACCGGTCTCCCTCAGAAGTGTTGGCTTTGTCACAACTCAAGTCACTGGACTGACCAATGCCAGAAGTTTGCAGCGCTCAGTCCAGAGATGCGGATAAAGGCTGTTAAGGAAAACCATGCTTGTTTCAGCTGTTTGAAACGAGCAGGAAGAGACCACAGGTCCGTCAATTGCTCCAGAAGGCGCCAGTGCCCCGAAAAGACGAATGGAAGCCAGTGCCCGTACTACCATCACCCGCTTTTACACGGAACAATTCAGCTGACCGTCGCAACTGTTACCTATGTGACTAATAACCAGAAAGCATTGTTACCCATCGTACAAGTGGACATCATTGGATCTGGCAGTCTTCACCAAAGAGCAAACGCGTTACTTGATTCAGGAGCTCAGATAAGCTTAATCAGATCGTGTGTAGCCGAGGATCTCAAACTGAAAGGAAAGAGCATTGTAGTGACAATTACAAAGGTGGGCGGCCAAGAAGAAGAACTGAGCACTAAGATTTATCAGGTTCGCATCAGATCACTTGAAGACCGCAGCGCGCACGTCATACAAGCCATCGGAATTCCGTCAATCAGCGATGACATCACAGAAGTGAAGCGTGCCGACATAGCAAAACAACTTGGCCTCGGTAAAGATCAGCTGCGTCGAGGATATGGAAAAACAGACCTGCTTATTGGCATCGATCAAGCGAAACTGCACACAGGAGAAACGAGAGAGGCTGGCAGTCAGAAGCAAGTCATGTTTACCACATCAAGCTTGAAACACCTGTAGACATGACAGATTTTTGGACGACGGAAAGCATGGGTGTTTCTGTGAAGACTTGCAATTGTGAAACCGGAAAGCTCAGCCAGATTGAAAGGGAAGAGGCGAAGATCATAGAAGACTCATGTACGAAGATGGGCAATCAGTGGCTAATCCCTTATCCCTGGAAAAAGGATCCACGTCAATTACCTGATAACAAGTCCCACGCGCTGAAGAAATTAGAGGCAACCGAACGTCGACTGTTGAAAAATCCAGAGCACGCCGCTGCGTATGACCTTCAGATGGTTGAAATGAATCAGCTGCAGTTTTCAAGAAAGCTAACAATAAAGGAGGCAAGAGAATACTCAGGTCCTGTCCATTACGTCTCACACCACGAAGTGTTAAGGCCAGAGAGCAAAAGCACGCCAGTTCGGATTGTGTTCAATTCGTCTGCAGAGTTCCATGGGCACAAACTGAACGATTATTGGATGAAGGGACCCGACCTGTTAAACGACTTGTTTGGTGTTGTTCTCAGGTTCCGAGAAAATCAAGTGGCCTTCATTGGGGACATTTCTAAGATGTACCATAGAATCCGCATTCCTGAATTGGACCAACACGTGCACAGGTTCCTGTGGAGAAACTTACAGACACATCGTGAGCCAGATGTTTATGTAAAAACAGTCCTGACCTTTGGAGACAAACCAGCTCCCGCAATGGCGCAGACAGCTCTCAGAAAAACGGCAGATGAAGCGAAAGAAGTCTTTCTAGCGGCAGCGCAAGTAATCAAGGATAACACGTACATGGATGACATCTGCGATTCAGTACCAACCACGGAAGAAGCATGCGAGCTAACCAAAGATATCGACAGCGTACTCGAGACAGGAGGTTTTAAAGTAAAAGGCTGGGTGTCAAACAACGTGCAAAAATCCGAAGCCCACCAAGAAGAACCGAAAACAGCAACGTTTCTGCAAGGAGAAAGTGTAGAAAAGGTATTGGGCGTGGTATGGGACAGCAGTACAGATACACTAACGTTTCAAGTAGCATCTGATTTCCTTGATTGTCAAGAACTGACACAGCTTTCCAAGAGGAAGATACTGAGTCAAGTAGCACGCATCTACGATCCCATAGGGTTTGCATCTGCTTTCCTCGTTAGAGCCAAGATTGGTCTCCAGGCACTTTGGAAAAGAGGCATCAGCTGGGATGAAGAGTTACCAGGCGAACTGCTGGAAAGGTGGAAAAAGCTGTTTCAAGAGATGGTGCAGTTGAATGGGGTGCGCTTTGATAGATGTCTCACGCCACCAAACGCAATTGGACAACCCGTTCTTTGTGTTTTTTCTGATGCTTCAGAGGATGCATTTGGTGCTTGTGCATATGTAAGATGGCAGTTGAGTACCGGAGGATTTGATGCACGGTTCATCGCGGCTAAGTCAAGAGTAGCGCCTCTGAAGAAACTCACCATCCCCCGCTTAGAGCTTCAAGGTGCAGTGTTAGCCTCGCGACTAGGCAAGACCATTCTTGAAGAATCTCGGTTTAAGTTTGAGAAATCAGTATTTTTCCTGGATAGCAAGATCGTATTGGCCTGGATCTGCAGTGAAACAAGACGATTCAAACCATTCGTTTCAGTCAGAGTCGGAGAGATTCAGGAGAATTCAGATCCCGCCCAGTGGAGACACGTCCCAGGGGAACTAAATGTAGCTGACGACGTATCACGTGGAATACCAGTGGAAAGCTTGGCTGATAGGTGGCAACATGGACTCGACTTTCTGCGTCTCCCCGAGAACGAGTGGCCACAAGACTCACCAGTTGCTGACAAAGTTGAAGTTGAGAAGGAGCACCGTAAAGTTCTCATTGTTGGTGAGCAAACCAAGACACAGCCTCCCATAGATTGCAAGACGTTTTCATGTTGGAGAAAGCTAGTCCGAGTGACTGCTTATACGTTGAGATTTATTTCGAAACTGCGCAAAGGGTCCGCAGAGGATGGAGAAGCCCTGAAGCCTGAAGATGGCCCTCTCTCGCCTCAAGAGTTGCAAGATGCAGAAACATACTGGATAAAGGAGAGACAGAAGACCCTGAACAACCGCCTAATCAAAGGGGAATTCAAGAACCTCAGTCCATTTGTAGATCCAGAAGGCGTTGTGAGAGTAGGTGGCCGAGCAGACAAAGCGTTGGTTTCTTATGAGACCAGGCATCCTGTTTTACTTTCCGGAGACCATTGGATATCGCGCCTCATTATTCAGCGTGCCCACCAGCTTGGACACTCGGGAGTGGCAGCGACAGTGGCGAAAACAAGAACGAAGTACTGGATCGTTCGAGCTCACGACCTGGCGAAGTCAGTAAAGTTCTGATGCGTGGTTTGCCGAGAAATTGGAGCCAAAGTTGAATCACAAGTCATGGCTGACTTACCTCAAAGCCGTCTGGCACCGTTTACTCCACCGTTTCATTACACTTCATGTGATTACTTTGGTCCCTACCGCGTCAAGATTGGTCGTAACAAGACTGCTAAGCATTATGGTGTGATCTTTACATGCTTGAACACAAGAGCGGTTCATCTGGAACTTGCAGCAGATTGCACAACGATGGAATTCCTGCAGGAGCTACGACGATTCTTTGCCTTGAGAGGAGCACCCGCGTTGATGATAAGTGACAATGGTTCTCAGCTGGTTGGCGCTGAACGAGAGCTACGAGAAATGATTGAGGGATTGGATACTGACAAGCTGCGGGAGTTCTCCGCAGAGAGAGGAATGAAGTGGCAGTTTACGACACCGGCGGCTCCACACCAGAATGGTTGCGCGGAGGCCTTAGTAAAGAGCTGCAAGATCACCTTAAAGAAAGCAATTGGCGAGCAAGTACTAACCCCACTGGAGCTACAGACGTGCCTCGTAGAAGTTGCAAATCTGGTCAACCAGCGTCCGCTAGGCCGCATCCCCAACGATCCGGACGATGGTTCATATCTTTGTCCAAATGACGTTTTACTTGGCCGAGCATCGTCTCACGTTCCGCAAGGACCGTTCAGACACACAAAGAATCCCCGGCACAGAGTGGAATTCGTCCAGAAAATCGTCGATTCGTTTTGGACCCGCTGGACAAGAGACGTCTTCCCGTCACTACTCCCAAGAAAACAGTGGAATGCAGAGAAACGGAATGTTCGAGCAGATGACTTCGTGATCGTGCAAACTCCAGGTGCAGTTCGAGGAAACTGGAATGTTGGTCGAGTAGTCAGTGTCTACCCCGGACAGGATGGCAGAGTCAGAAACGTTAAAGTCAAGACCGTACTGGAGAATATGAGAGGCCAATCACCAAGATTGCTGTGATATACCCAGCAGAAGGGTACGGAGATGACGACTAGAGATGATGAGGGCTAACGCCCTCATCGGGGCGGAGAGTGTTTTCATGAAGAACGTTGTGAGACACTGATTTTGACATTTATTTAGTTTAATTATTACACCGGAAGTTCATTGATTGACATTACGAAATAGCTTTTAGCTAAGAGTCAAGTTTCAGATGGTTTTACACGTGTTGATAATTTAAGTTAGCTTTCCCGTTTTTTGAGGACTTTCCCGTTTTCTATTTAGCGTTGCAAGCTTTGTTATTTAAGTTGTTTCTTTTGGATTTCTGTTAGTGTAATTTGTGTAATGGATCGCACGTGAATAACAATTGTGTAATTGACCGCGTGGTTTACTCAGATAATTCGTTTCGAATTTCCCGGTTGATACGATGTACTTAGGTCTTTTATTTTCGGTTAGTAAAATTAGCTTCTTTTGTTTGTAAATATATGATTTGCTGTATTTATTTCAGATCGAATAAAAATCTTGTAAAATTATACGATTCGGGGGTCCAAAGTTCTCTTGGCGGTTTTCATCCGACGGATCACACTCTACGTCGCTTCTTCCCTCTGTCCTCCTCTGTGTACAATCAGAGCGCGACTTTGGAGTCACCTGACGCGAGGCCTGTTTTCATGAGATTTCATAATAGTTGATGAAGTTCTCAGATTTGAATGGAACAATCCAGCAATATTTACAGTCAATATCTACGTTTGTTACTACCTGGGATTGGCTGCTTGCAGAAACATGGTTTAAACATCTTTAGCCATAAGTTGATAGTTAAGTTAATAAGTTGCGATGAACGCTTGTCAAGCGCTTGTATGAAGCTTATTTTTCTTCTGGTTGCGCAGCGGGCTGCGGTTTGTAACAGATCGGATCGTCTGTTTCAGATGAATAAAAGGAAACTATGCGAAGGCAAATCTATTTACGTTCATTTCTGGCCTGGATAAGTTGCGTGCAAAAAGAGAACCATGGATTCGATATTCTTTAGCCAGGAATGAATTGCGAATAGCGCTTGAATTTCGCTTCAGTGGTCGCGCAATAGTACAAATATTAGGACACATTTGCCGCCATATGAAATGATTAACACAAGTGAAACAGAGTAAGCTTATCTTTTTATTAACCCATGAACAGCTTTACAGATCCATATTTCGCAGCTCACTTCTCTGTCTTAAACAGTTTCATCGATTTGCCCTCAACCGATGGTAGATATAAACACAAAATAAAGCATTACACTGAAGGTCATATCAAGGTCATATCTGATCTTTTTCTGGATTCCTGCGGCTTTGGTGTGATTATTCCGATTGTGTCTGCTGAGCGACTCAAAGTATCTTTTTTAAGCCGTTCGTGGCATATTAGGTACGTTAGGACCTTGATAGGTTTTTCAGCTTGTCGTGAACGAATTTCCGACGATAAAGGATAAAAATATTATCTGCACCGCTAGATTATTGTTTGAAACGCCGGGTCCAGCTTGTCGTGATACTGCTGCAAGATGGTGTGTTTCGCGTTACGGAGTTTGATCCATACAACCCTTTAGTCAAGAAATTGAAATTGTAGCTTCTTTACAGCTATGCAACCTGCCACACAAAGGGCTGAACGCTGCTTTAGTCAAACATGTATTAGTAAGCCTCTCTAGAAGATTCATATGTTTCCTTCTGTCGTTAGCAAGTCTTAGCAAATCTATAGACTGGCTGGATTTCGGCCGAGTCTTTTCCGATATCGAAGTTCCATACAGCCTTGGACTCTGACTCAAACAAAGAAACCTCACGTGTTCTCTTATCAATATATACCAGTCCAGCACATATCCTGCAACGATCTCTGATATGCATCCTGAAACGAAGGAAAAGACTCGGCGCCCAAATAGACTAGTTAAGAGGAATGGCATTTGGTCGCACAAATTGATTCACAAAACAAAGCGCGGCCCATCGCCAGGTTTCGCACTAAGCAACTAGAATACCTATAGAATGTCTCTGAATTTTTTTCAAAGCCGAAAAAAATTTTTCACGAGAGATATAGTAAATTGAAGATAAACAAGCGCTCGAGAAAACAAGCAAAATTGACGTGTGTATCGAAAGTAAAACCTCACCTAAGCGCATATTTCGCCACCATTTACCACAATATCCTGCACAACACTTCTTCAATGCTGTCTTGGTCGTTGTGTTACTAATAGACGGGCAAAGCAGGCTGGCAAGGCTCGAAAAAATGCAAATTAAAACTTTCAGTTGAATCTACTCGGTGATATTTCAAAGCCGCCATGTTGTGACGTCACACTATTGTTTCGCACATTTCCAAAAGTGGAAATGCTCTGGACTGTGTACACACATGCAGCTCCTGCAAAGGCGCGTGCCGATTGTTGGTACGGATACAAAGTAAAATTTCATGTTTGCTTCACATTTCGGTTCCAGTCCTTTCTATCTTACCCCGGTCCATTTTGTTTCCTGCTCTTTACTGACGAAATGCTATGTTGCTTGGGATGTAAAGCCGTAAACAAACCGAACTATCCGACTTAAATTTGCAATACGGCCTCCCTTGACCACCCTAAAAGCTGTTCAGATATTCACAAAGGGCAAAGGCACAAGCACAAATGAGCAGAAGCACAATCTTATAGAGACAGCTATCGACATTAGCATGAATAGATGAAGCCTTTTTTCAGTCTTTCTTCTTGTGCTTATATATGCTTTTGTCGTTCATGTTCTCGGCTTAAACTCTGTACAGAAAAGCAAAGACTTTCGTTTTATTTTGCTAATGTCGCGCTTGAGTCAAGTAAGAACACGGCTTATCCTCATGGTTGTTTCCCTAGTGATTACCAGCCTTAGTTTGACATTTTTAAATTCAACTGAGCATGCTGATATCTTTTCGTGCAATCGCGTTTTCGGTTTTCCACATATCAGTCTGAATTTTTTTCCGGTGGACTGAGTTTCCCGTCTTTTTTTAATGTACAAGTGTATGCCATCATTTATGGTAACGCGACTTCAATCTTTCCAACACAAATTACACCTCATTCTAGGTAGCAAACATTTGGACGACAGACCTTTGCCTATTTTCCACAATTTGTGGCGCTTTAGAAAATGCGTTTCTTACAGTACCAGTTTCCACAGCAGTAAATGATGACTTTATTGAAAATTTTGTATCAAATATTTATTTACAGTACACTCAATTTGGTAGCTACCTTTTCCTTTTAAGTAAGACAAAGTTGAAAACACGATATGTTACATTGGAAATTTAATATTTATACTTTCTTATCTATTCAGGTACATATTGTAAGGTTATTTCACTCTGACAACTTGGAGATTTTCTGACATGCACAACCTCGTACCCAGTGCTCTTTATTTACCACGTCCCCATGGGACAGGCAGAATAAACAAAAGCCAAGAAAGAGTATCTTCATTTTTCTTTTTCTTTTTTAGTATTTTTGAGTTTCATGAATGCGTATAAATGGACCAACAAATAAATGAAAACTTTTACAGGTATATTAACTGACAAGCATTTTTATCAGTCCAGTCCAAATGAAAAGAAGCGCTTATAACAACCGGCTTCCTTATTTGTGTCAAGTTTTCGATTGGTATGGCGCCCGGCCCTCCTTAAGATTACCTTTGAAGGCGCTGCTAGTTTTCTGTTCTTGCGAAACACTGTAGCAGCTCGCCATCGCAATACGGAGCAGGGTCCAAGTTTTCAGACAGTGGGCATCCGGTAAGCGATGAGAAAGTATCGTGAGCGGAAGTGAGAAAAGAGAACTAGAGACCGATGGGCAGTCCTTCCTTCTGCCCACGGATAGTCGCGCGGTAAGCACCTGGGAACGAGCGCGAATATCATCTGCCGAGTGAAAACGAGACGAGCGCGAGGTGCATGACCACTTTAGAAACGAGTAAAGGACTGGGAACGAGTTTTCAAAATTAACTGATTGGCAAAAATTAAGCTCGTTATCTGAAAAAGCGCATCAAACATAGCAATCCTGCAAAGTTTAGAACCAATTGGTTGATTAGAAACCTGAATAAATGGCCTCCAAACATCGGACAATGTACGGCGTATGGTTAGGGGGAACAAGCGTTTCAAAATAGCTGTATGAATGGGATTTTCGCTATAATTGAAAACTCTTAGTTTAGTGACTTTTCGTCCAAACGATCTCAAACTTGGCAAGGCTGGTAATTCTGATATGCTCTTTCATGTCGCTGACCATTTCTTTGTGATTAAGTGGTTTCCACTATATTTTTTATTTGGTTTCTAAAGTGGCGAATTGCATTCTCGTCCCCAGAGCCTCCTGTTCCTCTTAGCCGAAAGGGCCTTCGCACGAGATCCTCACGTACGTTTGCATGCTCACCTCTTTCACCTTACCCTGAGAGGAAAAAGGGACTACTCGTTGTCTACCACGCTTGCACGCAATCAGAGATTTTATCTTTGCGCTTTGTCTTTTCGTAGCTCGTCACGTTCTGACCTCCTACGAGAAAGTGCATTTTCCTTGTTCTTTAAACTATTTTAAACAAGTTTCGGTAGAAAGATTGAAGCTGTGTCCAACTGAAAAGAACCTTGAGCTCAGGCAATCTCTTTACTGAAATTAAGCTAGGTCAGTGATTGTTCCCTAGTCGTCTATAACGATCCATTAAGAAACCTTGTGCAACATTCTCTCTTTTAGAAGCATTCTGACACTACGAGCCTCCATTTTCCAATTTTCATGAGCCGTGCGAGCCCTATCTTTTTCTGCTCCTCACTTTCAGCTGCATGTTGCAATAAATGTACTGCCGTGACCAGCCTGGCCTGCTATAATTAAACTTGCCTTCACTTGAAAAACAATGAAGACTTCTTACTTAATTCAGTTTAGCAACTTCCCGGTTTTCCCTTATTGGGCGTTGCTGCTCAGTCCACTGTTTAAGGCCATTGCTGGCACATAGTCAAGGACATTTGTATTAGAAAACTGTTTACCCGTATACACCGTCAAATGATTTGTCAAATAAAATTTGTCATAGAAAGTTTGCTCGTGTGCAAAGGGCTTAAATATGCAAGCAACTGGTAAAAACTACACTAAAAGTCTCCACTTCGACTGTCAGACATCAAAATAAATAAACAGCGTCGCTACGAAATATGAAATAACTGTCTTACTCTCGGCGCTTGTAAAAATATAACGGCAGCAGATACACATCCGATCACAACGGAAGAAATAATAATGACTCTGTCCAAGACCTGTGAAGCCGCCCGCCACTCATCCTGCCACTCAATCATCTGTTTCCATGACGGTTGTTTATTTTCAGGTGTTGTTTCCTTACGTGGAGTCTCTTTGCCTCGTTTGGATGGATTTCTTCTTATGGAAACGCCATTACAATTTGCCGACGGGTGGTTAGCGTGTTCCTCTTCGTCGGCGCTACAAGTAAGACTGTCTTTGCGTACGTCTATGGACGTTACCGTAACATTCTGGCTTTGTTCGAAAGCGTCTGTCCTCCCACCAAATATCACATTTCCATCTGAAAGATTAAAGGTCTCGAATGTTGGGTTGTAAATAACTTCGCGTGCATGAGCCATGTCTGTTGACCGCTGGCTCTCTTTAGCAGAAAATCGTCTTGCTTTGACCTTCACTCTGACAACAGGCGCCAGAGTTTTGAGCAGAACAGTTTTGATCCAACCTGGCATCTTTGTTTTGCTGTAGTAGAAGTTCAGAACAATACAGGTCGCTGCAATCGCCAGGCCTATCTCAAAGATTGCCACAGTATAGTAGGTCCCTGAAAAGAATTGTAATTATATTTAGCAAAAGACAGACAACTGCAAACTGGGACAGTCATCCCCTGCCTTGTCGTCGTTCTCCACACAGGTAACCCAGCTGTGGTTTCAACATTCAAGGCGCCTTATAACTTTATTCACCAAACACAAGGCACTCAGTAGTTTCCAATACTACGGAAAGGTGTTTCAATTTGTTGAAAAGTAGCATATAATCCCCGTTCCTTAATTTCGAACGTTGACTTTTGAACTTTTTACACTGAGTATAAGTAAACCGCCAAGGAATGTGTGATGCGTGGCTCTATATAAGCACAATCACCATCATCACCACCACTACGACCATCATCATCATCATCATCATCATCATCATCATCATCATCATCATCATCATCATCATCATCACCATCATCATCATGAGCCATCCAAGTAACTTCCAAATAATGTCAAATGGTTATTCAAGCAGTCGAGCTTTCACTACACCCTTCATCAAACAATTACTGCCTTAGTCTTAACCTATACATTAAATATAAATTAACAAACATGTGGGTGGGTGCTTAACGGTAATGCTAAGCGTGTCTCTTCCCCCGTATGGGATCTTTTGCTAAGCAACGAGATAGAACTTCTCCCGTTACCTCTAACTCGGACTACGTGCTCTTTTAATTTCCCTTTCAGCTCCCCAATCTCGCTCAACCACTTCCACACTAGACTCTCACTATGTCACATTAGTATGCAAAACAAGTATATAGAAATAAGCGGTCGAGCGGTGTGTTCTACTAACAGCACTCACCAATCAGAAAGAAGCTATCAGAGCTCGGAGGCAGTTTATTTGATGTTAATTCCTGAAATATTGTCATGGCCATGAGGACAGTGATGCACAGGGACACCCGCTCACCGCACTCCGGCGGCAGCAAAAACGTGAAGAACACCATACATGCGATCAGCGCGCACGGGAGCACCAAGTTAATGACGTAATATCTTGAGTGACGTTCCAGGTTTAGAGTCAGCAACACTTCCGAGTAAGGATAGGGACAGCAAGTGTACTTAACCTAAAAGGTAAAGCAAAGCTAAATGAACTCTTTGCAATAGGATCGCGGGGTAACCTCCCTATAATGGGCTAAACTGCGAGCCTCCACTTGAAAGGGGTGTTTTTTTAGCGCTTGCAATTTACAACAGGGTAGGGAAATTTTTTTTGCGTTAGTATTTTAAAGGGGCTTCGAAAGATACTTTAAACTAAAAGGGATATAGCAGCCAAGTTTAGCTACCAAAAAGGGTTGCTAAATTAGGGTCTACGCGGAGCAAGTATACAAGCTTAGAGCTTTCGAGCAACTAAAAGCTCGTGATAATCTACTTATCTTTGAGGCTTACAAAAACTTGAAATTTTTGTTCTAGGTTATGAAAGGCGTATCATTAATATAAATATTAGTATATCAAAGGGAAAGAGTTTGAGCTTCAGGACGGAGCCTCCCAACACGAAACTTTGTCGACTACCACCTGATCAAGATAGACGTGGTCGAGCTAAAATATGGTACCTTTTGGTTGTAGCGTGAGTACGAGATCGAACCTGTGCAGGAGAACATGATGGTTAGCCTGTTAAAACGACGTTTACAATGGCGATTTTTGAGGCGATTCTGCGGCGATTTTCCGCACGAGTTTAAATCGCTCAAGAGTTTTTTGTTGGCGCAAGGCACGTGGCTATCAAAAACAAAGTACAACAATTTAACTTCCTCTAAGATGAAATAGAGTATCAGTATCTCCCTGAATAAAACGGGAGGCAAAGCTGTTTCGTGACTGATAAACCCATTCGTTTTTTGCAGTTTCAAAATCTCGCATGTGATTGGTCAAAACACAATTGACATTACAGAAATATTTTCAGCGTTAACGGTTTTTTAGTTCGACTGTAAGGCTGGAGCTTTACGTACCTCATTTCTAACCGCATCAACACTCACAAGGTCCCACTCATTGGAGGGCTGGTAGACGCCTTCCACTAAACCCATCTCTTTGTAGTTTACATAAACATCCAGCTTGGACACGTCATACGCCCAAGAAGCAAACTTCATGTGGCATTTTTGCTCGTCGAAAGGGAAATACTTGATGTCGATTCTACAGATGCTTTGGAAAATGGCAGGCGCCATCCAGGAGTTGTTGCCATCATAGGAGAGAGAAATCTTGGTTTTATATTTCTCCAGCGCCCCAGCGGCATCTGTGTCCTTATCAGCGCTGGAAAGGACACTACAATTTATAACGATCATGATAATTTACCAAAATTACAAACTGTTTTCTCTTTTTCGAGATTCTTCTGAGGTTAAAAATGATTTTAAATCGACGTTTCAGCTAGTTCAGCTGGCCTTCTTCAGGAAAATTAAGAAAATAAAAGTCAATATGGCGGACTAACGTTCTTGTTTCACGTAACTGTCATTAAGTGTCTCAAGGTGGTTATGAAGCAAGAACGTCAGTCCGCCATAGCGCCTTTCATTTTCTTAATTTTCCTGAAGAAGCGTCGATTCAAAATCATTTTAAACCTCAGAAGAATCCCGAAAGAAAGAAAACATTTTTTTAGTTTTTGAAGTGAAAGGTGAACGTTTCCGAGATACAGACAATGATAATTTACATTCATAAAAAATAAAGAAGGCCGCTCAAAACTGAAGAACGATTCCAGTTTTAACTTTGCAAAATATTGAAAAACAAAAGGACAGCTCAATAGCTTTAATTTAAATGGCTACACTTTGGGGCGTCTATCAAAGACTCCAAGGTAAGCCTATAAACGCTTTTGCTTGATTACGAACCAACTTCAAGCAAACCTTAGAAACGTGGCCCTCTTTTCACGTTTTCCAATTTCAGTCCTCAAGAAATCGCCCTTTCTTGGTATTATTCTTGGCGTCATTTTCTTACCTCCCCATCAATCGGGGCATTGTCTTGCATGTAAATAAACGTTTTAGTTAATTGAATTAAGTCGTTTGTCAAGTGCTGCCTTTGTTCTTCCAGTTTAGAGGACAAAACTCCACCAAATATTTTTCCTTCAGGAATTAACTCACGAAATTCTAGAACTCCATTGGCCTGTTTTACTGACTCTTTTGTCCTTCCCTATTTAATGAGTAAGAAACGTTTTCAGAATCAATGACGTACTTACTTGTTGTATAATAACACATCTGGGACCCACACTTTTGTTGGGTCCACATAAACAGTTTTCAATCCGTCAAAGTCATTCGGATTCCATTTCAAATCAGGGTTGTTCCAGTTCTGAAAGGAACAAATATTTCTTTTTACCAAGAGAAACCAGCTCAGTGTCCACTATGAAAGTTATAATGGAAACATGTCAACTTTCCCTCGCTGTGTGAGACAAAAACGTTAGTGAAGGAATGAAAATTTTTAACTTTTCGGTGTATTTTTGTATTTTAAATAGAGAAGCAAATCTGAACTGAATACTAGAGCAACTGCAATAAAAAATAATAGGTCTGCGTTAGCAGGGGACTGTAAATTGTAGAGCAAGTATACAGACACTTGTTACGCAGGCTACAAATAAAGTATTGGAAAACATAACCAGGATCATTTGTGATAAAACAATGGGAAACAAAATCAGAAAATGTAGAAGTTAAGATAAGCACGCGCTGTTCACTCTATGAAGACAATTTATGGCTAATGATACAAAAACCATACTCGAACTTCTTGAAAAAAGATATACAAGGAACATTTAAGTGCTACAGTCATTTGCTTTAATAAAGGTTTCTGCTGTTCTGCTTAACAGCTTAAAAAAGCGGTTTGTAGGCTTGGTGATTGATGCCTGATCTCACTTAGTCAAGGAAAAGACAACAGTGCACATGCCTGACCTGTATCATCCACCACTGAGCCTGCAATGCATTGTTCTTTTCGTCCTATAACGAAAAAAATCATTAGTAAAGTAATAATAATAGTAACTTGTGACTAATTACGACTGCCCATCAGCATTGTGAAAGACATTATAAGACAGCATTTCTTATTATACTTACAATGCTGACTATGCGGACCACCTTGGCTCCTACGGAGACCTTCACGCTCATTCCTCCGCCCGGATGGCCGTCTCTGTCATATTCCACAAATAAATGCTTCAACAGTCGCTGATGAGGATTGTCGGTAAAGTTTCTATCCGCTGTGGTCACAAGAACAAGAAAGTTTTGTATATTACCTATGGTGTTATTTGAAAGTTGTAGTCAGCAGTTTCTGAGCCATTACATGCAGCCTGTGATGTTTTCACAAATTTTGATCCGCAAAGGAAAAAAAAACGTTAGACTCCAGCCAGGCTCGATTGTTCAAAGAATCGTTATTCAAACCCAGGATTAGCGTCAATTTTCAATTCAGTTTGAAAGCCTTACGATGTGGATTTCTATAAATTATTTTTGTCCTGTGTTTTAACTTTGGCCAACTGTGACGTAAAAGTAGCAGTGAAAATGCTTTTCATCAAGAGAAACAGAAAGACGCAATGTCCATCAGTGTCACGAGGGTGGGATAAAGAAAAAGTCTGAGTCCCCGACAGAAATCGAACCCATGACCTTCCTTACACCGCCGGATGCCCCAACCACTGACATAACGGGAGACTGGTGACCAGCTACGTCACACCTATATCGGGGTTCACCATGGCACGTATTCCCAGAAAAATGGAATTAACTGCCCAGCGATCTTAGTATCCAGGTAGGGGAGTACGTATATTGTTGGTCGCGTCATGCTAAATAAACCAGTTTAAACGCCAGCCGCGTAGGTTGCCTGTGGCCCTTTAATGTATACACATTGCCGACCTATTATGTAGTGCGCATGAGCAAGTGAACATGGGCTCAGACGCCATCTTGGAAAATAAGCGTGTTTGTTGTGTTTGCCGAAACCACGTGCTTTGCTGCTTCAAAATACAATACCGTTAATTCAGAAATTATTTCACTCAAGACTTTCGGTCTTTTAGCTTCACATGTATTAAAAAAACTTGGGCTTCCGTCATGGTGTGAAATGTTTGTGGCTTTTAGGTTTTGCGATTTTTTAAAGGAGAAGGTCACTCCAGAAACGGTGTATTTTTTTGAAATCACCAATGAAAAGATAACACTAAGTTGAGTTACTAACCGTGGTTTTAGCTTCTAAAGTGCATCCGATCCTACTGAAATTCCTCTCCAAAGAGGGCCAAAATTCAACACTGCGCGCCGCCATTTTGAATCATACTTAGCAGCCTGGCCGCTTGTCCGTGACGTCAAAATGTACAACAAGACAAGCGGGTAACGTGGGCTCTAAAAAACGAGCCCACGTTATTTGACCGCTGGTCTCGTTGCACACTTTGCCGTCACGGACAAGCGGCCAGGCTGCTAAGTACGATTCAAAATGGCGGCGCGCAGTGTTGAATTTTGGCCCTCTTTGGAGAGGAATTTCACAAAAGTCCGGCAGATTGGTGCAAAAATATGACGGAATTGTGGGATTTATGGTAAAAGCACCAAATTTGGCACATAGATAGAGACATAACTACTAAACAATATTAGCTATGGACCCACCTGGGACGCATCCCATAATTGCAGTTTCAACGGGTTTAAGGAAGTTCGCTGAAATTCTAGCATGGAAACGAGGCTGGGATTCTGTTTCTCGTGTAGCAGCCACAGTCCTGTATCAAAAGAGCGACAGTCCTCCAAAAGTGGAGAATTACTTAATATATTTGCTTTTCTTTGATCGTGGAGTCGTTTCAGGTGATCACGTGACAGGTCACGTGATTGCACGTACAGTATCGTGACATAACTAATAAGAGGTTGAGACGGCGGTACAGCGCTGATATTGAGGGATGGTTTGGCGTGAAAATATACCTCAGAATAGACAAGGAAACGATGACCAATACGATGATAATACTTTCTTTCAGCGTCGTCAATATAGGGCTGAAACGCTGCCCTAAAAATTGCGATTGAAGCAATTAACATAACAAAAAATAGGCTGTTGATGAAAATAGAAATCGTACCGGCTATTCACGTGTTGTTATACGTGAACATCTTTAGTCAAAACGATATTTCCTTTTGCTGCCTGTTTTTTCTTTTTTATTCGTACTTCTTTTTAAATTCTTTACTTCTAGAGTTAGAAGGCTATCAAAACAAATTGAGATAGCTATCGAATGGGTTTTTTTTCGAAAGTAGCTTTTCCACGAATTGATTATAAATGTATAAAAATCGCGCCAGCGTGGGAAAATCTTCGGCTATCCCTGGCAGCAATTTTACATCTCGCTAATTTTTAAACGAAGTACTCTGTTTGCTTTCTGGGCATGAAAACTGCTATTTGATAGGGGAAAAGATAGAAGCGAAACCTCCTTTACTCATTTACTCACGCACCCCTCTCGCGCATCAAGTTACTGCTGCTGCTCTGTATATCCTTATGGATAAGGCATACAAGACCTATCGGGAGGGTGTTGATGAAGGAGAAGAGCCCAAGTCATTCAGAGACTGGCGCAAGCAAGTGGAGTTAGAAAGTCCACAATTTCATTACTGGTCGCTTACGGTTCACTTCCAGCTCACCATTCTGATATTCGTCTGGTCTTTGAGGAGGATGCCTGCAAATCTCTAGCGCCGTGGTTTTTTGCTTTAGTCAATAGACCCCACCCACTACGCGAGATGGCTGCCTGTTCATATTTGCGACATGGAATGTCGTGAAACAGACATTCCAGCAATAGCTGCAGAGTTCAAGAACGGTAATTTTGTAGTGAATAAAACCAACCGTACATTTTCCTCGCTTCCCATTGATCAAGCGCGATCGTCAAAGGTGACGGAGGAGCTATTGGCTTAACAGAGAGTTCAACTCAATTATTGCGCTGGATGGTATCTGGACCAGAAATATCAAGAATAATCAAGGATTTCGAATTGTCCCAGGAATTGGTCAGGAATATAGCGAAACAAGAACAGCAAGAAGATTTACGCCACCACGAGCAAATGAAAGGGGTCCAAAACACTTTCCGGAATCAAGTGAACGCAGTTTGTAGCATCATTGAAGAAATGGGCAACCCCTTCGCAGACCAAACTGGAGATTTGTTTGTGCTAGACACCCGAGACATTGCGGATTCCAAGGTTGTTGAAATGGTCAGAACTGTAGGGCAACTAGGCAAGGATCAGTATCATCAGTTTGTTACCAAAAAGCTGCAGGAGAGAACAACACCACTGTTTGATACAATCCAGAAAAACAAGTTGCCACTATTCAGCAGTCCTCCCGCTACAAAAGAGAAGTCTAGCGATAAACTCAAAATAGCATCACTAAAAAGCAACTGCTCTCTGTTTTCACGTCTTTACGTTTCGTGTCAGGTCAGGGATGGTGATTTAGAAGGATTCTTTGGTCACGAGAACCAGAGTTTTCCCCCTTCGTTATCTCAGTATGGGAAGCTCAGACCTGGCACCAAATCGGATTTGTTATCGTGTCTCGAGAAGAATGGACCAGCGCAAGCACAAAGGCCTTCTGTGCTTAAGCCTTGAGCCTCCAAGACATTTCAAGAGTACAGCGAGACCATCTTCCTTCCATACGTAACAAACCAGTTAAGGAATGTCGAGAGGGTGGATGCGGTATGTGGTGTGGGACAGATATCTCCCGGGCAGTCTTAAAGATTCTGCACGAAGGATATCCGTAGACACGTCAGACCGGACACCAGGATCCCAGGAAATTGGACAGCCCTTCTTGAGGGTTGATGAGAACAAAGAGGAACTTTTCCTTTACCTGGCCGAGCAGCTTACAACAATTGGAACTGACCATGGAGAAGTAGTATCTACTAAACATGAGTCAGTAGTCTTTAACAATGACAGAACTGACGCCCCAGATCTATCACCTTGCATGCACGAAGAAGCCGATACAAGGCTCCTACTACATGCCGCTGACGCTGCAAGACGTGGGTACACTAAAGTAATGGTACGCACTGTCAATACGGATGTTGTAGTCATCGCAGTTGCAAAATTCTAATACCTTTCTTTATCCGAGCTTTGGATTGGGTTTGGTGTTGGGAAACACCTGAAATATTTGCCAGCACACAACATATTCCGTAGTATTGGCGAAGAAAAGTCACAAGCTCTCCTCGCATTTCACACCTTCACAGGCTGTGATCAAACGTCGTCTTTTGCCCACTATGGCAAAAAGACAGCATGGGAAGCGTGGGGGCACATTCAATGAGGTGACGGCAGCTTTCCAAGCTCTTAGCAATGCTCCAACGGTGGATGTTGTGTTTGAGGTGATGCCTATTCTTGAGCGATACGTCACCATCATGTATGATCGCACCAGCACTTGCACTCGCGGAGGGACCTATTTACACGTAAAGGGAGAGATATTGAAGCCTTTCCTCTCACCTCAGATGCCTTGCGTCAACATGCAAAGAGGTCCACGTACCAGGCTGGCCACTGCTGGGGCAATTCTTGGTGCCGTCTCCTCAGTTTCCGTGTCCAAGTGAATGGGGCTGGGTGAAAGTCGCTAATGATATGTGGGCGCCCTTGTGGATGACAATTCCCCAGGTATCACAGAGCTGTCAGGAGCTATTGAAATGTGGTTGCACGAGTGAAAGAGGTTGTGCAGGACGATGTAAATGCGTTATAGCCGAACTGCCGTGCACAGCACTGTGCAGTTGTGCTGGGCTGTGCGAACGAGAATGAACGACAGAATGCCGGAGGCAAATGAACAAATCTGCGTATCGCTTGCATTATTAACAACATTCCTGTGAATTTGTGTTTAGCTTTTTTAAGTTGGTTTGACTGTTTTAGGGCTTAATTTTTAAAGATTTTACTGTTTTGTAGTTTCTATGTATGAACTTGGTCAAATAATTGAAATAAAAATGAAGAGAGCCGGGATAAGATTATTATGTCCAAAGCTAGGCATAAAAAGCGTATTTAGTCACGTGGTTGGTCACGTGATCACACTAGACGGCCAATAATGTCTAAGAGTGCATTTTGTAATTATTTTTTGGTTAAACTTGTTAATTTCTTACGAAACATTGTCTCACTCCCCTGGAAATAGATAATTCATCCAGCTTCGTTTCCATGTTAGAAGTCCAGTAGGCCACCTTAAGGGGATGGATCCCAAATGGGTCCATAGCATTTTCGTAGTTTCTATGTATGAACTTGACCAAATAACTAAGATGCAAATTGAGAGAGTCAGGGTAAGATTACAATGTCCAATGCTTGGTATTAAAAAGCGTATTTGGTCCCGTGGTTAGTCACGTGATCATACAAGAAGGCCAATTATGTCTCAGAATGCATATTGGAATTCATTTTTTGGTTTCACTTGTTAACTTCTTCCGATACATTGTCTCACTTTGCTGAAAATAAAGAAATAATTCACCCGGCCTCGTTTCTATGTGAGAAGTGTAGTGTGCCACCTTAAACCCGTTATAATTACAATTACGGGGTAGATCCCTGGTGGGTCCATAGCTAATATTGTTCAGTAGGTAATTTTCTATCTTTGTGCAAAATTTGGTGCTTTTACCATAAATTCCACAATTCTTGCACCAATCTGCCGGACTACTAGGATCGGATGCACTTTAGAAGCTAAAACCACGGTCAGTAACTCAACTTAGTGTTGTCTTTTTATTGGCTATTTCAAAAAATACACCGTTTCTGGAGTGACCTTCTCCTTTAAGATCCACACTACAGTTAGGGGCCCGAAAAAATGCAAAAAAAATTCTATAGAAATTTTAGTTACTCGTATTATAGAAAGCACAAAGTGAATATTAATTAAGCGACAAGCAAACCAGATAGGCGATAAGCAAGCTTAAAAAACAAAACACTTCAAATTAGCGACGCAGCCTCAGAGTTTCCATAAAGACATCCCTTGTTCAAAAATAAAACTGTGTATACTTTTGAGTTAGGCTGATGGCCAGGCAGAATCATTAAAAAATGAATTCCCACAGAAAATATCCGATTATTCTAAATTGCAATAATTTATACCGCAAACTCGAAGTAATTGCCAAACGGCAAAAAATAAAACTCCTTAAAACGTTGGCGTACGTGCTATGCGGCGTTTCGGTAGCATAAACTCATTCGAATTTATCCAGAAGCTTAAACCCTCACCGACAAGAATGGTTAGCTTACATACTTATCATTTCACAATAATATTCCTGTCAGTTGTTATTTGGGAAAAAAGATTAACTTGTTATTTTTAAATATTTCCCTACCTGCTGACTGATGACATGTGAAACCCACTATTATCGCTCCAAAGAAAAGAGCTTCAGAGAAGAGACTGATGGCCATCCTGAAAAAGAAGCAAGAAACACTTCAAACTTAATAATCTAGTATCTAAAACCAAAGCACAACCCTAACAAATATGGTAACAGAACTACTGAAGATACCTCACTAGCTTTCATTTGAACTGGCCACACTCTAAACTAAGAACACCTTGTACAGCATAATGAACGATAATATATGAAGGAAAACTTCTCTGTAGAACGATCGCACTAGAGGTTTCTATGCTCGGATTTACAAATTCGAGAACAATGCGTACCTCGAGGCTAAATTCGTGACTTAGCGACTCATTTCATTTAATCAAAGTATGGAAAATTCTAATGATCCTTATAAATTTAAATGACAACGGCACATGCAAAAAAATCTAAGCTTTAAAACATAGCGCTGATCTTTTTGTCGGTAGATCACAGCTGGAGCAGTACAAACAAAGGAAAAAAGACAAGAAAGAAAAACCTCAGGCTAAGAAAATTATTGTTCTTTGTGGTAACTTTCGACTGTTATAGTTCAACTTTTATTTAAAGGTAGTCCTGGTATAATATACTCTTACTTCAAACATACACATAATACATGGGAATATCATGTTATCATGTTTTCATGTTATGATGTGAGATCATGTTAACCTGTATAAAAATTGGACACTACCCTTAAAACTACCGTTGCATGCTGTCACCCAGATTTGCTAGCCCAAAAACCCATTCAATTAACATCGCTTTGGGTATCCGTGCATATTTTGAATCGGATTACAAACGTCTTTATTTGATTTCCTGGTTTGCTAATTAAAGTCAAAATGCGATGGCTGAAAAAGATTAATTGCTGCTTTGAGCCACCACAGTGCGTAGGAGCATCCTAGACTCTAAGGCAACCAAAAGTATTTTTCAGTCAATAGAGAGCCCGGAAAATATGCTGCTATTACAGACTCAGCATTATCAATATGCACAATGTCTTCTGTTTGCTTTCTTTAAGTTGAGCAAAACAAACAGTTCATTTTAAAGAGTTGAATATATGGCGCTTAAAAAGCTTATGCGGCCCTTGATTGTCTGTAAAAGCTCCTTTATTTCTCTTTCCTTGATTTCTCACCAAAGCGTGGGCTTTGGATTCGTTATTTCACCTATCGTTAAATGTTCACGGGAATTAAACCCGAGAATATTTAATCGCTACACTTTTTAGACCGTAAATGACTTTCGTATCTTTCTCAGTTTTTGTATGAATAAGCCGGATTAAACAAATATTTGGAAAAATTGAACCCGCCAAAATTTGCAAGAATTTGCTGACCATTTCAAACTAAGAACTATATAAAACGTATTAGGGTAGTCTATTGGCAGGACCGATAATGGAATTTTCTTTTTTGTCGAAAATGATTTCAAATCTATTCTTGTGTTCGAAATAGTTAACTCTTTTCTATAAATGTGGCTTTAGTTTTCAAACATAGCTTTTATATATTTAATTTTTTGGTTTTTCTTTTCACCCGATCCACAACTTTCAACTTATACGATCGAAATCGACCAACAAAAACATTCTATAAACAATTCTTCTATATTTTTATCAGTTGAGAAAAAGGGCCGTGGAATACATTTTGGCAAACCTCGGTATCGCAGAAAAAATTATAGGAAAAAATAGCAAAATTGCATAATTCAAATAATCATGAATATTGCGTGCTGTATTCTATGTCGAATTATAAGTGATTGCAGTGGTTTTTTTTTTCTCATAAAATAGATCAATAAAAGTTCGAGAAAAATGTCTTATCAGTTTGGTTCTACAGACATTATTCAGTAGCTGAAAAAGTAGAAAAATTCAACTCATATCGTGAAATAAAAAGAGATATTATCATTACAATATAATCCTATTGTGTAGATTAAACCAATATTTCTTCCAGAAACACAGCAGCGTCAGAATTCTTTTCTTAAAATATCTGTAAACTGAGTTCCGTTTCTGACCTAAAGATGAGCGACACTGAATGTAACAAAGGAGGAAGACCATTCAAATAACTGTTAGCTTAAACAAACCCAGAGGACATAAAGTTTAATATTACCTGAGTGCCTGCTCCTTTATCTACTGTATTTGACAAAATTTAGTTTCCTCGTAAGCTCTGAAGATCCCAATGTTATTGATCTTTAAGTTTACTTTCATAACTTTTTATCGTAAATGGAATGTAAATTTGAAAATAAACATTACACTGCATTTTTCCAAGGTGACTCTCACAGGGTATATTAATATTAATTAAGGATTAATATTAAAAAGGATTACTAAGGATTACTGACAATGGACCTTTTGCAGGCGTTAGTCACGTGATCCTGCCAATCAAGCTGAAAAGTGCTTTGTCTAGAAGACGCATTTGAAAATTCTGAGAAGCAGTGAAACGAGGGAGCTTTGCAATTAAAAACACGTTAACTAATAATTATTCACCTCAGTGTCGGTGAACAATGGTGAAAGGTTGGCAAATATCACACAACCGTCATAGTCAGCCCCCCCAAAATTATTTTGCTTCCCTATAAATAGCCAAAAGCTAGCACGAGGAGCCCACTGCCACGTTCGGAGATAAATAGCAAATGCTATCCCTAGTTTGAGTAGCCAATCAGAGCGCGCGAAAAACACTTTGCACTTGAGTGGTATATGCTAATGACAGATAGAAGAGGAGAGAACCCTGGCAACGAGATTGCATACACACGAGCAAAGCTGAAAATTTATCACGTGACAACAGATAACCTGTGTAATATTTGCTGGTATAGTTTGTTTGGTCCAGTTGCTCTTTGGGGATAAATGCCAAACCGGGATTAAATATTACCGAGTCTCTTCTTCCTCTTGTTCAAAAGCGTTGTCACTGTTTGAGACTAGTCGAAACATAGGACAAACAATTTACAGCGTTCCACATCAGTAAGGCTACGAAAATGCAGTCAATCTTTTAAAAAGCTAGCTTATCCTGAGTTAACTAAACCCACGGCACTACACAACAAAACCAAGAATCAACAAATCAACAAACCAAGAATCAACAAATCTTACACAGTCGCAGTCGGACACCTATGAGACAGAACTGAGTGATCGTATTGTAGAGGTTAAGTCGACAATACGAGGTTTGGTGTCTCGTTAGGACAATGTCAACTGTCTGTGAGCAAAGAGGGGCCCGTATTGTGGGTTGTTCTAAACAATCCTCAGAGCTGCAAAAACCGCTGGTCAACGGACAATACCAGACCAAAATTTGTCTCGTCTAACAAAACCCTAATCGTGGTCGGGTTTTTGGCACCATGGCCAGTGATTATCATTTTACAGACTATGAAAACTCGCTTTATATTTCCTCTTTGCTGGGTTCTTAGCAGGTTAACTCCAATAAACAAATGAGTCTTCACTTGGAAATTACGTTGTTTCAAGGCATACAATAACTTGCTGGTACATTATATTAAATCATGCCAGTGTTGCTTAGAAACACAAGTGAATTCTCTGGCCAATGGCTTCGATGATTTGCACGAACATAAGATCAGGTTTGGGCACGGCTATGACCAATATCGATCCTGAAAACATTAAATTATGAAGTTGGCAAACAGGAACAATTTGTCCTAATTAGTTCATGTTACGTTCATGATGTCAGCAACGTAAGCGAGAAAGTATATTCAGACTGATAAACAAACGCCTCTGAATCAGACGTAAAAGCATAAAATAACGTAAGATTTTATTGTGTTGTTAATGTATTTCACCTCGGAGCATTAAACTCGTTAATGAGTATGTTGTCTTCAAAATAGAGTAATGCATTTTAATTTTCACGAAGATTTAAATTACCAAGATGGCTAGACTGACTTAAAATTGAAAGCATGAAATGATAATATAAAAACTGCAGACTAAACCTTCTTTGGCTGAAAGATTTTCGAAGTTCACCTGGTTTGAACAACTTTTTTAAAAGTTGTTAAAAGAGCATTTCCGGATGTTGCAAAGGAAGCTTAGATTTGACTTCATTCAGTAAAAAATGATTCAGTTGAATAGTATAAACGTGTGACATTTATATTAGTTTCAACTGTTTGACAGACAATGAATAAAATCCCAACAAAACGACTCGCAGGGCTCACTCGGTACAAAAAGAACGCCGAAATAAGAACTAAAATCAAACTGATTCAAAAACGGAGTGATACTAACGTGTAAATTACAGGTGAACTAAAAATATATTAATCAAGTAATCAGTGAAAATTAAGAATAAAACTATTATTTTATATAAGCAGAAAAAAGAAAAAAATATATATCGCATGATATTAATGGTTAGAAGAATTTTAATCTTCTGTTAGTACTCCTACAAGTTTATCTTACACAAAATGACTTTGTAAATAATTTGATCGTTAGAAAATGAGTGCTTTTTCCTGCTGCGCATTGATACTGGCACTCCGTAGCGAATAAAATGTATATTCTGTATATCTGTAAACTGAATCAGTTTTGAAGAGGATTGTAACATACGTGATGGCAGGCTAGAGAAGAAAGAGGCACATATATACCAAACGAGTGTTAGCTGAGTGTTTGTCTATTTATGGCCGGGGCACTAAACGCGCTCAGTTGCAACTGACAGGTCTATTAAAATTACAAAAATTTGAAGTGATAGCAGAACTCACCCAGATTTAGTACTGAATCTTACACCGATTCGTCATCACAAGATCTTCCCTGTTTCCACAACAAGTGAGGAGGAAAATACACTAACTTTAGGCTAGCAAAATACAGCTGCTGCTATAGCGAATAGTATAATTAAATGCAAATCTTATTTCCTTAATGGACATTTGATTAAGGAAAAAAGCAAAAATCTGCATCAATTACTCCATATCCGAAAACATTGCTTGACGTTAGGTTCATTGTTCTTGTTTATCTCTCCGGCTCTTAAAAAACGTCCTGGATGAACCAGCCCGCAAAAACGTCTTCCTGTAGGGAGGAGTGAGTGTGTATTGACACAACACAGTTCATGTGTTTTGATTTCTCCATGGACAGGCTTTGCACTGGTTAAGAGAGCGCGTATCATCTAAGCGTAATCTCATCTCCTTCGACTAACCAGATGTAAAACAGTCAAAAAAAGTAACCAATATGTTGTTTGTAAAGGAAACGACATAACCGCAACACAATAATTTTCAATTTTATATATTTCAACCTCAAAATAATTCCTTTTTGCGGGTCATTCTAACTTGTGAATTTAACTCTAAATCAGAATTTGAAATCAGGCTCCAATCATCAAATGGAGTTGTTCTTTTCCTTAAAAGAGTTTTAATTCCAATGCCACAGTAAATACCTCCTTTTGGGAGTTACGGTAACGCCAAAACAAAGTGACTAACAGCCATATTCAGCGGCTTAACTCCAACTGAGGAGTGAAGTTCAGTAACTCTTTGACAATTAGTCAATAAATGTAAACACGCAAGAGCATTAGATTATTCTTGGTTTGCACGTTGGGTCATCGCTGCCGTGTTGGGGTTCATAAACCAAAGGTTTCTTGATCTTTCCTTAGTAGCTCATTTTGTTAATACCACTAACATGGCCGCTACGCTATCGTTTTCGGATCTCTAGGGACTGGTTGCAAACCAAGAATTCGAATTTCCTGCATTGAATCTAGGGATATAATAGGTTCTGATATTAAAGAACAAAGAAAATACGGCGTAGTTGGTTTCTTTATGTTTTGTTAGTTCCTGTGATATAGCTGTTAAGAAGCAGAGACGGAAACCGAAGACGTCAAAAAAATGAAACAAAATGTACAATATTCCTTTTCAAGTTGTTTATTTATTTGTTTGTTGTTTTTCTATCATTCACTCATAAGGAACAAGAATCATGATGTCCAAACAAACTTTCGGAATAACTTCCTGCACAGAGGAGTAGGTAGTGAGAGAGACACTCAGAGGCTTTCCAGTTCAGTAATCACAAGTGTGAGCATAAAGTTCTCTTCGTCGCTTTAACAACCGCAAAACCGGTGCAATTAAGATCATGGCATTGTTTCAAGTTAAACGACAACAAGAGGAAGGAAGGGGTCCTACAGTCCCTCCGATCCTAATGTATTCGATGGAGATTGCAATTGTTATCCATTCTTATTATTATGAATAAAACAATCGAGTCAGGTGAATTGGTTTTAGCCGCTTTGTTTTGTTTTTCACTGTTTTGAGGCCTTCCGACTGTCTTAAGGCCAAGTTTTACTGGCCGCCATATTGGATTAATAAATTTAAACACTGAAATTAACGTTTTAAGGCAAGATAATTACTCGTTATAATTTGACATGTATTTGATGAAAAAATACTGACTTCGATGACACTCCTAAAAAATTAGATTGTGTTTTTTTTACTCGAAAACCTCATCTCTTTTTTATAAGTATGTGAAATTTCTCATGCACATTCATGGGCTACAATACCACATCTAAAAGGAAAAGATACAGCTGGTCAAAAGTTAAGAATTTAAACACTGAAATTAACATTTAAAGGCAAGAAAATTACTTGTTCAGTAATTTCAGATGTATTGGAGGAAAAATACTGACTTTATGACATTCTTAAAGAATCAGATTGTGGCTTTTTTACTCGAAAACTTCCTGATCTAAACCTCATACAAGTATATGAAATTTGTCATACACAACTTAATCCAGTACAATATCAGACCCAAAAGGAAAAAACAGCTGGTCAAAAGTTAAGATATTTCATTTATTTACCTCTACAACCTCGACAACTCAAACCTCAAATATAACTGGAACTTCTCACCAACTCGATCGAAACAAAAAGGAGTTTTTCGCTGCCTCACTAATTTCAGTAAATTATTGCCTATCAGTCTCGAATTTTCGACATCTCAAAAAGTTTTGTGTTTGGCCCCTGAGGGTTCGAATTATTGGGATTCTACTGATATGTTCAACGATCATCGATGCCGTAAGGAAGATTGTTTCTGCAAGGCTAGCAAGTACTGAGTAAACTTAGCTCAGGGTAAACCATTTTTCTGTCACCGACACTGGTGATTCATGAACAGGACCGATCGAGCCATCCTTTGGAAACCGTCAAAGGTTTGTACGTTGCGAAAATAAAGCTGTCACATCAACAAGGAATTGTTAAGCGAATATCGGGTGAATTTGCATCGTGGAGAAATCAGCAGCTGTGTGGATAAGTTCACGCAATTTTGGATAGCAGCGATCATACAGATTAACATGAATAAGTCCAGCCACTGATGTTAGCTTCCTTTCTTCTAAGTTTAACTTTTTTCAAACGATATTTAGATCCAGCTATGAATAATTAAAATTGCAGTGAAAACATTGAAATACTACTTGCCTGGCTAATGGCAATTGTTCAGTTACTTTGAGTGAATTGAATGTAGTGCTCATTGAAGTTCAACACGGCTGACAACAAATGGTCTACCTCAGTATCGAAACCACATTTTCGGTGAATTAAGTGTTGTCAACTGGACGGTGATTCACACGCGTTCAAACCAAACACATCGTGTTTTTTTACCTTTGGATTAGGATTTATTTCATCTTAATCAAGATATCCCACGCTGTGTCAAGCAGCGCGATAAAAGTACAACAACCAGTATGAAAAAATGCCCTTTTAGTGATCTTCCTCTATATAATAAACCTCCCATTTCGCCTTAAATTAACTTGACCAAAAAAAGACGAAATAAAAGGCTCTCTCAAAAATGTTGATTCAATAAGTTGTTCCAGTGATATCTATGAATTTAAAAATATTCGTTATAAACCGCTAGTAATTTGAGGAAAAGCCGGAAAATAATTCATTCCACTAACAGCAGTAAATGTGCACGACTCGCTGTAATAAATCTCCATATCATACCCAAATTTTCCCTTTATGGTGCTTGGATTCCCATCGTCATATTAAAAAAGTCTGACTAAAATTTAAAATCACTTACCTTTAAAATGACGCGTCTCAAAACCTTTTAAGAGTTGTTTTTCTTGTCTGAAGAGCGAACTTGACAAACAACCATACAGTTTTGTTATACACGCGGTGTGAAGCACAAACGAATATGGACTAGGAGAGATAAATAATGTATAAACATTAGAAATGTTTAGGTACTTTTGTCATTTACAAAAATACAGGATTTAATTACTAGGCGAATTGTTTCAATTACCCAACACTGAATATTTATCATACTAATGTAGGTTGTTCGCAAGTCAATATTTCTTGATATTTTCAGTTTCGATTCTTGTTATAAACGACACGTTTTATTAATCGAACTGCCTCGAAGTTGAACTTATTTGTGGGCGGTACATGACACTTACTTGAAAATTCTACCATTAAATATAGCATTTTAGTAGTTTGTTTCCCAGCAAAATAAAACAAGGTCACACACCATGTATATTGATTGAAATGCAAAGCCTGAGAACGTCATACAAAAAACATGTATAAATTACAATCCCTATTTCTCACGAACAATTTTTTCCACCTATATGTTTGATCGGGTATCAGTTCAGTCAGCTTATCTAATTTTACCCCTCTTAACATCAAGCAAAAAAAAACTGCGCGTTCGATGGGAACCATTAAACAAAGTTCACAATTACAGCCATTGCAAATGAATATACAATACATTTGATTAGAAAGATCAAGGACAAATAACGGTTAAAAGTACTGCCTTTAGGGAAATAATTAGCGATTCCTTCCTGTGTTTTGAGTGGAAACATAATAGACAGAGGATCACAAAACAATGGGATGAATATCACCCATTTTCTTATCAGGAAAGTTAGGAAGGGATGTTTATAACACATTTGAGGTGCAAAGCAAAATTATCATTCTAGTGAATTCGCCTAGCACGGTGTGCGATTTTTTTGTTGCACATTTTCTTGATAGACGTCCGGGTTTGATTCGACTATAAGGATACCTCCTATGGAAAGTTTAGCTTAAAGGGTGTTGAAAATTATCATTTTGAGATGAGAGAACCCGCGCCCGCCATTTACATAACTCTTTGTGCGTTTTTGTCTGGCTAGCATTGCTTGCACTTTATTCTTCTATTTTTTTAGGGAACGCTTCTGTGACGTTTGATTGACTGGTATTTCCCAAGCAAAATTAACTTAATAAAAATAAGTTCTTAACTGGCCGCTAAGAAATGAACTGAATTTACTATAAAGGATTAAATTAATAATATGATTCCCTAGATAAACGTTTCAGTCCCTTTTAGGGGGTGCAGAAACTAGTAGAGACAAAAACCGTCAGACAACTCTCATTGTTCAGGCTACGTTTTCGGTGGACCCTTTTTTTTTGCAACAGAACACTGCTTGAATTATAACGAATAAAGTTTTGTACCAAACATTGCTGTTCACCGCTTATCATGGATTGATTAGCGTTTTTTAATTTAAAAATTTTAGCTTGTTATGGTACTTCACAGAAAATTGGCTCCACTCAGTCGACGCTCTGTATGATTTTAATAAATGTTCAAACAGAATGTTCATTGATTTATTAGTCTCCCATTTTCATTTGCCAGTTAAGGCTCCAAAGCGCGTTGCGTAGTTCCGCTATAATTAGAAGGATGAGTAACTTTTAAAAATTATCCAAATCTATGTAAGGATTTAAGTTAGGAAAAAATAAGAAGTCTACCTTGCTAATTTTAACAACTGTAAATGGTGTTTCCTACTTCTATAGTACGAATTTATAGCGACAAAATTTCCTTGTAGAAACATTCAGAGATTTAACAACAGAGACTTACCTCAAACTGGAATAAAAACCTGGTGTTATAACTAAAACGTGCTTCACCTTGAACAGAAACTAAAAAACCGGTTAAAAACTTCCCCCGGCGTGGTCGAAACTCTAAACTGACATCTGCAACCACCAAAATCAGGGATTGCAGTACTTTTCTTTCGACAACTGGGATTGCAGTGTCGAATTATCGCCTTTTCAACTTGCCTTCGCAATAAGTTATAATGTTCTAACGTCTTTATCGATCGACCGTCTTACTTTCCATTAGACTAACCAATTAGCCAAAAATTTGAAATTACATACCTAGTTGCGAGACTAAAAAACCGGTTAAAAACTTCCCCCGGCGTGGTCGAAACTCTAAACTGAAATCTGCGACCACTAAAATCAGGGATTGCAGTACTTTTCTTTCGACAACTGGGATTGCAGTGTCGAATTATCGCCTTTTCAACTTGCCTTCGCAAGAATAAGTTATAATTTTCTAACGCCTTTATCGATCGACCGTCTTACTTTCCATTAGACTAACAAATTAGCCAAAAATTTGAAATTACATACCTAGTTGTCTAGCGGATGCATTTAATTTAATTTTCGGTCTTGCCATGATGTCAAAATCCTTCAGAATTAAAAAAGAATTGCTCGATCGATAGTTTTAAACTTCAGTCACCATAAATTGGTTTAGTTTTGGGAAGTTACCAATCTTGTCTTCAGCGCATATTCATATTCCTGATACAGCTTAGATGTGTTTTTATGCCTTGTCTCGATTTCCAGTGTAAACAATTCGTTTTTATAGCTCGAAATTTATAAATCAGAAGTTGTTCCACAGCCCTAGCGACGGATGAATTGTGATTAGTAGGGTCGGGTTGGTAGACGAATAGCAGTCAGTGGCAACTTTTAAGTTGCTCCGCGCTTTATGCAAGAAAATGACAGCCCTTATTAAAAAACAAAATTAAATATTTGGCAAACACCCGGATATAAAATAGCAAACGGCATCGTATCGTGGTTGAGTATGGCAGAGGGTTACAAAGGCCGATAGCAGATGAATGGAGCTTTACAAAAGCTAAAGCTATATCAGGATGGGTGGGTAAGATTTCAAATGGGCTGATGTGAAAATATTTTACCAAACATATATTTTTTTCATGCTTTTGCTACAGACAGGTAATGAGTGACTCTTGTCAAAAATTCAAAAATGGGGGTCACATAATTTGTTTAAGAGATAAAGTGTGTGAGAAACTACCCCCATATTAAAAAATCGGCCCTCGTAACTCGACATGGCCTCAATGGTTGTTATTTGAAAAACATACACGAGACCCAAGGTCGATTGAATGAGCAATTTTAATAACTAGTGTTAGACTGCGAGTAGTCTCTAATTTTGGCGATAGCGATTGTGGGGCGGGGACGAAATTTCGCGCGCGTGCGTGTGTATTTCGCCCCCCCCCCCCCCCCCCTCACAATCGCCATCGCCAAAATTAGAGACTACTCGCGGTCTAAACTAGTGTCACCCTTTCAATTAAGCTTAACTTTTACGATAGCGGTAGCGGAATTTGATGATGGCACGCGGGCAGAAAATTTAAAAAAAATCAAGCTTCCACAACACAGATTTCTTTTCAATTTTTCACAAAATGCAGATAATCGACAAAGAAAGTGATCGATGTATATCAAAAACTTGCTGTGTAAATTAAGGGAAGCTGAGAGATCAACCACATACTGACTGGTGCTAGATGGATGATGTCAGTACGTGAGTGAGTGCGTCGAGCGTAGGCGCTTGCGTCAGAGTGTGGTGCGTCGGGCGTCGTGAATTTGCGGGGACGTAGTGTGTATTACACTGAGTAGCGGTAGTACGTGGTAAAGGGAGGTCAGCGGGTTGCCTAAGAAAGGGTAATCTTGCTTAACATTTCTCGGGGTTGAGATTCTCGTTAGCACTTAAACAAGGTATACATGTCCCGCATTTTGCTTGCCACAGAGGTATGGAAATCGGCTTACAGCCTTGAAATTCTTTTTTCTATTCCTAGTGTTTTTCTATGTATATTAAAAAAAAGCACGAGTCACTTATCCACTGCATGTTATCGTTTAATCTTGATCAAATGCAACCTTAATCAATATTATTAACAATATAAAACATCTTCCTGTTCCTAATAAGATAAGTTTTCCTGTTTGATAAATTAATTGTGATATCAATAATCATAAATTAGATAAAAATGTGAATCCCATAATGGACACCAACGTAATGGAACATCACGAGAAAGTTACTCAAACGTAAATGTTTATCAATTTTCTAAGTCAGATCAAAACGTATCTTCATCAGGCCTCTTATACGGTTAATTTATATTCTTTTTTTAACCTGAAGCAATTTTTTTAAGACGTACACAGGCAAATCAAAAAGCTGGAGTTGAAATATATTATTCTAGTAAACACTTTCTTGTTATCTCGTTGTAACTTTGCGTCTGCTGATGAAATTATCTCATTGTTAAAACATGCGAAACATGATGACTGAAATAAAAGATGTTTGGCAGTACTTTGCTGTTATGCTGTACAAGGTGGTTCTAACATTTGAGTCTGTAAAAGAAATCCTAAAGTGTGACCATTCAAATGAAGACTACTGAGCAATACCTTCCTGTCGTACTGTTTATTACGCTGTACAAAGTGGTTCTCTCTTATGAATCTGTAGGTGAAATCCTCAAATGTGGCCATTTAAGTGAAAGCTACTGAGCAGTACTTTCTGTTGTGCTGTTTATTATGCTGTACAGGAGGGTTCTAACTTTCGAGTTTGTGGATGAAATCCTAAAGTGTGACCATTTAAATAAACCGGCATTGAGCAATAATTTTTTGTAGTGCTGCTCATTATGCTGTATCTTAAGTCTGTGGATAAAATCCTAAAGTGTGACCATTCAATGAAAGCAATTGAGCAGTACTTTCCTGTGGTGCTGTTTATTATACTGTTCAAGGTAGTTCTAACTTTTGAGTCTGTGGATAAAATACTAAAGTGTGACCATTTAAATGAAGCTGTCGAGCAGAACTATCTTGTGATGCTGTTTATTATGCTGTGCAAGGGTGTTCTAACTTTTGAGTCTGTGGATGAAATCCTGCAGTGAGACCATTCAAATTAAGCTGTTGACCAGTACTTTCCCCGTGGCTTTTGTTTCTGTGGAGTAAATCCTAAAGCGTGATCAACAAAAGCTGTTTAAAAATACTTCCCCGTGGTACTGTTTAGAAAAATTGCAAGGTGCAGTGCTACGTTTGTAGTCTGTGGACGAAATTCGTAAATGTGACTATTCAAATAAACGCTATCAGTTGAGAATACTTTGTTGGGTTTCTGGTACGCATATATATACATAGGCCAGTGGAGAGCTCAGGGAGGGACCCTCGGAGTTTTAGATAGGGCTGTGCCACCCTGAGTATGTAAACCTAACTAACCCTATTAGCTAGACCAGAATGATCTTTTATGATTTTTTGTATCCTACCAGACGTGACTTAAAATCCTTTCACCATTTTCAGGCCAAAAAGGCAACAATATACCTCTTCTGACAGAAACGTTTGAATGTAAAGGACAACACAACAGATAACAAAATGTAGTGCACCCCACTATCTCAAGCCCTCACGTTCTAGATTCCTCTGCTATCTCGATCTTAACTCGTTTCTCTTACTGTTGATGGTGTTCAGCTATTTACTACTGGCTCGAACACCCGCTACCTCGACCAGTTTTTTGTTTCCATTGGTGTTCGACATAGTAGGTCTACTTTACTGAGTGTCCCGGTGCCGGATCTATCACGTTATCTATCATTATACACGTCATTACATGTTCCGGAGGTCACTTGAAATGTAGATAAGCCAAACTGATTTGAAGGTTGACACTAAGGCAAAAGGCCAAATTTAATGGCCAATATTTCAACGAGCACAATTAACTATAGTCGCCTTCAGGTCAGGACTATAAGGTCCTATGATGAAGAAGATAATGACTCCTAAAATTCAATTTCAAACTAAAAATGACTAGTTTATGGATAACTAACATGGACAACGTAATTTTTATACGGTTACCTATACTAGGTTAGTGGATTTGCCATAGTACCTTCCAATCACTTTGGTCAATATCTACGCCCTATGTACTGCAATACCAAACCGGGGCTTAAAACCCATATCTGTTGAGGTGATACATGAGTTTTGGAGCGAAGGAGTTGAGCTGAAGAGAGACATTGAGTGGGACTGTGACATGAGGCAAGAGGTTCGGCCCTTCTTCGCTTTAGTGTATCATGCACTTCCCCACGGCGGATGTGCCGAGTTCACAGTAACTCCTTCACTAGTTGAGAATTATAATTTCTGCCTTGAACCTATTTGAAATCAACTTAAGTGGTGAGAAATAGGATGAAACTACGAATAAAACATCTCCCGCACTCTAGGCGCCTCCAGAAATATTGCAAGAAATGTCGCTACGCTGACCAGAATACCCAGTATTAGAACCACTCGGTCCAGGATCTTCGCAGCCATTTGCCAATCTGTGTGGTTATTAATCAGCTGATCATCACGTGATTCGTCATCGATCGGAAAAACGTACTTTCCTTGATGATTACAGACTGCGTGATCGTTTAAAATAGGAGTCTCACGGATAGAGCTTAGTGTTCTACTGCGCACGCGCTGTATGGGCACACGTTGGTCAACTTCATTGCAGCCACCATTTTCCTCGCAGTCGGTTTCGTTGATGATACTCATTTTTCTAACCTCACAAGGTCCTGAGTAGGTATTTCCAGACATGTCTGATAATTCGCAGTTTTCTTCAATCAAGAATTGCTTGCGGCTTTTCCTTTTGAACTTGTTTGTTGGTTGGTATTTGTACGTAATTCTGACCAAAGGTGCCAGAACACGAAACATAAGTGTTTTCAGCCAGTTGGGCATGACGTCGCGCTTGTAGTAAAAGTTCAAAATCACGCAAGTGGCAAGCAGAGCTAATCCAATCTCTGTGATGGCACTGGAATAGTACTTAGCTGAAAAAATAACAACAACAAGAATTAGCACTTCCAACATGTCCGAAGCCTATTATAATTCCTCATGGCCGATATACTACTTTTAAAGACGTGACAATTTCTAGGTTCTATCATGAACTTGCCGGCAGAAACCTCAATCTTGCCCTCTAACTGACAGTTAGTTTCAAGATGGTATTGATCATGATAATGATGATGATGATGATGATGATGATGATGATGATGATGATGATGATGGTAATGATGATGATGATGATGATGATAATAACATGTAACGAGATGTAAGACAATAATATCTGCTCCTTAAAATCAGCTGCAGTCTTTGCAAAACTCCCGTGAACTCACTTCCAGTATAAGCAGTAAATAAAATGGGTTACCTAGCAATGGAATGTACAAAGAGTCCGCTGGTAGTTTATTTGACGTCAGCTCTTGGAAAATCGCCATCGCCATCAACACAGTGATTCCCAGACTAATCCTCTCCCCAGACTCCGGCGGTAAGATAAAGGAGAGCAGTACCATCATGGCAATGAGGGTACAGGGAACCACTAAATTGATCATGTAAAAAAAGTAACGCCTTCTCAAGTGCAGTGTCAGAATCACACTGGGGTATGGATGAATACAGCAGCTGTATCTGAACTGTTTAAAAAGAGAATTGAAGAGAATTTAACAGTGATATTGAATATGAATTAAGAAAGCCAGAGGTGTAAGGTGCAGAATGTTCGATTTTTTAACTCATAACCTTATTAACCGCGGTTCATAGTTCGCCGGGGATAGGATAGGAGGGAGATATCGCGGTATATTGTTTGGTGAATGTGTCGCAAAGAAATAAAAAACGAACTCTTTTTCATACCGAGTGTGACCAGATCCTAAGACCTTACCCCGTTTTCTGGCTACAATGGCAAATATATTCTTATTTAGACCGCTAGGCCTAATATATTAAACCAGTTTATTATACAGCTGAACTGGTCCGCGCTGAAAAGGAGCTTTCTGATTGGTTTCCTGAGGGGTCCGAATTAAGCTGGACCGGTCACTAATAGATCTCAATAAATCGTGTTTTAGAAGAATTTTAGAAGAGAGGACAGTTTCGTATGAAGTCGAAACCTTGTTCTTGCTTTCTTGCCTATAATTTTGGCAAAAACCTCGGGAAAATGACATTATGAAAGTCGTTTGTTCCCCTCTTTCGTCTTTGTAGCGCGCACTTAATTGAACTAGCTTGTTCGATCCGTATTGAGAAGATATTGGTCTCGTTCTGTTTTCGGATGTTTATAAACTAAACTTCCGGAAAAAAGGAACTCGACCAATATGTTCCCAATACGGACCGAACAAGCTAGTTCAATAACATATGTATATTGACCAGTATACCAATTTTGAACAAGATCATAAAAATTTTCTATACTCCAAGTCTTATGCCAAAAACGACTTAAGAGGGGATTACACGAAGATACCTTTTTCCCCAAACGTTTCAGCCTTTTTCTTAATTATCTCCATGAGATTACACTCAATCCAAAAATGCTATCATAGGATCATAGTGCGAGTTCCCATAAAATCTGAGAGAATTTTTTCGCGATTTTTAAATTAAACGTAAAGGAGGAGAAGGGGAGGAAAAGGGATGAATTTTAAGAAAATTGGAAACTGTTAAGAATTAAAGGTGAGTTAAAATTAAATTTTTAAGTTAATAGTTAATAGATGGATACCAGAAACAGGCCACAAACAACCCCAAGTGCTCTTGTGAGGGGGTGGCCTGTCTGGGAGAGTATACAAAAATTTAATCCCCCATTAATTTATTTCTTTATTTTTAAATTCACGTACATTCCCCCCTTAAAAACCCTACCCTTGTGTGGCATACATCTACATAGCTATTGTTCTTCCACTGAGGGGTTCCGGTGGAAGGGAACAGTATCCAACACTAACCTCTTTTCTTTCAACGG
Organism: Siderastrea siderea; assembly: GCA_964030785.1. NCBI lineage: Eukaryota > Metazoa > Cnidaria > Anthozoa > Scleractinia > Rhizangiidae > Siderastrea > Siderastrea siderea. The sequence continues at coordinate 11,820,666 of OZ034972.1, read as the reverse complement.
TCACATTCATCATCTCCCACTCAGTGTTGTTTTGATATATGTCTTCCTTGACCCCAGTCTCCGACGGGTCAATCTCTACATCCAGTGCGCTTCCATCAAACGCCCACGAGGCAAATTTTAAAATGCAGGTCTTAAAAATACGAGAAAAAAGTGAAAATATTGAAGGAGCTCTGTCACTGGGTAATGGAACGTGGAGAAGGAATCAACACTGTATCCATGGATATGAGAAATCAGGCCACATTTACTTACCATTATATTCACATTTACACGCATCATTATAAAACTAAAGGACGGAACACTCTTTAACCAAGTGTCCCTGGATCGATGTTTGGCAAAGACTACTTTCCAATACTGCACAAGATGGTTTTAGCTTTTGAATACGTGGACGAAATTCAAAATGAAAACTACTAAGCAGTTTTTTCCGGGGTTACTGTTTTTTGTGTTGTGCAAGGGGGCTTTAACCCTTTTGTCTGTGTCCTCAGTAATTTATTGAATGAAATTTATCAATAAAAATGAATGATTTGTGACCCACCTGATCATCAAAAGGAAAGTATTCAGTGTTGATGTCACACGTGCTCTGGAAGATCGCTGGCGCCATCCACGTGCAGTGTCCGCTGGAGTTGATGGCTATTTTGGTCTTGTACTTCGCTGTTCCACCTCCTAGTTTGTCGTTATCATCGGCACTGTCGGCGAACCGCACACTGTGTTCAGTTTAATGATAATAAAAAATAGCAGGCCACGGTGTTCAAATTTTTGTACAGTGATAAATTAAGAAAAGAGGAAAAGAATTAAAAATGTATCAGGATTCAAGTTGAGCGCAACTCACGCATGCTGGCCCTTTGCGCCTGAGTTACCAGAAGGTTCCCCAAAACCGCCTACAGCCTATCCGGCTATCTGCCTACTTTTTGGAGTGGACTGGACAATTGGATATGAGACACAGGGGCCAGGAATTAATCAATGGGAGTGGAAAGAAGACTACCACTTGGAAGAAATGATAGTTTACACAAAAACTAATGTGGAAATTCCCAGTTCAGGGCCTTCTTAATTTGTAGTTTGAATTGAGCACAAGCATTTATTCTCCCCCATGGATAGAATTTGAGTCCACCCAAGAGAGGATAAAGGGGTAAGAGAGCTACTCCCCCATATAAACCCTATGTCCATCCTAATCCCTCTTAACTTATTTTTAGTAGCAAATGGTAAAAAATTCACATTTCAAATAACTTATTAAGACGGATTCCGCTCAACGTTGGAGCAATAAGTGCAAAAAATATTTAGCAAAAAACTACTCATAGCACGGTAACATTTTCAATGCTATTTGAAACATCACACTCTGGTTCACTTGCCCAAGTGACCCCGCGATGAAATTCTTAAGCATTCTCAGGAAAATTGATCTCAAATCTCGTAAAAGTATGCTAAAAACGGGCGCCATTTTCTTTTGGACTGACATGAAGCGTCTTTTTAATTGAAATACGGATAACTTCAAATCCAATTTTCTCTCGCGGGGTCAGCTTGGGAGTGAAAGTAACGATAAGTTCTTCTTATCTGTTCTCAAAATGTGGCAGTGCTGCAAGTATTTTTTCGGTAACTTAATTTTTGCACTTACTGCTCGAATGTTGAGTGGAAATCGTCTTAAGTTTTGAAGCAATTACCCTGAATTTTTGCAACACTATAGAACTCGTCATTCTGTAAAATTTCATAATTTTAATTTTTCCAATTTTGACATTTTTTGCCGGTAAAATGACGTCACAAAGTTGGCGCCACGTTCCTCATGGATTCAGGTCTATATAACGGGCACTTCACCTGTTGTATAGTATTATGTCTGGAGCCCAGATCCTGTTAGGACTCACGTGGACAACATTGGTGCTATTATAATCTGCCTCGTTCCAAGTCAAGTCGGAATTCAACCAACGCTAAAAATTAAAGATGAAACGAAATTAAAATTGCTAAAGTAGCAACGGGTGTGTCAAATTAATGTAAACCATAATCGTGTAACTGGATCAAATAAATTTCATCTTCATCTTACTAATAAAGATTGAAGGTTTTCGATCGAAATGTCTGGTTGCTTTAAACATTAACGTTTTTCTTAGCCAGTTTCAAACCATTTTTTAGCCTTTTACTAGAAATAATTCTTGCTGCAATATCAATATTTTTCGATTGATCCAATTGGATCAAATCTTAGCATGATTTCGACGAAAGGGCAACCGCTCGCTCCGGTGGAGGTAGCGTCCCCTCCTACCCTGTTCGAAAGCGGATGGTTCGGTTTTCTGGGGATCAAGCTATTCAATTCCCAGATTAAATTGAAATTTAGTAAAGTTTGTGTTTGAGGACAGAGGAATATCAAAACCGAAGGAAAAGATTGAGACTGAGATTGTGGATGTATGTTCTAAACATAGTAGCAGGTGTTTGTGAGTGTACCTGATAAATCCACCACTGAGAACGAATTGTATTTCCCCGCTCGTTCTAGAGGAAAACAAGGAAATAAATAAGTAAGCATTGTTCACCGATTTAGCTTAGCATGGTATTCTATAAAAAAATATTTTGAGTCTCCTATGGGGTTTTGAATCCACGGCCTTTCACACACAAAAAAACCACGCGGCGAGCTAAGAATTCCATGAAGCACCCCGCTCTCCCATTCAATCCTCAAATATCAATTTTCCTTACCAAATACTATACGTTTCGCTGTTTTATCGAGTAAAGAGCTATTAACTCGGACAATTTCCTAATGATAGTCATTCACAAAGTCCGTTTTTGGTAGTCTGGTGGTCAGTTTCGTCGCTCTCATCGCAGACGACTTGTGGCAAGTCTATCCTGAGCCCGGTTGTTCAAAAGCCGTTTAACGTTAACCCTGGGTTAACCATCGATCAAGACTTCCGTTTCTCTTGTTTAAAAACGTTTCCACAGCTCATTTTAAGTTGCAGTTTTTAAGCAACCGAAGTCAAATTGAAAATCAATACTAATTTACAGGAATCCACCTCGTTGGGCTATAAAATCATGGAATTCAAAATAGACACTAATCCTGGGTTAGCTTAACCTGGCTTTGAACAACTGATGACTATGTACATTTGCGTGACTAGTTTGTGACTTCTGCTTAACTTCAAATTTATTCTTTTCTGTTACGTATTCCTCCTAGTACTACGTTAATCAAAATATATTTTAAAATCGTTATCAAAATCAACATTGCAGTCAGCGTCTGACATAATGTGCAATAGTTTCTCGCTTTTTGTGATCAAGATCTTAATATTGAGATGCCAACACCTAACCGGCTGATCCTACACGGTTCGAGTGGAAGGTTTCTTAACCCAACTGCGTTTCTCCAACCCATATTACTTTTTCCAACCCATATTACTTTTCTCTAAAGAAATACATGTGTAAAAAACCCCTAGTAACATGAACACCCAACTAGAAAATTAATTACGCAGATATTTCAAATGTCGTTTACTAATTTCTCAAAATTTTGGATTTATCAACTGAGTTGATAAGGTAAATTGGCCACCGTAAAGAGATTGAAAGCTGACGTTTCGAGCGATAGCACTTCGTCGGATTCGTTCCGACGAAGTGCTAACGCTCGAAACGTCAGCTTTCAATCTCTTTACGGTGGCCAATTTACCTTATCAACTTAGTTGATAGATCCAAAATTTTGTGTTACACGTTCCTTCCGACGCAGCACCACTAACTAGGCACCAGCACCAGAAACTAACCCCCTTCCTAATTTCTCAGATTGTTTGAAGGCCTTTAAACCTTTAAGCCCCAATATTAATATGCATATTCTCCTCAGCATTCTCCATTCATTTCTTATGGTTCTAGTTAAAAAAATTTCACAAACATTTTATGCTTGGTGATCATTTCCTTTATTCTCGTGACCTGTATGTTTGATCAAGTAGGGATGTTGTAAGGAGAAATTAGATGCTTGTCACTATTGGGGCTTAAAGGGTTAATTTTAAGTGGGTATTTGTGAAAGCTGAGACAGATTTACCCGTTCGGGAGTAGAATCTCATTCGCCGAATTTCCCGGCAAGCTGCTGTTGGATTCCCGAAAATGCTAGCTGACCTTACTTCAAACACTAAACGACATATTTGTCCGCTCGAAAAGGAATTAATGTTACCATGCAACCGGAAAGTTAGAGGGTTACATTTCGCCAAAGAAAATCCTTGTTTTTGATCACAATTAAATCCTGGTTTCTGAGGCGATTAAGGTCTTCCGAACAGATACCTCACCAAAACGTAGTAATAAAGTGGGGAGTTAAACATTTCATTGTTATTGCGGTTATTATTATTTTTATTTTATTTTTGTGTTTTTACCAGGCCGATGATCCTGACAAGCTTCGCGCCAAAAGAAACGAGCACAGCACGTGATTTGTCCGACGTTGGCCGACCATCCCCATCGTACTTTGCAAGCAGAGCGGCGAGTATTCTTTGTTGGGGACTAACTTCAACAGAAGCTGTCAAAAAACAAATTAAATGTCATGGATTATCGATAAGTACGCATATTAACATAAGCGAGCGAACAGTTTATTTGTTTTCACAGCATGCAGTCTGCAGAGTAAATAGGCTAGAAACTGCCTAGGAATTATTTAGGAGAGTAATATTTTAGCAGGTTGAAACAACAGCTGATTCTGAAATTTTCAGCTATTCTCTTCGAAGAGCCACGTTTTGAAAAATTCACCATCTCACAGCTCGGTACAGTCTTTTTTTAAATCTTATTGTGGGTTTTTCTTTTGACACGGTTTTATGTGCCGCCAAGTACCAGAGGTGATTGATTAAAAAGGCCGTCGATTTTATTTCTTGTCGTTGTATTTTAATTAAATACACTTATGAAACCATTTGCGCATACAGATCGATATTGCGACATATGACAGAGTAGTAACTAAGTCAAAATAAATTGGTGAAATTGTGCCAAATAGAAAGTAATTTTACTTTTCTCAGCTTAGTTGTATATTGTAAGGTAAGATTGAAATAAAATATCAGTCTAAAATTCTAGAAATCTAGAAATAAAATAACTGATTTTGTTTGTTATGTTGAGTAAAGGTTTCCAATACTTTACTAAACAACACCAAACTTTAACAGTGGAAACGACATCTTCATCTGTTATTGAAGCAGCGCCAATTTTTTTATTAGCGTATATCGAAATTTATTGATTTTGGGAAAAAAATAAAGTGAACTGTGCTTTTTTCTGAATCTTGAAGGCACCAGAGGCGTGAAAAACCTTCATTTTGTAACAAGGAGCCGAGCTCTTTTTAAACGAAATTCGTATCCCGCCGAAATATTCGCTCAGGTTTGTCTACACGGTGACAGCCGCAGAATTAAAGAAGCAACTCAAAATAAAGAGACCTGATATGAATGACGCCACTGAGACTGATTATTCTTTTAAAGTTCTGAAAGTGATCTCTAAAGATGCATGGGGGATAAAAATCGTATCAAACGCACGGCAGGTGTAAAACTCCGTTGAACACGACTCCAGCACGAAAGAATAAAAGAATACACTTATCACCTTTCTTACCTTTAGTATTGGAAAACAAAACAAAAATACAGAAAGTCCATGCCAACAGTTCTACATTCATCACTGAAGATAGTCTTGGCGGAGTCACTCTTTTATTCTGTGAAGATTAAAATGCGTTAAGTCCAACCACGATCGACTGCTACTGTATTAGGCGAAGTTACGTTTTACATTCTACTGAGTCACAAGTAGAAGTTAATCGTTTGTATTATTAAGCCAACATACATCGTTGCGTGGAGATACGCCCATAAGGTCGCCTTCTTATGACTGTGTGGTGTAAGCTGAAAAGCTTATTAATCAATCTTAATAACATGCAAAATTGTCATGTTAACAGTCACCAGTCGATTCATACTTCAGAGGGAGGGGTGGGGAGGAATCCCATATAAACGTGACTGGGTTGTTTGTAAAGCTTGCTAAAATTTTCCAACAGCTATACAGTCGAAACTGCAATCAAGCTTTAGCTTCTTTCGCCCAAAAGCCGCACTCCGTGGATCGCAGAACGTTCAAATTTTTCAACTTTCAGGGTGAACTGATTAATATTAAATGTCACTTTTGCCATCTCACTGAGAATGTGCTATAGCATTTCTAGCCTGATAATTTTTCGTCCAAGTTAGTTTTTGTTAGCTGGACATTGTTATATGCAGCATACTTCATGATTTTTGTTTTCTGAGCTTACGACACAAGCATTGTTGCCGTTCTGCACTGTAGAGTTTTACTCCTGGAAAGAACCCGTAATAATTACAACAGTGAAAGGCCGGGGGGGGCACTCCCTTAGACAAGCTATATAGGTGTGTGCGGTGCCAAAGGGTATGGTTTTTGTGCCTTTTTGGTCTGAAATAGGGTATAGATTTTGACCATTTTGCTTTGAAATAGGGGGACGTTTGTGCACTCTGATATGGGATCTGGCATGGTTCTTACAAGAAGCTATCTTTTTATTAATTTTCTTCTCCAAAGAACTGAGGTTTGATTAACGCTGGGAATTTGAAGCCCTTCTCAAATGTTTCCGCAAACAAAATAGGGTTTGGGTCAGGTCCGAAATAGGGTAGGGAAAATCACATATTTTGGACTGAAATAGGGTAAGGGTTTCCAGAAGCGCACTGCACACCCCCACCCAAATCTTTGGGAAGTACCCCCCCCCCGGGAGTGACAGGCAAGTCAAATATCAACTGACATCCACCGAGAATGACATGTAAGTATTGGCAACTCCACCCCCACCCCACCCCCCACCCCGGGCCTTGAGAGTATGGTATAGTCATATCAATACTGCAACCACGCCTCCTGCAGTTTAAATCTGATGTTAAAGTAATCGTGGCTGTATACGCTAAGTCCAATGACCAGACTGTTAATCAATTTTTGATATGCACTTTTTATGTTAACCTTGAATTCATGAATTGAATACACACCGTATATCCCCGTAGTGACGCTCAAGGAAATGAAAAGTCGCGTTTCTGTGCTGTAAATGCTCGTAGACCAAACATAAATGACCAAATAGATAAATTGCTAAAATTTGAACGGAAGACAACTCAGCCTTCCATCATGCGATGTATCGAAACACAAACGTAGCAATACCACAGTAAAGGACTGCTGAATAGCTTTCATTAGAATGGTCACACTTTAGGATTTTAACCACCGACTCACAACTTAGAACCACCTTGTACAGCGTAATAAACAGTCCCACAGGAAAGTACTGCTCAGTAGCTTTCATTTGAACGGTCACACTTTAGGATGTCATCCACAGACTCAAAAGATAGAACCAACTTGTACATAAAAAAAATGGTACCGCAGACGAGAGCGCGCTTACAAACCTTCATCTGAATTACAACAAACCGGCTGACAATCGGAGAATTTTATACTGCTTAGTAGCTTTCATCTGAATTAGCTGGATTTTGGAAATTCATCCCAAGACTCAAAGATTGGGACACAGTAACTTACTTAAGACGTACTTAAAAATCTCGAGGAAGGGAAAAGATAAAATATGGCATCCACAGACAGAAAAGTGTAGTTTCATAATGATCTCATCTTCACTGGTTCACAGGTATTTTAAGGAATTACCGAATTAGCATAGAAAGTGGCTTGCTAGCTGATTTACATGGAAGAGTTCAAAAATGCTTCAAATGAAAGGATATAGATTCTAGATTCCGAAGATGAAACTATTAAGCTGAAAGACGCAAAGTGACTAATGACTAGTAAAAAATTGCTTTGAGTGTTGTTTTCTTTTTTCCGCAGGTTTCAGGCACGAACGTTTAAATGTGTTGATCGCTACACAGTGTGTTTTGTATAACGCCTGTTTTGTCTTCCCTATAACATAAAAATCGAAATGTTTCTCGTTTTCGTGGTAACTGATTTTGCAATTTTCTTTAAACGCTGAATAAAATTTTCGTATTCCATGAATATAATCGGGATTTACTGTAAAAATGTTTTGACGCTGATTTTTTTCTTTGATCAATACCGCTTTCTTTTAACGGGAAAGGAGCACTTCACCATCATCAATCAGTTTGGTAAATTAAAATTTATAACGAAAAATGTTTAATTCTTATATATTGTCACCTATTACTTTTTGGGGGTGCTGCAATATAACTGAAGAATTAATTACAATTTGTATAATATCTTCCTTTCACCTCGTTCCAGACAGGTCAACGTAAGCCGATTCACTCCACTTCGACATTTAGATTTGGTCTTAGTTTGCCATTGGTAATATTTATTTTTTTTGCTCTCACTCGACGTTAAAAAAAAAAAAAGAATTTAGCGAGAACTTGAATAGTAAAGATTACAATGTTACTAAGAACCGAAATATTAGCGATCATTTAGCAACGATTTAATGAAAGTCTACAAAGAGAGATTTTTGTGCAAAGCCAATTTGCAGGATTTTTTATCATTTTCATGAGTTGTGTTCACATCAAAAAATCAAGATCCGCAGCTGCGTAAGCTTGAACAGTTGCAGATTACGGTGAATATTCATTCTGTTAATTTATATCAGAAATTAAAGCTATCTCATTTTTACCCCTGACCTTGTGTTTTCTCAAAACAACCTTGCAATTCATGATTAAACTGCATTAGAAACTAGGGAATATTCACTGCGTCTTTTAAAAACAAGATTTGAATTTCTGTCAGTTAAATGAACTTATTTTCCGAAACGTTGTTTATTAAACTTGGATTCTTTGGTTTGTACAGGCAGTGCTTTTTGTTAGGAGATTTTCATGTTTTATTTTCTTAGACATTATTTGAATAAGCAACTACTTCCACCGGCAATTTGCAGCCGTAAAATATAATTTGATTTTTCGACAAAACAAACCAAGGCAAAATTGATCTTTAAAAAATGCTGAAATTTAAATAGAATTTCACTGATCGGCGTTTTGCATAAATATCGTTAGCACATATATTCATTTTTCGAAATAACAGTAGAATCAAGTTCAATCAGTATCCCGCTAGTTTACTAAAGAGTTGAATGTGAGTTTAGAACACAGACTGTAGTCCATTTTTTTCCTTACCAGTCGTCTGAAAAAAGCTCGTTTACAAACGTACAAATGTCTGAGAAAACTTCCCATGAATTATGTAAGAACGAACCTTTTTTGCTGTACGTTAGAACACCAGGTTACACTAACATAAAACTTCTCTTACCTTAACAGAGTCAAGTTCGCTAACTTTTGCTACTTGGTAGATGTCTCACTTAAAATATCTCCCAATGAGAGACCTAAATTTAAATCACCAACTACACCAGTGGGCCCTGGAAATGTTTTTAAAATACATAATATAAATTCATGATCTATTACCAATGTGCAAATAGGATTCAATCACTTTTGACTAATCAGTGAGTCATGAGTTTTGCCTCGTGCTTCAAAGCAGGTGTAAAGGTGCTACCGGACGTTTTATAAGTACCAGTTCAATAATGTTCGAACCGTTCATGACTTCCTAACCCTCTGATTCCTCACTCTCCAAAACTAGAGGCAAAATAAGCTGATCCAATACTTTAAAAAAAAAAACAAAGAAAACCAGTTTAACTTTCAATGGCCTGGTTAGTAACCGATTTTGCTGAAATGTGCAGCTTGTATTTACACCTTATTAAAATGGCAGTTGGTTGCTCTAGTTTTTGCCAACCCTTAGGCGATCAGAATACAAATTTCAATTAAAAGAATACACGATTATTAACGTAACAACAACCCTTGTTCGTTTTTCGATCACTTTTCGGGCAGGAGTCTTGAAAATGCTGCAATTATCTTAGGGTTGTGAATCTCTGGAAGTCGACCATCCTTCGAGGTTAGCCTGAGGAACCGGATGTTCATTTACGAAAGATTCCTAGTTAAGTGTCTGACTGAAAACTAAAACTATCCTATTCCTTACCACACATCTGAGAAATTTAAATACATTGAGATTTTACTTTGCTTAGTTTAAACGGCATAGGCGTCAGAATGGAAGACACTTGAGCGAGACGGTTGCTTACGAATAAAGTGGGTGCTCAAGTGACTGTGTGGTACACAGTTACATCTAAGCATTGGTATAGCTTTTGACATTCTGGTTAACTTTGAAAGGTTGCAAAATTCTGAAAATTCGTTTTCTCCGCCCCCATGGCTACATATGAATTCCCTTTAATTTGCTTTATAAATTTGCTTCCAGTTAAGCAATTTCAATTTCTTCACGAGGGAAATTGTTGAGCGAAGAATCGTGTGAACACAATTTTCTCGCAAATATACGAAATAATTAAAACATACTGAACGAAACGTTGCCTCATCAGTGTAAACCGGCAATCAACCATCGAAAGTGTACTGCAGTAACCACATACAAAACAATACACACCTTTTCGTTTGATTTTCAGTCGATTGCTCAGCATTCAGTAATCGAGTTTGTTTCCGTGGGTTTAAAAGTGAACTCACAGCAGCAAGCCTTTATTTCGTCTTTTTTAATATGTCATGATGTGCCAATAAGCTGCGCATGTCACACATTTTCGATTCGTCGAAACGTGATCTAAATAATTATAATGAATCCTTTCTTGTGTCTAAGCGTGTCAAAGATGTCGTACGTAATTAATAAGGAAGACTGGAAACGCTGACCATGTGTCTCAGATGTTTAACGCCGGGATGAAACCGGACATTTTAGCCACAAGTTCCTTTTTTTGGCCGTTCTGGTATTAATTTGCATTTAATTTAAATGGCTAGAAGTGCCTCTTCGTTTTTTTTTTCTTTGTTTTTTTTCTGTTATTGGCTGTTAGCCTATTTATCGCCTTTCGTTTCTGCGGAACTGAGTCTGGAAACTTTTCAGGAAAGCAGAAGATTTTACATGGACATTTTCGTGTTTCATTTTCTTCGACATTACTTGAATATAAAACAAATTGCAAGCCTGATCGGACAGCTAAAAGGGTAATTTTATTTCCCAATATTTCGGTGAGACAAAACTCACCTTCATCAGGGGCTGCAAAAAGCTAAGTAAAAATGGAATGAAACGGCAACAAGATTTGAAATGATACAAATGAAAAAATAAAATATGATTGGTTGACAAACATAGAAAGCAAAAGCGTGACAAAAAGCTACTATAAAAATAAAAATAGATTAAGTCTCGTCTCGTCTGTTTATCCCGTGGGTTTCAAACTTAATTTTTTCTATTTTCATAATAGCTGTTTTCACGTTCATTTGTATCATTTTAAATCTTGTTACCGTTTCATTCCATTTTTACTTAGCTTTTTTTCCCCACTTTTTACAGCCCATGATGAAGGTGAGTTTTGTTCCACCGAAATATTGGGCATAAAATTACGCTTTTTAGCTGTCCGATCAGCCTTGCAATTGGTTTTATGTTTTATTCAAAATTGCTGATCCTGATCTACACCAAGATCCGGCTTCACCTCGCTACTGTTTGTCCGGCAAGTGGTCCTTGCATTATTTAAGGGTTATTATATTATTTGAATAGCAACCACTTCCACCGGCAATTTACAAGGGTAAAATATAATTTGACTTTTCGCCAAAACAAATCAAGGCAAAATTGACCTCTAAAAAATGCTGAAATTTGAATAGAATTTCACTGATCGGTGCCTGGCATAAATATCGTTAGCACATATATTTGTTTTTCGACATAACAGTAGAATCAAGTTCAATCAGTACCCCGCTTTATACTAAAGAGTTTTTGCTGTTAGTTAGAACACCAGGTTACAATTACATAAAACTTCGTTTACCTTAACAAAGTCAACTTCGCTAACTTTTAGTACTTGGTGGATGTCTAACTTAAAATATCTCCCAGTGATCTCAATTTAAATCACCAACTACACCAGTAGGCCTGGAAATGTTTTTAAAATACACAGTAAAAATTCATGATCTATTAGCAATTTGCAAATAGGATTCAATTACATTTTTTAAGTAATCAGTGAAACATGAACTTTGCCTCGCGCTTCGAAGCAGGTGTAAAGATACTACCCGACGTTTTATAAGTACAAGTTGATGTTCCCTAACTTCCTAACCACGCAATCTTTCAACACTGATTCCTCACCCTCAAAAATTAGAACCAAAATAAGCTGATCCAATGCTTCAAAAAAACAAAAACAAAGAAAACCAGTTTAACTTTCAATTGCCTGTTAGTTACCGATTTTGCTGAAATGTACAGCTTGCAATTACACCTTATTAAAATGGCAGTTGGTTGCTCTAACGAGCTAAGCCAACAAGATAGTTTTTGCCAACCCTTAGGCGATCAGAACACAAATCTCAATTTTAAAAAGAATACACGGTTATTAACGTAACAACAACCCTTGTTCATTTTTTGATCGCTTTTCGGACAGGGGTCTTAAAAATGCTGCATGTTATCATAGGCTGTTGAATCTCTCGTAGTCAGCTTCACCGGACGTTAGCCTGAGGAAAAATGTATATCGAAATTTATTGATTTTGGGAAAAGAAATAAAGTGAACTGTGCTTTTTTCTGAATCTTGAGGGCACCAGAGGCGAGAAAAACCTTTAATTTGTAACAATGAGCCGTGCCTTTTTTAAACAAAATTCGTATCCCGCCGAAATATTCGATCAGGTTTGCCTACAAGGTGACAGCACCAGAATTAAAGAAGCAACTCAAAATAAAGAGACCTGACATGAATGACGCCACTGAGACTGATTATTCTTTTAAATCGTATCAAACGCGCGGCAGGTGTAAATCTCCGTTGAACACGACTCCAGCACGGAACAATAAAAGAATACACTTATCACCTTTCTTACCTTTAGTATTGGAAAACAAAACGAAAATACAGAAAGTCCATGCCAAAAGTTCTACATTCATCACTGAAGATAGTCTTGGCGGAGTCACTCTTTTATTCTGTGAAGATTAAAATGCGTTAAGTCCAACCACGATCGACTGTTACTGTATTAGGTGAAGTTACGTTTTACATTCTGCTGAGTCACAAGCCGAAGTTAATTGTTTGTATTATCCAGCCAACATACATCGTTGCGGGAGATACGCCCATAAGGTCGCCTTCTTATGACTGTGTGGTGTAAGCTGAACAGCTTATTAATCAATCATAATAACATGCAAAATTTTCATGTTAACAGTCACCAGTCGATTCGTACTTCAGAGGGAGGGGTGGGGAGGAATCCCATATAAACGTGACTGGATTGTTTGTAAAGCTTGCTAAAATTTTCCAACAGCTATACAGTCGAAACTGCAATCAAGCTTTAGCTTCTTTCGCCCAAAAGCCGCACTCCGTGGATCGCAGAACGTTCAAATCTTTCAACTTTCAGGGTGAAATGATTAATATTAAATGTCACTTTTGCCATCTCACTGAGATTGTGCTATCGCATTTCTAGCCTGATAATTTTTCGCCCAAGTTAGTTTTTGTTAGCTGGACATTGTTATATGCAGCATACTTCATGAGTTTTGTCTTCTGAGCTTACGTCACAAGCATTGTTGCCGTTCTGCACTGTAGAGTTTTACGCCTGGAAAGAACCCGTAATAATTACAGCAGTGAAAGACCGGGGGGAGCATTCCCTTAGACAAGCTATATGGGTGTGTGCGGTGCCAAAGGGTATGGTTTTTGTGCCTTTTTGGTCTGAAATAGGGTATAGATTTTGACCATTTTGCTTTGAAATAGGGGGACGTTTGTGCACTCTGATATGGGATCTGGCATGGTTCTTACAAGAAGCTTTCTTTTTATTAATTTTCTTCTCCAAAGAACTGAGGTTTGATTAACGCTGGGAATTTGAAGCCCTTCTCAAATGTTTACGCAAACAAAATAGGGTTTGGGTCAGGTCTGAAATAGGGTAGGGAAAATCTGACATATTTTGGTCTGAAATAGGGTGAGGGTTTCCAGATGCTCACCACACACCCCCACCGAAATCTTTGGGAAGTACCCCCCCCCCCGGGAGTGAAAGGCAAGTCAAATATCAACTGACGTCCACCGAGAATGACATGTAAGTATTGGCAACTCCAACCCCAACCCGCCCCCCACCCTCGGGCCTTGAGAGTATGGTATAGTCATATCAATACTGCAACCACGCCTCCTGCAGTTAAAGTCTGAAGTTAAAGTAATTGTGGCTGAATACACTAAGTCCAATGACCAGACTGTTAATCATTTTTTGTTACGCACTTTTTATGTTAACCTTAAATTCATGAATTTAATACACACTAATATCCCCGTAGTGACGCTCAAGGAAATGAAAAGTCGCGTTTCTGTGCTGTAAATGCTCGTAGACCAAACATAAATGACCAAATAGATAAATTGCTAAAATTCGAACGGAAGACAACTCAACCTTCCATCATGCGATGTATCGAAACAAAAACGTAACAATACCACAGTAAAGGACTGCTTGGTTCAATTAGAATGGTCACACTTTAGGATTTTAACCACAGACTCAAAAGTTAGAACCACCTTGTACAGCGTAATAAACAGCACCACATGAAAGTACTGCTCAGTGGCTTTCATATGAATGGTCGCACTTTAGGATTTCATCCACAGACTCAAAAGCTAGAACCACCCTGTACATAAAAAAATAGTACCGCAGACGAGCGCGCGCTTACAAACCTTCATCTGAATTACAACAAACCGGCTGACAATCGGAGAATTTTATACTGCTTAGTAGCGGAGCCAGCGCGCTAGCGCGTCAGCGGAGCTCCATTGCTAAGGAAATTTGGTAACCTATCAAGCCCCAAAATTTTGGTAGTGACGTAATAGTCACTTGACCGTCCGTCCGTACATCCGTACGTCCGTCCGTCCGTACCAGAGGGCTACCAATACACTTCATACACTGGATATAACCCTGTGCTGAATCCCGTGTGTTTTTGGCGCGAAATCGCATGTTGACCCGCGTTGTAGCAAAACAAGCAAAGACAACAAAAATCAAAAACAAATTTGTTAATGGAAAAAAAAAGTTCAAAAGAATACTCAGTTGTCTTTTTGGTGGAAGAGGAAAAGTTCGATTTAGGCGAAAAAAAATAGGCGATAAAGTTCAGGCGAAAAGTTCAAATTTGCCTCGTCGGTTGGAACTCGGTCGGCACACCGCTTGAGTTCGCAGCTTTTCGCAGCGGTTTCAACGCCAAATATAGCAGAGCTAGTGCTTTTTGGTTTTTTCTGTCCACAACCATAGTTTTTACGGCGTTCCGAACACATTTTGCCAGGAAAAACACCAGCATTTTCATGCTGATAGGTAGCTTGTCACGAAGAAAGAAATAAGTATTAAAATTAACTTGGAAAAGGCCAAGGAACGCTCATGGCCTAGTGGATTGATACCCGGCTTCGAACGCCAACGTCCCGGGTTCGGCTCCCAGCAAGGATAAGAATTTTTTTTTTAAATTTAACAATTGAATGAGAGTAGTCACAAATTAATAACTGCCAGCAAAAAAAAAACAAGAAAAAACAAACAAACAAACAAAGCAAAAAGGGGGGGGGGGGGGCTCCGCTTTTAGGCTTGCCTAAATCTATATATTAGCTTTCATCTGAATTAGCTGGATTTTGGAAATTCATCCGAAGACTCAAAGATTGGAACACAGTAACTTCCTTAAGACGTACTTAAAAATCTCAAGGAAAGGAAAAAGATAAAACATGGCATCCGCAGAGAGAAAAGTGTCGTTTCATTATAATGATCTCCTGTTCATTGCTTCACGGGTATTGTTGGGAATTACCCAATTAGCATAGAAAGTGGCTTGCCAGCTGATTTACATGGAAGAGTGCAAAAATGCTTCAAATGAAAGGATATAGATTCTACATTCCGAAGATAAAACTATTAAGCTAAAAGACGCAAAGTGACTAATGACTAATCGAAGAACTTGCTTAGAGTGTTGTTTTCTTTTTTCCGCAGGTTTCAGGCACGAACGTTTAAATGTCTTGATCGCTGCACAGTTTGTTTTGTATAACGCCTGTTTTGTCTTTCCTATAACATAAAAATCGAAATGTTTCTCGTTTTCGTGGTAACTGATTTTGCGATTTTCTTTAAACGTTGAATAAATTTTTTTCGTATTCCATGAATATAATCGAGATTCACTGTAAAAATGTTGACGCCGAATTTTTTTTCTTTGATCAATACCGCTTTTTTTAACGGGAAAGGAGCACTTTACCGTCATCAATCAGTTTGGCAAATTAAAATTTATAACGAAAAATGTTTAATTCTTATATGTTATCACCTATTGCTTTTTTTTGGGGGGGGGGGGGGCGCTGCAATATAACTGAAGAATTAATTACAATTTGTATAATAACTTGCGTTCACCTCGTTCCAGACAAGTCAACGTAAGCCGAGTCACTCCACTTCGACATTTAGATTTGGTCTTAGTTTGCCATTTGTAATATGTATAATTTTTGCTTTCATTCTAGGTTAAAAAAGGAATAGAATTTAGAAAGTACTTGAATAGAAAAGATCACAATGTTTCTAAGAACCGAAATATTAGCGATGATTTAGCGACGTTTTAATGATAGTCTACGAAGAGAGATTTTTGCGCAAAGCCAAATTGCAGGAAATTTTATCATTTTCATATGTTGTGTTCACATGAAAAAAACAATATCCGCAGCTGCGTAACTGGCACTTGAACAGTTGCAGATTAGAGAAAATATTCATTCTGTTAATTTATTTTCCTTGTGTTTTCTCAAAACAACCTTGCAATTCATGATTAAACTGCATTAGAAACTAGAGAATATTCACTGCGCCTTAAACAACATTTGAATTTCTGTCAGTTAAATGTATTATTTTCCGAAACGTTTGTTTATTAAACTTGGATTCTGTGGTTTGTACAGGCAGTGCTTTTTGTCAGAAGATTTTCATGTTTTATTTTCTTCGACATTATTTGAATAAGAAACAACTTCCACCGGCAATTTTCAGGCGTAACATATAATTTGATTTTTCGCCAAAACAAACCAAGGCAGAATTGATCTTTGAAAAATGCTGAAAATTAAATAGAATTTCACTGATCGGCGTTTTACATAAATATCGTTGGCACTTATATTCGTTTTCGAAATAACAGTAGAATCAAGTTCAATCAGTACCCGGTTAGTTTACTAAAGGGTTGAATCAGTGAGTTTATAACACAAACTATAGTCCATTTTTTCTACCAGTCGTCTGACAAAAGCGCGTTTACCACCGTCCAAATTTCCGAGTAAACTACCCATGAATTGCTGTACGTTAGAACACCAGGTTACACTAATATATAACTTCCCTTACTTTAGCAAAGTCAGCTTCGCTAACTTTTAGTACTTGGTAGATGTCTAACTTAAAATATCTCCCAATGAGAGATCTCAATCACCAACTACACCAGTGGGCACTGAAAATGTTTTTAAAATACATAATATAAATTCATGATCTATTACCAATGTGCAAATAGGATTCAATTACAGTTTTGAACTAATCATGAGTTTTGCCTCGCGCTTCGAGGCAGGTGTAAAAGTGCTACCGGACGGTTTACAAGTACCAGTTAATGTTCGAACTTCCTGATCTTCTAACCCACGCAATCTTTCAACTCTGATTCCTCACTCTTGAAAATGGAGGTAAAACAAGCTTGATCCGATGCTTTTTAAAAAACAAAGAAGGCGGCCTGGTTAGTAATCGATTTTGCTGAAAATGTGCAGCTTGTGTTTACGCCTTATTAAAATGACAGTTGATTGCTCTGACGAGCGAAACCAAGAAAACCGATGGCTTTTTCCAACCCTCAGGCGATCAGAATACAAATCACAAGTAAAGGAATACACGATCCCTTGTTCATTTTTCGATCGCTTTTTGGACAGGGGTCTTGAAAATGCTGCATGTTACCTTAGGGTGTTGAATCTCTACTAGTAGACAACATCCGACGTTGGAAAGATGTTCATTAACGAAAGATTCCCAGTTCAGTGTCTGACTGAGAACTTAAAATATCCTATTCCTCGCCACACGTCCAAAAAATTCAAATTGAGATTTAATTTAGAGTAGTTCTAACGACATTCGTCAAAATGGTCGACGCTGAAGCGAGATGGTTGCTTACGAATTATAAAGTAGGCTCTCAAGTGACTGTATGATAGTTTTACATCAAAATATCGGTGAACCTTGAAAGGATGCAAAATCCCAAACATTGATTTCCCCCATGGCTACAATTTGCTTCAATTTGCTTTATTAAGTTGCCTCAAGTTAGGCAGTTTAAATTGCTCCTGCGGGGGAAATTGTTAGTTAATTTGCCTCAAGTTAGGCAGTTTCAATTGCTTCTGCGGGGGAAATTGTTGAGTAAAGAATGGAGTGAACACAATTTCTCGCGATACACGAACTATAAAACAAAAGCTTACTGAACCGAAACGTTGCTACACTTTTCTTTAAGGTGTTCGGTGCCGGTTTAAATCAACCGTTGAAAGGAAGTGCACCCGGCAAATTAAATGGTTATACAAACTTGAACGGAAAGAAATTAGGATACTACTATAAGTGAGAATGTATTCAGTCCTCACACGAGTTTCTCCGTTTTTCTCCGTTTAATTTCCGCTATTTTAAGACGCCGGCGCCAAACGGAGGTCCACTGAAAAAGCCTGTTGCCACCTTTAAGGCATTACACAACATTAACTAATACACACCTTTTCATTTGATTCTTTGTCGATTACTCAGCATTTAGTGATCTTGTTTCTTTCTAGAGGCTCAAAAGTCAACTCACACCAGCTACCTTTTATCTCGTCTTTTTATGTCATGTGCTAATACTCTGCTAATTATAGCCATTCTATGACGCATGACAAACATTTTAATTCATCGAGATCATTTTGAAACGTGTGAGGAATAATAACCAATCGTGTCAAAGTTGTTGCAAAAAAGACTAGAAACGTGACAAGCTGTAATCGCATCTAGATGTTTATCGGCCTGTTCATCTTCCTGTTTTATTATTATTATAACCATAACTATAACAAAATTCTCGAATGTGATTGGCTATCACCAGCCATGATTTGAGCATTAATAGGACAGTTAGGACCGTGTAATTGGACAGTGTACGCGTCATGCCTAAGTAATTGGACAGTACGCGTCAGAGCGCGCGCGTTAATGGATCAGTTACACTTGAATAAGTTCTTTTTACGTATCGTAAAACTGTTGTCAATTCCTTCTCCAGTACGTTTTCTTCCTTTTCTTTTGCTAATTTTGTTATAGATATGATTAATTGGTAACAGGACTTCGTGTCGTCCAATTCGGTCTGTAATCATACTCGTGATTAAACAAATCGGACTCCCGCTACGCGTCGTCCGATTTCGTTAATCACTCGTATGATTACAGACCGAATTGGACTCCACTCAGTCCTATTACCATTATTAATTAATTAATCATAACTATAACAAAATTCTTGAATCTGATTGGCTATCACCAGCCATGATTTATAATGGTAATTGGACAGTACGCGTCAGAGCGCGCGCGCTAATGGATCATTTACACTTGAATAAGCTTTTTTTGAAACGTATTTCGCAAATAAAACTGTTGTCTATTCCTTCTCCGGTACGTTTTCTCCTTTTTCTTTCTCGAATTTTGTTATAGATATGATTAATTGGTAACAGGACTTCGTGTCATCCAATTCGGTCTGTAATCATACTCGTGATTAAACAAATCGGACTCCCGCTACGCGGTCGTCCGATTTTGTTAATCACTCGTATGATTACAGACCGAATTGGACTCCACTCAGTCCTATTACCATTATTTATTATTATTATTATTATTATTATTATTATTATTATTATTATTATTATTATTATTACTATTATTATTATTATTATTATTATTATTATTATTATTATTATTATTATTGCTGCGGAGCGAGCGCAGCGAGCGAACAGCAACATAATCAGGATTTAAGAGGGATATACTAGGGTATCTAAAAGATAGTAATGCTGCGGCTCATTCTGTTGATGCTGACATTAGCTAGGCAGTGATCCATCTGCTTGCGTGAGACTCAGGTTAATGCTCCTTTATTTCTGAAAATAGTCACAAATTGTGCGGTGTTTCTAAAACTAAGACCACCCTCCCACCCCCAGGCAAAAAAATTCACATATGTCGAAGTAGGAAGGTAAATTATAATCGTAGTATAGGTCTAATTTGTCAAATGATATTCAGTGTGAACATTTGATTTGTTTCGTTAGTGTTATTTTCACCGACATTGAGTTCATATATGGGTGAATTCGATATATCGTTGTTTTTTGTTTTTTTTTTGGGGGGGGGGGGGGGTATTATTATTGGAAATCATAACCATGTTGTATTCACTACAGTGAGGATTACGTTTGGGTCTGCTTTCATGTTTATAGAATATACATTATTTGTATATTAAAAGAAATGACTCGTGAACGTGAAACAATATTAACCAGGTAAGTTCAGTGAGCATTAGTGAATTTGTTGCATCTGTAGTGCTATGATAATATGTAATGGCATGCTTTGGTTTAACCCATTGACTCCTGCGTGTTTTCGCGTGTTCCGCATAAATTAAAATTTGTCAAGAGTAGCAAAAAATACCTAAATGCGCAGTAGAGAACTAAACATTGTAGGCTTTCCAAATTAACTTCTTTTTACGCTGGAATAGTCAAATAAATCTATTCTGATGTAAAAAAAACTATGGTTGCGTATCATTTATTGGCCAGAAAAGACAGAAAACAACCTTGAAGATGAAAATTGCTGAAATCTTCTGCACGGTGACGAAAGCCGCTTGCATCTCGAATTTCAACCCGGTTATGCAAATTAGTCAGTGTTTACAAAATACTGCTTCCTGAACCCTACTATCAATTAAAAAAGACAGAGAAGTCGACTACAGGCTTTTCTAGTCAAAAACTTTATTCAGATAAACAATCCATTGGCTTCTAGAAGCAAAAAACTTTCAATTTTCTTGCGTGCATGAACACTCGCATGTAATTTTTGCAGACACTACAGCTGTGATTATGGCGATGGCTCGATCGGACGTTGCACGGCTTTGCGAACAAAATTACAAAAATTATACGAACCTGGAGCAAACAATCAGTTAAACAATTTTTAAACAGCAAATCAACATTCAAAAACAACATTTACCGTACTGTAGTGTTTTTCCAGGTCTTGTAAAATCGATTTGAAGTCCGCGGTTCGGTTTAAATTTTTGAGCAAACTTCAGGTTGTGTCTTGCGAATCGAAGGAATCTGAACGCGAAACGGCTTTTCGTCGCTTTAAGGACCTCCATGTCCTCTTTTTTGAAGTTCAGTTATTCTTCAGGATGATTTCTTTCCATTTTGAACTTCAAAAGTGAACTATCTCAATTTTTAGAGCAGAAAAATACATCTTGAAAATCTAGGACCGATCCGCGCACCGCCCTTAGGGAACTTAAGCAACCACGACGGCAACGCCAAGGAAAACATCACTTTAAAAATGACTTCCAAATATTTCAAACTTGTTCGCGATAGTTCAATCTGTCTAATGTAGCCGAACAATCCGGGAGCTGAATCTGTGAGGACGACGTTACAGTTCAGGTAGAAAAAAGACAGTTCGCTGGCGTGTGTTCACGTTCTGCATAAAACTTTGAATTTGGTCATTTCACGTTGTTGTTTTGTAGAGGACGGCAAAGAAATGTACCAAAATCTGTATCGCACGTGCAGAGTCAAAAATGCCGCAGAGAACTCTGGTAAAAAGTGTGGTTAAATGCAATGCATTCTGGTAAAAAGTGTGGTTAAATGCAATGCATTCTGGTGACAAGAAAAGCCCCAGGGGCATTAGACCCCGCCGTTGTTCTCCGCCCCCGGGGGGTGTAAAATATGTTACGGTCACTCAAGATAAAAGCCCTTGGCTGCCTTGCATACGGCAACTGCGCCCGCGGTACGAGCGGCAGTCAAAACCGTAGTGTCCTGTCGGTCGTCCTGTCGGTGTTTTGCGAAATGCACTGGGTTCTCGTTTCCGGTTACGGTTCAGAATGCTACAACTGAAAACTCCAGTATTTTGCGGTTTGTAAACAAAAGCAAGAGTTTATAGCGACTGACGCGTAGATTGAGTTGACTTTGCTGAAAAACGTTTTCTTTTCCCTGTTGTTCTACTCATACACTTTTGCATTACGGGGTTTTGTGCGCTTGCAACAAAGGTAAAAACTAGTACGAAGACCGAAGCCGCTAGCGTTTGTTTTGGGTTGCTTGTGTTGTATTAAAAGTGTTCATTGTTTAAGGGGTATGAAGAGCGACAAGACGATGACTAAAACCGCAATATTACACTAGAATTTATTCCTTATATCAGAAGACTTGACTCGAGCTGCTCTACTTCCCACTGGGATCAAATTCAGAGAAACAACAACAACGCCGAGATCCCGAAAGCTACAAAACAGCCAATTCCAGTAAGAATTTTTGCGGTTTTGCATGATCTGGAAAACAGAAGTTGAAGTGACATTAGCATCGTTACAGGTTGAATGGCGTTACGAGTGCTTGTTGAGGAAGAAAAAATTATCACACTCTGCCATTTTCTGATGTAAGCCGCCCAAGTTTCGAAAGGCGCTTTACATAGCTTAATACACCTACAACCCAAGAAATAAGCTTAAACTAAACAGCCGGATCATAAATTTGTTAATCGGTTTCTGAAGAACAACTTCATCTCTTAGAGTCGCCTGTAGGTTATCGGTTTTTCCTTTTTGCAACGAATCCGACGTAACGCAGTTTTATATTTCCAAATCTCTTTCGGTACTGCGGACTGATGCAGGACCGCTGTGATCTGCATTTTGTTCTTTTAAAGTTACTTTCATTTCTCCATTTTGAATAAACTCCTCCTGCCTGAAACCTAGAGTTGTTCTCAAATTTGTTCCGTTTAATTATAACAATTTAAATCTTCTTGAAATCTCGTGAGAAATTACACATTTTCCTCTCTTTGCTCTCTGTCTGTAAAAGTCGATTGATTGCAAGTTTTAAAAGATACCTTACCTAGCGTTGAAATTGAAGCGAGAAAATAGACATATCCATATTTGCCTAAATAAACATTGTTCCTGCAATTAATACCGTTCCAATCCAAGTTAGTCAAGTTAATTATCCACTTAGAAAGACGGGCTAGGTAATAATTATTTTTACTTTCCGTGGTGAATAAAGCAAGTGAAAGTGTCGTTTCCACAGCGGTCCGCATGTTGTTTTTGCTTGGCCTGAATTTCAGGTGAGTTTTGCCTTTCGAGAAGAGTTAATTTTCTGCGGCTTTTGACTACGAGCTTTTTGCTGTTACTATGACATAAGGAAGCTCCAGATTCTAAAAAGGCATTTTCATTCCTCTCCGGGTATGTGGACAATTGTACAAACTTGCCTATTTCCAATTTGAAGCATCAGCTGTGTAGCGCAACCATACAACGATCGACCGCGGATCAAACTTGTCAAACATTTATGATGTATCTCTGATCTGATGAACAGAACATTTTTCCATAACCGATAAGACCAATCAATGCAATGACACTTTTGAAAGCAGGCAATTACAGCTGGAAGTTGGGGTGAATTAAAACCAGAAATGAAGTACGGTACACGATGAAAACAAGTATGAAGTGAGCGAAGATCTTTACAAGGACAGAAGACGGATTCTACCCGACGCTACGCAGAGCTGCTCAGTTAGCGGACATCCATGTGATAAACGAGGCCAAGGAGAGTGAAACGGAGGTGAAGTTTCTTGTGAAAAATAATATTCAGCAGGACAAGAGGAAAACTTTTACCACCTCCTTTGCAGTCAAGTCCAGTTAGCGAAGTCTCTCGCCGCAGAAAAAAGTTTTAAATCGATCCTGGTTGCTCATCCAGTCCATATAATTGCAAACAGTTGTCACTTTTAATAAACTGAAGTAAGGCAAGCGATAAATTTGAAGAAAACGGTAAAATAAAACCGCACTTCCACAGAATAAACTTCGCTGATCACACAGAAACCGAAGCGAAGAGCACAAAGTCTGCGTGACGTCAGGACACCACAGTTTTTCCCGCCTACTGAATGCTGATTGGTTAATTCAAATTTCACCGTATGCAAGGTGTGTAGCGAAAGACACGACGAGTATTTCTTTGGCTGAGCGAAAACCGGAGGTCTGGGGCAAGTGACCACCAAAAAAAAAAACAAGAAAAGCCCCAGGGGCATTAGACGCTGCCGTTGTTCTCCCTCCCCCGGGGGTGAAAAATATGTTACGGTCACTCAAGATAAAAGCCCTTGGCTGTGTAGCGAAAGACACGACGAGTATTTCTTTGGCCGAGCGAAAACTGGAGGTCTGGGGCAAGTGACCACCAAAAAACAAGAAAAGCCCCAGGGGCATTGGACCCCGCCGTTTACCCCCCCCCCCTCGGGGTGCAAATACATTACGGTCACTCAAGATATGTGCCCAAGTGGTATAAAGTTTTGAAGTTGGTGATTTTTCTAACGTTTGACGTGTGTGCTGCCATCCCCCCCCCCTCAACGTCTTCTCTGCACCCTTCTCCTTGTGATATCATGGATCCCTTATAGTATGAACACCTTTCCCTTCCCTCATTCCTTGGTCATCCACCTGTTCTAGCACTCGCGAATAAGAACGTGACGAAATAGTTTTGACTATGGCGTGACTTAGTTACGTCAATTTTTTAACGAAATGACATCTCAGCGTAATTCTAAATATTAAACAAGAAAAGCCCCAGGGGCATTAGACCCCGCCGTTGTTCTCCCCCCCCCCCCCGGGGGTGTAAAATATGTTACGGTCACTCAAGCTAAAAGCCCTTGCCTGTGTAGCGAAAGACACGACGAGTATTTGTTTGGCCAAGCGAAAACCGGAGGTCTGGGGCAAGTGACCACCAAAAAAGAAAACCACGGAAAAGAAATGGGTATTACTAGACCCCGTCCTGACGGCGGGGTAACAAGGGCACGGAAATTTAAATAGATTTATTGATGAAGAAAAATTATCCTTAAATCGAAAGGGAACGGTTATCTACTGAAAAATGAAACGTAAAGGTCTACTTTTAGGCCATGATTCGATAAATGCTTTAGCGAAAGCAAAACAATTCACCGAATCGGCTTCTGTCTTTCAATGACGTAATGTTTACGTGTTACGGCAAGTTTAGGTGAATTCATGCCAGCTTCAAAGCTCGCTAGCACCTTCTTCCTTGCTCTCATCGAAGAGAAGTCAACTCCATTGAATTTCTTGTACTTTTCTACACAACTTTCCCTAAAGATTTTGGTGAAGCAAAGCAAAACTGCCAAAAAAATGTTTGCATTTTACTGTTGAATTATTCAACTTGGCGAAAGCAAGGGACTTCCCCGAATCGCCTTTTGTGTTTCAGTGATGTAATGTTTACGTGCCAGGGCAAGTTTGGCGAAGTCATGCCAGCCTCAAAGCTCGCTAGCACCTTCGTTCTTGCTTTCATCGAAGGGGTTTTCATGCCATTAAATCGCCAGTAATTTTCTACACCAACTTTCATGAAAATTCTGGCGAAAGAACGCTAAATGAACCAAGATTACCGGCAAGTATTGTTTTGACCGAGCCGAGGTCTGGGGCAAGTGACCACGACAAAAAAAAAAACAAGAAAAGCCCCAGGGGCATTGGACCCCGCCGTTTTTCCCTCTCCGCTCGGGGTGCAAAATACAGCACGGTCACTCAAGATATGAGCCCAAGTGGTGTAAATCTTTGAAGTTGGTGATTTATCTTACCTTTGACGTGTTCGCTACCACCCTTCCCCTTGTGATAACATGAATCCCAAATAGTATGAACACCTATCCCATGCTTCATTCCTTGGTCATCCACCTGTTCTGGCACTAGCGAAGAAGAACGTGACGAAATAGTTTTGACCATAACCTGACCCACTTACACCACGTTTTTTTTCTTAAAGCACTGACATCTCAGTGTAATTCTAAACAAGAAGGGCACGGAAATTTAAATAGATTGATAAAGAAGAGATTATCCTAAAATCTAAAGGGAACGGTTATCTACTGAAAAGGAAACGTAAAAGTCTACTTTTAGGCCATGATTCTATGAATGCTTTAGCGAAAGCAAGGAAATTCCACGAATCGGCTTCTGTCTTGAATGACGTGATGTTTACGTGCCAAGTCTTGTTATTCCCGCATCAAAAGGCCAATTCATGTCAGCTTGAATCGTTGGCTTTCAAAGCTCGCTAGCGCCTTCGTCCGTGCTTTCGTTGAAGAGAAGTTATCTTCATTAAATTCCTGGTAACTTTGTAAACAAAGATTTTGGCGAAGCAAAGCAAACCTGTCAAAAATGCTTGCATTTCACTGTTGAATTTGACTCGCGTCGAGTAACCAACGAAAATATAAACAACATCGAGTCTCTGACCTTCAAAGCTTGCTAGCATCTTCGTCCTCGCTCTCGTCGAAGAGAGTTTTATGCCATTGCATCCCTAGTAATTTTCTACACCGTTTTTCATGAAGATTTTGGCGAATCGACGCTAACCGACTGAAGATAGTACTTCTGTTGACCGAACGTCTGCAAGACGTATTTGTTCGGCCGAGCGAAAACCGGAGGTCTGGGGCAAGTGACCACCAAAAAACAAGAAAAGCCCCAGGGGCATTAGACCCCGCCGTTGTTCTCCCCCCCCCCCCGGGTGTAAAATAGTTACGGTCACTCAAGATAAAAGCCCTTGCCTGTGTAGCGAAAGACACGATGAGTATTTGTTTGGCCGAGCGAAAACCGGAGGTCTGGGGCAAGTGACCACCAAAAAAAAAACAAGAAAAGCCCCAGGGGCATTAGACCCCGCCGTTTTCCCCTTCCCCTCGGGGTGCAAGATACATTACGGTCAGTCACGATACGAGCCCAAGTGGTGTAAATTTATGAAGTTGGTGATTTATCCTACCTTTGACGTGTTTGCTTTTCTGCCCCCTTGTCCTTGTGATAACATGAATCCTTAATAGTATGATTACTTTTCCCATCCCTCATTTCTTCAGGTCATTCACCTGTTCCAGCACTCTCGAAAAAAGAACGTGATGAAATAGTTTGACCATAGCGTGACTCAATTCATTTTTTTTAACGAACTCACGTCTCAGCGTAATTCTAAATTTATTGATAAAGAAAAATAATCCTTAAATCTAAAGGGAACCGTTATCTACCAAAAAAGAAATGTACAAGTCTACTTTTAGGCCACGATTCGATGAATGATTTGGCGAAAGCAAGGGACTTCCCCGAATCGGCTTCTATGTTTCAGTGATATAATGTTTACGTGCCAGGGCAAGTTAGGCGAATTCATGCCAGCTTCAAAGCTCGCTAGCACCTTCGTCCTTGCTCTCATCGAAGAGAAGTCAACTCCATTGAATGTCTTGTACTTTTCTACACAACCTTCCCTAAAGATTTTGGCGAAGCAAAGCAAAACTGCCAAAACAATGCTTGCATGTCACTGTTGAATTATTCAACTTGGCGAAAGCAAGGGACTTCCCCGAATCGGCTTCTGTGTTTCAGTGATGTAATGTTTACGTGCCAGGGCAAGTTAGGCGAATTCATGCCAGCCTCAAAGCTCGCTAGCACCTTCGTTCTTGCTTTCATCGAAGGGGTTTTTATGCCATTAAATCGCCAGTAATTTCTACACCAACGTTCATGAAAATTCTGGCGAATAAACAATAAACGAACGAAGATTACCCGCAAGTATTGTTTTGACCGAGCGGACGTCTGGGGCAAGTGACCACCAAAAAAAAAAAACCACGGAAAAAAAATGGGTATTACTAGACCCCGTCCTGACGGCGGGGTAAAAAAAAACGTGTATTACTAACCCCGTCCTGACGGCGGGGTAACAAGAAAAACCCAAGGGGCATTAGACCCCGCCGTTGTTCTCCCCCCCGGGGGGGGGTGCAAAATATGTTATGGTCACTCAAGATAAAAGCCCTTGGCTGTGTAGCGAAAGACACGATGAGTATTTCTTTGGCCGAGCGAAAACCGGAGGTCTGACGCAAGTGACGACCAAAAAAAAAAACAAACAAGAAAAGCCCCAGGGGCATTAGACTCCGCCGTTGTTCTCCCCCCTGGGGGGTGTAAAATATGTTACGGTCACTCAAGATAAAAGCCCTTGGCTGTGTAGCGAAAGACACGGTGAGTATTTCTTTGGCCGAGCGAAAACCGGAGGTCTGGGGCAAGTGACCACCACAAAAAACAAGAAAAGCCCCAGGGGCATTAGACCCCGCCGTTGTTCTTCCCCCCCCCCCCCCCCCGGGGGTGTAAAATATGTTACGGTCACTCAAGATAAAAGCCCTTGCCTGTGTAGCGAAAGACACGATGAGTATTTGTTTGGCCGAGCGAAAAGCGGAGGTCTGGGGCAAGTGACCACCAAAAAAAAATCACGGAAAGAAAATGGGTATTACTAGACCCCGTCCTGACGGCGGGGTAAAAAAACAAGGAAAAAAAATAGGTATTGCTAGACCCCGTCCTTACGGCGGGGTAAAAAGTGATGAATTCGAGAATTCGTCCCACCTTATATCTCTCTTAAATCCTGATTATGTTGCTGCTCGCTCGCCGTGCTAGCTCCGCAGCAATAAGGTGGGACGAATTCATCACTTTTTACCAGAATGCATTGCATTTAACCACACTTTTTACCAGAATGCATTGCATTTAACCACACTTTTTACCAGAGTTCTCTGCGGCATTTTTGACCGCATGGAGTTTGCAAATGAAGACAATGGCGGTGCGCGCGGATCGGTCCTAGATTTTCAAGATGTATTTTTCTGCTCTAAAAATTAAGATAGTTCACTTTTGAAGTTCAAAATGGAAAGAAATCATCCTGAAGAATAACTGAACTTCAAAAAAGAGGACATGGAGGTCTTTAAAGCGACGAAAAGCCGTTTCGCGTTGAGATTCCTTCGATTCGCAAGACACAACCTGAAGTTTGCTCAAAAATTTAAACCGAACCGCGGACTTCAAATCGATATTACAAGACCCGGAGAAACACTACAGTACGGTAAATGTTGTTTTTGAATGCTGATTTGCTTTTTAAAAATTGTTTGACTAATTGTTTGCTCCAGGTTCGTATAATTTTTGTAATTTTGTTCGCAAAGCCGTGCAACGTCCGATCAAGCCATCGCCATAAACACAGCTGTAGTGTCTGCAAAAATTACATGCGAGTGTTCATGCACGCAAGAAAATTGAAAGTTTTTTGCTTCTAAAAGCCAATGGATTGTTTATCTGAATAAAATTTTTGACTAGAAAAGCCTGTAGTCGACTTCTCTGTCTTTTTTAATTGATAGTTGGGTACAGGAAGCAGTATTTTGTAAACACTGACTAATTTGCATAACCGGGTTGAAATTCGAGATGCAAGCGGCTTTCGTCACCGTGCAGAAGATTTCAGCAATTTTCATCTTCAAGGTTGTTTTCTGTCTTTTCTGGCCAATAAATGATACACAACCATAGTTTTTTACATCAGAATAGATTTATTTGACTATTCCAGTGTAAAAAGAAGCCAGTAATTTGGAAAGCCTACAATGTTTAGTTCTCTACTGCGCATTTAGGTATTTTTTGCTACTCTTGACAAATTTTAATTTATGCGGAACACGCGAAAACACGCAGGAGTCAATGGCTTAAACCAAAGCATGCCATTACATATTATCATAGCACTACAGATGCAACAAATTTACTAATGCTCACTGAATTTACCTGGTTAATATTGTTTCACGTTCACGAGTCATTGCTTTTAATATACAAATAATGTATATTCTATAAACATGAAAGCAAACCCAAACGTAATCCTCACTGTAATGAATACAGCATGGTTATGATTTCCAATAATAATACCCCCTCCCCGTCAAAAAAAACAACGATATATCGAATTCACCCATATGTGAACTCAGTGTCGGTGAAAATAACACTAACGAAACAAATCAAATGTTCACACTGAATATCATTTGACAAATTGGACCTACTACGATTATAATTTACCTTCCTACTTCGACATATGTGAATTTTTTGCCTGGGGGTGGGAGGGTGGTCTTAGTTTAGAATTCACCCATATATCTCACGCAAGCAGATGGATCACTACCTAGCTAATGTCAGCATCAACAGAGTGAGCCGCAGCATTACTATCTTTTAGATACCCTAGTTATTATTATTATTTTCTAATCAGTCAAACGCAATCTCTTTCCTAGGCAGCTACGCGTTTATTGAGTGAAATGATATTAGTTCCGGGATTTGGGCCGAATTCTCCCGATCAGCTATCTTGACGGGTAACATCACGTTCGCGCCACGGACGACCGAGAACGTGCCCTGCAAGCAGAGGTTTCTGGGTCGCGCTATGTTCCGGCGGGCGAATAAGTAACCTCTGCGCAAAACCGTCCGATTTCCTGTCGTGCATGCGGAACATTCGTCATCAGGGCGGGAAAAGATTGGGCGATGAAACGAGGATGTCCGAGCAAAAAGGTGTGATGCAGTGGACTGGGATCGAATTGGGAGCTAGACCAAAATTCAAAATTCAAAGATCGAAATTCAAAATCCTAATAATCTATTAATAGTTTCTGAAAAACGTTAACTTTGGGTTATCTTTTCTTTGTCTTTTCCGCCTTAATCGATGCTAAAAACTGTCTAAAAACGAGCAGAGCAAAGTAAAAAAGATGGAAAATGGCGTTTGGATGACGCGTGCATGACGCGTATTTATAATTCGTGCAGCTCGTGCAAGGTTAATCAGGACACGTCCCTAGTTAATTAATTAAATCAAATCAACATTAACACCGCGCTTCTTCTTCTTTTTTCCCCAAAACCTCTCCTATGCTTGTCTGTTTCTTTAGGCACTACAAATAGAATTGCTCCTCAGTTTAGACGGTTTTCTTTGCTTTGTTTTTGTGATATAAAGGGAGGAGAAATCTGCAAATTTAATTTCACTTTTAATTTGTTTACATACAGTTGGCGGCGTTGCGACGAATCATCGCCATGGCGCGTTGCAAGGAAGCAAAGATTAAAGTTGCAAAACGCCACTATCTCCAAATATCTCCAGCTAATTTTTTATTATGTCATGTAAAATTTATCGACCTTTAATATATGTAAGATTTAGGTTGGAGTAATTTGGAGCTTTTTTAAAAGAGACGAGGAAAGACAACCATGTCATGTTTTTGGGCAAGAGCAAGCATTCGACACTCTCAAATTGAGCGCATTTTTCGGGAACTTACTGTGAAAGAGATTGACTAATGTCCACGCAGACATAAGCATTTTAAGCTGTGAGCCAGGACTGTGAAAAAACGTTTTAATCATAGTGCACGGCTGGCTGAAAAATAAAGAAAGAAAATGAGATTTCCGGTTTGTTGAAAGGTAAATTTTGCCGGCCACCAAACGCACCGGAAGCGCGGAAAGAGCGCTCGTGCCAGTCCTTCTCCGCATCACACATCGCTTGAAGAGCGGAATGCTCGTTTCATCGCCCAACCTTTTCCCGCCCTGTTCGTCATACTGCCTTGCATATTTTGTGCGTGCGCTTATACGTCATCTCGGAACAAAACTTGTCAACTCCATAAAAACGTTACTTGCACCGGATCTATTTGAGCGTTACTTTAAAGCCCGATAAATCTCAGTAAAATAAACCTTTAACGAATTCTGCCTTGTCCTTCTGCCGATTTTTTGAGCCGGGAAAAGTGACAAAAGTTTTGTCGAAAAGAAAAAAAAAAGAACCTGTTGCGTACAACAGATTTGCTAGCGTATCACAGCGTGCACACTTTTGACAACATTCACAGTATGCGTAAGTTTTAAAATCTTTGAGATCCGGTTAGAAACCAGTGTTTTTAATTAATTCGTCCAAAATCCTGGACGGCGGCAGATCAAAGAATCGAACGGTTTTGTGCAGAGGTTACTTATTTGCCCGCCGGAACATACGGCGACCAACAAACCTCTGCTTGCAGGGAACTGAAACGAGGCTGAGTCAAACGTATCATTGCGACATGTCTTTTTCTTTCCCTCAGGTGGCCTGGCCAAACTTCTAAGTCCTCCGGTACCGTAAGAAACGGAGATCTGAGAAACTGACTGACAGACTGACTGACTGACTGACTGACTGACTGACTGATTGATTGACTGACTGACTGACTGACTGACTGACTGGCGTCATTGACTGACTGAATGAAATTGATTGATTTAATGACTGATTTAACTGCCGACTATCTGAATAACTGACTGACTGACTGACTGACTGACTGACTGACTGACTGACTGATCGACTGACTGACTTACCCACTGGCTAGCAGGCTGGCTGGCTGGCTGACTCGCTGACTGGCCAGCTTACTGACTGACTGACTGGCTGATTGACTGACTGACTGGCTTGCTGACTGACTGACTGACTGAATGACTGACTGACCGACCGACCGACCGACTGATCGACCGACTGACTTACCCACTGGCTAGCAGGCTGGCTGGCTGGCTGACTGGCTGACTCGCTGACTGGCCGACTTACTGACTGACTGACTGGCTGATTGACTGACTGACTGGCTGGCTGACTGACTGACTGACTGACTGACTGACTGGCTGGCTGGCTGGCTGACTGGCGAGTCTGAGTATAACAGGTAGATGATATGAAGCAGTGCCTGCATACCCTGACGACATGGTTATTTATTTACTCTTACAACCTGTGGTGAGCGGCATTGTGAAGTTTCAAACAACAGTGCAAGCCCATGGCAAACAATTATCGCGTGTCTCTATGTGTTTTATTGTGTGCTACTTTCTGTATTGATTTTCCTTGTATCTGTTTATTTGTTTTTTACAGCACTCTGTTTGAACTAGCTCTATTTTAATGCTAAACCAGATGTTCCTGTATAAATAAATAAATAAAAATAAAATCACTTTCTAGTGGATCGATAGTGTACTCTGTTTTGTTGTCATTTATCCACTGGATAGCGATTTATCCGGTGGATAGCGTTATCCACCCTTTGAACAGCCCGACCCAGATACATTTATTGAAAAAAAAAACATTTTTGTTTTTCAGTGTTCAAGAAACGAAAATTTAAACTTTTTTTAGTAGATTCTCTTATGACTGAAAGAGTTAAGTCGCTTAAAAAATAATACAAAATGTTATAGAAACATGAGGACTTCGTGCTTGAAGGCCTGAACCATGGACCCAGCCACGACCACAAAGCTGGAGATGAGACTGAAAACTTGTTCGTCAACCTTTCACGGCCACATAAACAAGGCAAGGCTGAAACTTAAAAGCTAGAACCACCTTGTACAGTAGTATAATAAGCAGCACCACGAGAAATTACTGCTCAGTAGCTTTCATTTGAATGGTCACACTTAGGGCCTGGCTAAGCTAGGAAACATCATTGCGGAAACATTGTTTCCAGACATGTTTCCTTGGGTGGCTAAACTGGGAAACATAAGTCTCGGAAGCAAAATTTGCGTCTGTGAAGCAAAAATGTTTTTGACTTGATTCAGAAACATTCCTTGCTTCCAAGACGCAAAATTTGCTTCCGCAACACTGGCTAAACTGGGAAACATTTGCCTCTGCAGCAATGTTTCCGCAACAATGTTTCCTAGTTTAGCCAGGCCTTTAGAGATTTCTTCCATGGACTACCAGGGGAGGGGGGTACTCCCTTATATAAGCTATATAGGTATGTGCAGCGCCAAAGGGTATGGTTTATGAGCCTTTTTGGTCTGAAATAGGGTGTGGATTTTGACCATTTTGGTTTGAAATAGGGTGAGATTTGTACACTCTGATATGAGTTCTGGTATGGTTCTTACAAGAAGCCATCTTCTTATTAATTTTCTTCTCCAAAGAACTGAGGTTTGATTAACGCTGGGAATTTGAAGCCCTTCTCAAATGTTTAGGCAAAAGAAATAGGGTTAGAGTCTGGTCTGAAACAGGTTATCAAATTTTGGGTCAGGTCTGAAATAGGGTAGGGTAAATCACATATTTTGGTCTGAAATATGGTAAGGGTTTCCAGAAGCGCGTCGCACACCCCCACCCAAATCTTCGGGAAGTACCCCCCGGGCATAGACTCAAACGTATTGTCCATAAAAAATACAGCACCGTAGAAAAGTAACCCTAAATACCTCTCAGTTGAATGGTCAACTTTAGGATTTCACTCACAGACTGGAAAATTAAAATCAAACTACAATCCTCGAAAAAATCTTTGGGACGTTTCCATAAATACGGCCTATTTTACATGAATTCAACTTTGACCAATCAATTTCGCCATAACCAGGGTTGAAATGACCCCCCACCCCCCTTAAACAATGTTGTCGACGAGTAATCTTGGATGGGAAAATCAGCATTGTACAGGGGGGGGGGGCAGGGTTTTTTCCAAGAATTTCCCTTGGCAATTACAGAAATGTGAAGGTGTCCCAAAATTAATGACGAAGATTGTAGGTCCCACGAAACCTCGGAGTTTTGGTCATCAAGCGAAGTGCTGTAAAACTGAAGACATTTGCCTTTACCTTATTCAGAAATTGCCTTGTTGCTGACTGATCGTTGTTATACGTACTGGGATTCATCAGTCCTAGGAAATTTCCTGAATTGCTTTCAGTCGAAAATTAAACCGTGAAGGTTTTATCTCATTCGTTCATTCATTCATTCATTCATCTTGTTCCAGTTTTCTCCCAACAAATTTTTAATTCCAGCAATTTCCGTAAATATAAAGTTAATGAGGCAGGAGAAAAAATGGTGTGATTGACCTTCTAGGAGATTGCCACATGTAGTGCACTCAAGCTGATCAAGCTATGAAAGCTTTTTTTCATGTAATAAATTTTGAGTTGAATAACTGTTAAAGACTTTTCTGGCCGAAAATCGATTCCTAAAGTCAAGCACTTAAGCTTAGGCAAAGCAAAGACGATGAAATTGAAATTGTTGAAATTGTGAATACGTTTTCCGCGTTTCTCATCTCTTAAATCCATTTTAGCTTGAACGAGCCCGTCAAATTACTTCTCAAAGAACAAAAGGAATACCTGATAGCGGTGACGACCAGAGATCCTTCTTATCTTGGGTTTTTAGCCGTTTGATGACAAAAGACGACAGTGAATTATACTCCGCCGACAAAACTACATCTCAGTTTCAATTCAGGACAAGGTCGCCCGGGAAGACTTCGTGGAGTGAATTGAAATATAAAACGCCAGTTAGAAAATTCCATTAAAATTTGAATATCTTTTATAATTAATGGTTCTTTCTTATGACATTGACTTTATTGTTTACAGATTTAAAAATTTGCTCTGATCAAACATAGGTAGATTTTATTTTTGAAAAGATAACAAGGGACGAATTATTTTCCAAACATAAACTTATGTTTTACAATTTCTTTGTCCCAAAAGCAACCACCCAGGGTTGATTTTTGTCTGACTGAACAACTGGCTCCTTAAACTTAATTCAAGGAACCTTTATAATTTTAATCTCGTTTTGGAAAGATGCAAATATAAGCTGAATAGACAGGTAACATGAAAATTGACAGGGAACTTCTTTTGGTATTAGGTTCGCAAAAGGTGCAAACATTTTTATTTCGCTTTATTGGTTCATCAAAAAGCGATTGTTTGAAGAAACAGATCTTGTCAACTGTCATGTTTGTTTTGAATATTTGTGTAATGAAATGTTGTAGTTAAATTAAATAGAATGTTTAAATAGATTGACTTTTCTTGCTCCGTACATGTGTATTCAAGTTTGGTACAATTTAATTTCTCTAGGAAACATTTTTACTGCAGATAATGAGACCTGTAGAACTGTCTCTATACATGAACTGACAAGAACCCGAGTCCAATTTACGTTTCTTAAATTAATCGTGAATCAACGTTGGTAAACTACTAGTTAAATTATACTTGTATTTTACTTAAATCTTGCATTTTATTTCATCAGTGGCACTGGAAAAGACAAAATTATATGAATTTCATCTCTGTCATTTTCCATCCATTCCTTGTGTAGCTTTGTCTATTAGCTGAAATTCTGTAGACATTTCTTAAATTAAAATGATGTACTGATCGAACCACCTGATTCGAAAAGAAAGTGTAATGTTTGAAGAGAGTATTGAAAGCCATCAAACTGTATGTTTATTTTATTTTTGTCTTGCCAGTATGACGCTATACCTAGTCGTGGTTGTTAGAATTCGAAGAAAGGGTAAACATTTCATCTACAACCATCATTATGAGTGTTAGGAAGGTTAGCTAGTTCTATTTGTTTCGTTATTTCATTTCTTATCAGCTGGTATAGTCAGTAGATTAGTATTTTTTCCTTTCAGCTCGGTGACCTGGGTTAGTTTTTGCCACTGACTCGAAAAATGTCTTTCTTTACCTCAAATCCATTTTACAGAATGGCTTAAGTTAGGAGACTGCATCAAAAGTTTATTCTTTCATAATATTTGTAACCATCCATTCTGTGAAGTTGCACGTCTTTCGTCGTCTCATCGTTCAGTTCGCAGATCGTCCCCAAGCTCGGAAATTCTCGGTTTTTTGTCGGCTTGTACTCGTAGTTAATCGACAAACAATTCAGGTACAGCAGACATTCACGAGCACACGCTATTACGTCATCAACAAGCAGTCTTATGATCACGTGACCTGATATGGTGGCGTCCGTGGCAAGTTGTATGAGCGTTCCCATCACAGGGTTTGTATCTAAAAATACAGAATTTTTTTGTGTGTTATTAGTTGATGCGAACAATTTTGATTATTTCATTGATCAAAAGAGATCTAGTCGCGAAGTGAAGTGAAGTTATGACGCGCACAGTGCACATAGAGGTACATACTCCATAAAGACCATAAACTGCAAGAAAGACAACATGATAACGATTTCTCCATCTGACCATATCTAATTCAACAGTTATTTCGTCCTACAACTTGTTTTGGTTCCTCATTTGGTAAGAAAACCGTAAAATAGCCTTTTTTTACATTATACACAAACACGTTGTTAGTACTTGTTAATTTAATAGTTGACAAACGTGCCTAAATTTGTTCAGGTCTGAACCTCCTTGCTTCAACTCAAATCGTACGACCACGCTCACGCGGGATTGTTGTGCATCGAATAGCCCTCGTTTGATATAAAATTTATTCCTCGTGATTCTTTTGTCTCTAATTAATTCTCGGAAAAAAATTGACTACAAGGAAAACAAAACAATTTCTTTGTACAGAGTTTGTCCTGAAAGCTTTGCAGCCATGCTAGAATTTTGATACCGTAAAATTCCTAAAGCAATGACCCTAGTTACTTTTGCATTTAGCAGCCTTTTGCTATTGTTTCTCATTCTCCGCTGTTTACTATTTAAACAATAGAATTCTTCTGTCAAAAGGCACTATCGTGTGATAGGTTGTCCGAGGAAATTTGATGTTCACAACAAATATTAGCCCGAGAACGTAGCTCGAGGGCTTCTACTGATGAAGTTTGAACATCAAATTTCCGAGGGAATTTAGCACACATAGGGCCTGAGACAGAAGGACTCTATTGTCTTTATTGTACAACGCTAAATTTTGAGCGAAAAAATGCTGACAATTGCAATGTGATTATTATGTCACGAAAAATGGAGCGGGAAAGCCTCCAAGGTGATTGACGTGTACATGGAAGCCATTTTAACGCACGTTCTTCGTTTCTAATAATTTGCACTGGAAATGGTTAAAAAGCTAGCAGTTATTGTTCACCGAAAACTGCCAAAAACGGGCGCTATGCGCTGATAGGCGCCCGCTGAGGAAAGACACTATCGTGTCATGTGATCGATTTCGACTACGCCAAAATTTACAGTTGTACTGTAGTTTCGGGTAGCAAACAGGGAGCAAACCACGAGAAAAGCATATATCCCCATCTAGCTTATAAAGTCCTTACAAATACGAAAAGAACAAAACTATATTCATGAGGTTTTTTCTTGTTTTTGTAGTTGTTGCTGTTGTTGTTATTATTTTTTCGGCGGGGGAGGGGGTTCTTTTTTACTAGTAAAAAATCAAAGAGATTAGTCTTTGACCAAGTTCTCTGCATTCTATAATATTTTCATTTCCAAAGCGCTTTGTACCCTCTTGAACCACGCAGATTATTATTTTAACGTTTAGGCTGTTGCTTCCGGAAGATCAGCTATCAAAATTCGGCGTTACCTTCGCGGGTTCAGTGCTTTACAAAACATTGCTCTGTCTTTACAGGGTGCTAGATTCACTTTTGTCGCGTAAATAAAGTTGTTATCATTGCGGTATTTCGAACGTGGCCTTTTGCGTCAGTAGATCTGTGTTATATTAAATCTGCGGTAATTAACAAGCCAATTTTTTTTTAATTGCCCACTCATCCAATACAACGATAAATTTCTTATTGTCGATTTCTTTCCTTTCTTTTTTTCTTTTTAACCATCCTGACTTTTTTGCATAAACAACCATTACCTCGTGACGCGATGCACAAATGGTCGCAGTCGCTCGCATTGCACAGCTCTAACTTCCACTGATCGGACTTTCTCACAGCGCAGGTGTGCGTTGCACTACTAGGAACAGCAGGCCCTTGAGTGAGAGGCAGACTCGAGTAGGAACCTGCGTTTGTAGGACCAATAACGACACAGCGAGATGAGTTGCTTTCTGAGGTCAGTTGCATCCTGGAGAGGAACTGCTCAACCAAGCGAATACTGCTCTTATTTAGCACACGCACCAACTCTCCTCCGTTTTCTTGGCAGTAGCCATTTATCTCGTTTATTGAGCTGTCGTTTGTAATCAAGAGAAAACAAAAGTCTTTCTGACCTTTCCATGTTTCTCTGCATCCGGGAACTATAAACAAAGACCAAAAACTATAAACTGAAAACTAGACTTATATGAAGATCATCGCAGTGAAGATTTTCAACTTAAGCAGTTGAAAAGAAGAAACCTGAAAAAATTCAGGCTTGAACGGGAATCGAACTCATGACCTCTGCGATACCGGTGCAGCGCTCTAACCAACTGAGCTATCAAGCCAACTGGGAGCTGGTCAATTGAGAGTTCGTATTTATCCCGTAGATGGAGAAATGAACATGAATATATGAAATAATCATATATTTGAACTGCGGATAAAGATAGAATTATATGAAGATCATCGCAGTTCATTTCTCCATCTACGGGATAAATACGAACTCTCAATTGACCAGCTCCCAGTTGGCTTGATAGCTCAGTTGGTTAGAGCGCTGCACCGGTATCGCAGAGGTCATGGGTTCGAATACCGTTGAAGCCTGAATTTTTTCAGGTTTCTTCTTTTCAACTGCTTAAGTTGAAAACCTTCACTGCGATGATCTTCATATAATTCTATCTTTATCCGCAGTTCAAATATATGATTATTTCATATATTCATGTTCAAACTGAAAACTATTGACAGAAATACACAGAGTCTTGTTTATAGATAGGGCTGCAATGATACATTTTCCCACGATACGATACATATCCAGATGGGCTCCTGGGACATATCTCGATACAAAGGCCACGATACGATACACTATACGATACATAACTGTGCGCGACAAAACTAGTTACCAACAACTTACACCACTTTTAAATAATTTATTCCATAATAATAAATTTAAATAACACAGTAATAACACAACATCATCAAATCGCCTTACAAGGGCTAAAATGTAGAGCTTGAGCAAGGACTATTAAAGACAATTATTTACCACATTTGTTGATGTAGCATATTTTATTTTATCGTAATATCGCGATATCTTATTTAAATATCGATATTTGTATCGTTGGAAAAAAATATCGTGGTTCACCGATGCATCGGTGTATCGTTGCAGCCCTATTCATAGAGGAACCACTAAGGTAATCCAGTCCTCATTTCAGTCTTGATTATCGTCTAAATAAAATAGCAAAAGACTTTTCAAAGCACTTTAATATTTAAATTATAAGAAGCTACGAATTTGAATGGGGAGCTAACTGAGTTTCTCTTACCGACTTAAGCAAAGCACTATAGCTGCGCTTTAATAATGTGGTCTGGGACCAACGCAAACAATATGACTGTTTTACAGATTCACCAGCAGATTATCAGCACTCAGTTAACGTCAAGCAGTTCAGTTCAGTGCTGAAACCAGAGCCGTTGATTTAACAAAACACGATTAAGCTTATGTAGGATTACAACAACCTTAAATTCAGTCAGTAAGAAAACAAACCGGTGAAGATTTTTCTAAAAGCTGCTTTGCCCTTAAGTTTCGACTCTAGTTTCTCTACACCGTCTTCACCTTTAGCTTTTGAGAAGTTTTCAATGCAACTGAAGAGAGAAATGAAATGCCCTGTTAACGTTAAATTATGTTAATCCGTTTTGAGCAGAAGAGCCCGATGAATGGTACCCTATTTACTTTAACTGTCAAAGATAGTGACAACAAAAATACCACAGCAGAAACTCATAAGGAGTTGAACAAGTCCTTATGAGTTTCTGACCACAGTTAAGGCCGCGGGTGATACTGAAGCTGCTCATGAATAAATTTATAAGGCAAAATTTTGGTGGAGGTCGTACGTTAAAAAACTTTAGATCTTGTTCGTTTGGGAGCCGATTTCGTTGAAACTTAATGGAGGGCTTGAGGACTGTTGGAAGTGCAAGAAGATTGTTTTTGCTTTGATAAATTGCGTTTCTTTGCGATGCTTTGAGCTTCCAAAGTTAAGATTTGGTAAAACGCGACTCCGTGTCCAAGTTTTCTCCTCGTGGAGAAGACAACGCTTCTTGATTTTGTCACTAATTGATCAGTTAAAACCTCTACTGTGTCACAACAGAAGCCGATTTTGTGATTTCAAGTTCTACTGAAAGTTATAAGCCTTTAAATTAGTAAAATCGTCCTTGTTTAAATTTGAAGACTTAAAAATTCTGTTAAAAAGCCTGTTTTAAAAAAGTGCTTCTGTTGTGACAACCTACAACACACCTATTTTACCTGTCTGCTGTGTCAGTTCAGGAAATTTTTTATCCGCGCTGTATTCTTGGACACAAAATTGGTGGTTTTACGGCTTCCGAAGGCTTATCGAAGAAACACGAGTGTTTAAGCCAAGAATATTTTATTATGCAAATTATGGATGTAAAAATTAAGAAGCTATTGTTAACACTCCAGAAACAAACAATAGGTTGCATGCAATCTAAAAAAATCGTGTGTTTTCCGTCGAAAATAAACGAAAGAAAAAGCATTGGTGCTGAACCAATTAATATTTATACCACACACAAAATGGAAAGAGAATTTTACTATCGAAATTTTCAAAGCGGATTCTTTCCGCTTAAACGTAGAATTAAACACTAATTAAAACCAAAAAGAACGACGAAATCGAACTCTTTTATTATTTTCCAGTCTGTGGAGCAGTGTATATATACACAGAAAAAACTTCACGGAGTTCCACTTACGAAAGACCCAGATGTTGATAAATACTGGACACAAAATTGGTGATGTTGATAAATATTCGAGATAAAGATAGAAACAGTATTTTATTTTATTTTATTTTTTTTGTTTTGCTAGAAAAATTCTTAAAAGTTACAATTAACGTTTCAACTAACAGATAACGAATAAAAAGAACGGTACAGATACAACAAGCGGCGCTTAACGCATTTATTATTATTGTTATTATGAAAATTTTTATTTAACAATACTTAAAATGCACAAAATTTCCTGCCACACGATTAAACGCACGAGCAATCATTGATGCATAAACCAAAGTTTTATACTGCAGAGCTTACTCATGAATATTTCGCGCAATGTCGCCATCATTCGTCGCACTTCGTGCATACGCTTTAAATAAATGAATACTGATGATCTTGTCTCTCATCCGCGGTCTAATAACTTACCTTTGTCACCATAATCGTGAAATTTATACACAAAGTAACTGGACCTCAGGCCCACTCCTCTCACGCAAGTATCCGCTGGCCCGTCTCGACTGTAGGTTTGACCAGCAGTTTCTCCAGACCAACATTCACCGTAATATTTTAGTCCAAAGTAGCTAAATTCAAAAGAAACAAATATTTAATCTTCTACTGTACCTATCACAGATCAACATCCAAATTTTTAAAAAAATGGACGGCGGGGCGCAATTTCAATGTAGGAACTTTAAAATGTAAACTAAGGGATCTTAAAAAGGCGAGAAAAAAGCGAAAGCACTGTCTCTTACACTTGTTTAAGATATTTAAGAATACTTTTATTCTTAAGAGGAGGTGATATTTATTTACATCTTGGACATTTTGATATATTCTAATTTATAAAGTAACGTTATGTAATTTTAAGAGGTAACTGTGTAAGCTAGATAACAAGACACGTTAATAAAGTTATTATTATTAAATTATTACAGTGTTAAAGTCAGCAGAAATGCGTAGCTTGATGTTCGAGTAAAAGCAGTTACCTGAGGCTTTTGCCATGGGCCAAACCTGCACAACGCTTAATCACAGCGGCGATATCATTCCAGTTCATTTCTCGACGGAAATCCTTGAGGAGCAGAGGCATGGGGCGAGGTGAGATACCACTGTCATGGTAGCATCCTATGGACTCATAAATCGGAACTCCTGAAAAATCCGACCAACAAAAATCCTCTCAAAACTTATGACAAGCATCTCTGTCACCTTTTTATGGGAATTTCCGGGGATCTCTCTGACACAGACCAGAGCAAGAATTGAAACGTAAAACGTAAATGAAATTCAAACAGCCGAAGGTTAAAATGGTAACCAAGTCATTTTTAAGAACGTTCGAATGTTATTCAGTGTTTCTTGGGAAAGTTAAACCCTTACCTAACATAATCGACACGACCCTATGTACGTTAGAGGAGCTTTAAGATTGGATAGTTACTTAGTTGCTTAATTAAAGCACAGATAGCTAGTCTGAAAAGCCAGGCTTTTCAACACAAACACTTATACGACCATTTGCACTGCAATTAGTCAAACCACGAATCAACCTGAGATATATTGTCAGCAATAGCTACTTCTGATTAATTTTTTCAATCAGTGAAGTTTGATTACATACAAAAAGTTTTTGTTTTGTTTTTTTCATCTCGATCGGTGAAATTGACATTCTGCACTCTACGCCATGATCTCTTATGTGCGAAATACTGAAGCGCTGTAAGAGGCTCTCAGAAAAAGCCTTAGTCCATTGGACTTTTTTCGCAGTCCCTTATTACACTACCATAAATGAATTAGAAATTTTATAACATGGATACTCCTAAGGACCTATTCAAAGTTTTTATTTGAAAAGGTATTGTTCATAGTTTGAGCGATAATTGCAATTCAAAAATCAGTATAAAAGTACAAAATGAGGCTATCACTAATTTGAGCTGTTGACTTACCCTGTGACAAAGAAAACGCTTCACAAAGAACAAGAATCTTTATCAATAATGGGCACATTTTAAAGGTTATTTTGCTGAAAAATTTGTTACAGAGGAAACGTGCGCGTCAGCCATGAAATGAAACAATACTTCCAAACCGTCTTGACATTTACATCTAAAACTGTTTGACTGTCAGATATTGAGCTTCTGTCAACTAATGACAACCAAAAAACGTACGTTTATCGGAAGTAGCGGCTCGTCTGTAGTTTAATCTTTTTCGTTTCAAAACGTCCTCTTTGACGAGCTATTGTTTCATGATGTATAATTAAGCTTACAATCTACTTTCATCATGACTTTACGATTCATCTTTTGCACATAGTAATCCTAAAAATCGCGATGCCCGGCGCAGATTTCGCAAAATCA
Source organism: Siderastrea siderea (assembly GCA_964030785.1). Taxonomy (NCBI): domain Eukaryota; kingdom Metazoa; phylum Cnidaria; class Anthozoa; order Scleractinia; family Rhizangiidae; genus Siderastrea; species Siderastrea siderea. The sequence goes on along the minus strand of OZ034972.1, from coordinate 11,777,358 downwards.
CAATAGATTTTTCTGCAAATTTGATTTTTATCTTCGCTGTCAGCTGCTCTCGACGTTTCGTTTCCTGACAGTTTATATTTCTCTCCACCTGCCACCTCTTCGCATAAGTGTTAGCTTTTAGCCTGCAACGAAAGGTGAAGATTGCTTGGGTGGGTCGTATTAAGGCAGATATTTGCAAATTTCAGTTGAAAATCAAATGAATCACAAAATATCCAGAGCAAAATTACGGAAATTCAGGACTACCTCCAGAGCTAAATCGGTTAATCCTCTTCGGTGCCCTTTGTCTTTTCTCCCATTTCCAGTCTCTCAACGAGGTGATTCGCGCGCCAATGGTACGCCCCATCTCTATTTGGTTAGTAAGCTGTTTTGAAAAAAAAATTCTTTGTCTTTTCATTATTCAATGGCGATCCCCGCCAGTTAAAGAATAAAGAAAATGATACAGTGCAGACGCTGACAATCTGGACTTCACTGAAGGCACGTGAGAATTGTCAGTGACCGGCATTTATTCTTTTTTTTTTTAACTTTGAAACGACGAAAAATGATTTGTTGGTTTAGCTAAAAGTGTTCGACAAATACTACAATACGCGTTCTTGGTTCTCTTAAAACCCGGGCGGTGGGGGGGGGGGGGGGGGAACCCACATATAACCTATACAGGTATGTGCCGCTGTGAAGGTTTGGTTTTCAAGCAGTTTGGTCTGGGATAGGGTACAGAAATCAAGGAGTTTTGGTCTAAGATAGGGCACAATTACCGGGAAACTGATAAGTGGTGTGAAAAATTTAGTCTAAAATAGGGTTTGTAAAACTCTGAAATATATGCAAATTCAATCACGGCAACTTTATTGATCGAACATTGACCACACTATGTGGTTATATTTCTGATAGATAGCTGGAAGATGGCTAGTCTGGAATAGGCTAGGGATATTTGGCGTCAAGTCTCTAATAGCCGGTTGCAAAATGGAGCTGAAAGTGGTCTGGTATAGGTAAGGGTTTTAGAGTCAGCGGCACACCCCCTCCAAATATTTTCCAAGGCCTCACCCCCCGGTGGGTTATAACTCCTTCCTTCCTGCTTGGTTGAGTCAGCCATTTCCCTTCACCCATATTCTGGCACTAACTAGAATCACTACAGTGTATATCGACACTGTTTGGGGGTCCAAAAAGAGCTAGTGGCAGAACAACAATTGGTCCAATTTCGATAAAAGCTCTAACAGTTTATTCCTCCGTCTCGCAGTGATGTGTTATTTCAGGCTGAATTTTATACCTCAATTGGGCTATTTACTCTGAGTACTGCATGAGCATGTGTAGTTTTATGTCTGCATTATAAGGTTTTTGGATACACCCCAGTTACTTCTTGTCAGGATTGGAGGTGAATACAGTTTAACCTCGCGTAAGCGACCACTCAAAATGTCAAGCCGAAGTAGCCGCTTACGGGAGGTGGTCGCTTACGAGAGTTCAGACTACAGAAGGTCAAAATTTTGATTTTGATCTGAGGTTAATTTTCTTTAACCATGCAAAAATAACTCAAAAGGAAGTATAGTGTCTTAAGCAAAGAACAAGGATCACATGTACATAACATTTAACAAATAAGTTAAATTAGGGTTTTATGGTGCTATTCTGTTCAGTTTCAACCCGGTGAGATAGGATCATACGTCAAGTGGTCGCTTGCCGGAGCTTAATTAATTTATAATAACTAATAATAGTTTATTGACTTCTAATGCACTTTTTACATAGAATCTGATGGAATGGTTGGTTGAAAGCCAGTTGATGCTCTATTTTTACTTAAAAATAATAGAAAAATTCAAAAGGTCAGCCCAAAAAGTGGCCCCTTACCAGATGTGGTCACCCACGAGAGGTTCCAGCTACGGTGATTTCACTGAGAAAAGTTTGGTATTTTGGAAAAGTGGTCGCTGACGGGAGGTGGTCGGTTACAAGAGGTAGTCACACAGACAGGTTCGACTGTAGTCAGACCAAAAAATACCCAAGCTTCTTATAAAAATTAGAACGTTTAACTATAAGTCAATCCTGTTGACACCTACACTGTTAGGGTCAGAAAAAGTCTGTGTTGACCAGGTTATTTTAGGGAAAATGTATTCTAATCTTATGTTAAAGAGACCTAGCAAACCAACTAGGGCACATACATTCTGACACATGAAATAAAAAACGTTTTCAAAATCTTTTAACAAAAGTAGGTAAAGTCGCACACGAGCCAAGGAGGCCCACACGGCCGGAGCTTATCCTGGTTTCTGTAGCATGAAGCAACTGAGAGTATTGCTACTCCCCCTGGATGGGATGTTAGTCCATCGCAGGTTACCCCCAGCAGTATGTCACTGATACCCATTTTTTACACCTGGGCGGAGAGAGACAATGTGGGGTAAAGTTTCTTGTCCGAGGAAACAACACGATGCCAGGGACTGGGCATCATCGTGTTGTTTCCTTAGACAAGAATCTTTACCCTGCATTGTCTCTCTCCACCCAGGTGTATAAAATGGGTATCAGCGACATACTGCTGGGGGTAACCCTGTGATGTAAAAGTAAAGAATCAATAAATACCTGACCTGATTATGCTTCACTTTGGATCCTGTTTACATATCACAGCCGAGGTGAGTTTCATCTCAGAAGGAAAAAATAGTACCAGTGGTTTCAACCTGAGACAATGGTTATAATGGAGTTAGCAGGCCTGTGCATTTTCCATGAGGAAAGTCATCCCAGAATAAAAAAAAGCCAGTTGATGCTAATCTAGGATTTAAAATTAGCAAGGGTTATTTCAAAAGCTATCTTTAAACTAAAATAACTAAAAGGACTGAAAGGGGCAAAGGGCCTAAACCTTGGAAAAATCGTAAATGATTTTAAAATTAATATTTAACTGGATTCCAAGTTTACATTGAACTTGGATTAGCTTTATCACGCCATAAAAACGCAGCCTGGGAGTCAAAAAATGAAGACATAAACAGAATGTTGCCAATAACATAAACTTTCCATTTCCTCACAGATACAAATAGACAGCTACCAATGCAAGCACCTCATCGTTCCTCAAACATAAAATAGAAAGTCCCAACACAAATACCTCATATTTTCTGGAAGGTATAAATAGACAGTTACCAAATGAACACAAATACCTTGTAGTTCCTTGAAGATATAAATAAAGAGATGTACCTATACAAGTACTTTGTATTTCACAGAACGTTTTTGGTTTTGGGTGATTTTATAACCAGTTATGGTATAAGACAATTTATTGCAATTGACAAGAAACCTAGAATTTTACCTTGGTAGGAATCGAATTCGAAATAATAAAAGAAAAACTTTTGTTTCATTCTGCACAATTCTTCTGCTTGAGGTACTTTTCCTCATAGATTTTTGGTCCAAATTTTCATAATAACGGGGGATAATTCACTTCTCCTCTCTCTTTGTTGCTGTGGTGTCAAATACTTGAAGCCTTTAATCTCCCCCAAACACATCTCAGTACCACATTTACACTGAAAAGACTGTGCCATGTCATATTCTGATGTAGTGTAGTCAAAAGTAATATCCTCTCCTTTTTTAATATCACAGACAGCTACCATGTACCAGAACACGTCATGACTGGCATCTGGACCTGGATATGCAGCTTTGCGGTGCTCATATACCCACTTTGCATTGGGCTGGCAAGAATGATTGAACACATTCATTGGCCCTTCAGGTACAACGTGCTTGTTTTTGTCAACTTGGACAGTGTGAGAATGAGGTGAATCTAGGACAGGACCCCAGAGATCAGTGAGGAATGAGCCTGATGGAATATCTTCAACAGCCTTGCAGGAGAAAAATCCTTTTGTGACTTCAATAATGGCTATACTTTTGGACTGCATTTTATGCTGAAGATAAGAAACAAAAAATTGTCATTACTTTTAATCAAGCATTTAAATAGCTCTATTCACTACTGTAAATGGAAATGTTCCACGATGAGGTATGGAAATAAAATCTCACTAGACATGTTCATGTCATATTAAGGAGGAAAGAACATCAGATAACACAGAGAAAAAGGAACACAACAACACAACAAAAAACATAGTTCCAAACACAAACGTGTGTTATTCATCTGTCAGGAGAAGGGAACAGCGAGCTGGGGGAGGGGGGGATTCCCATACAAAGTGGCAGGCATGCTTGTATTTTTTAAGGGTGAAAAAATGCATGGTTTAGTACTGCACCTTATGGCTAAAATTTGGCAGAATTCCAACAATCATCTCTGCCCCCTTACTCCCACATAAGACATCTAAAGTAAGTATCCACTAGTGTCATTTAGTGACATCAGGACCTTTAAACACAGAGTGACTTTGTAATGCTTTATTACCCATTTCCTTAACAACACATAAACTGAATCAGGTTACAGTAAATTGTGGGATGAGGACTAAACAAACCTTTGCAGGCTTTTACAAGGTACTCCCCCTTTTGCTTTCTAAATTTTAATAATTAATTTGCGTAAACTATTCAAAATCACTTTTCTAGAGGCAAAGGGTAACTTGCACTACTATGTACGAGAAGATGGATAAAGTTCTGTGTAAAATCCGTGCTGTCAACACCTAGTCAATGGAGCCATGGATGTTCTTATAAACTCAAGCACAGGCAGCTTCTCTAAAGGCCAAATACCTCACCAACAATGTTTTCAGACCTCACACTTTGGTTTAGCTTTTATCAGATAGCATCATGTCGCTAGCGACATGAACATTTAACCAATTTTTAGAAGTCAATGCTGCGTGAACACATTTTTGTTCAGAGTGAATTTGCTTCCAGTAGTCTGACAGCTGTTTAGCTTGCACTTAGAAAGAACTGGTTCAATTGTTTCAAGAAGAGTTACTTTTTACAACAAAAGCATTGATATTGTCTCCTTTTTTGCAATGGCATTCATTCAGTTAAACAGAAAGTGTTTCTTTTATCACAACATTTGGAGTATTTTCTTTCCACCAGATTCATAAAAACTGTCTGTAATGTTAGCAAATTTGCCAATTACAATCACATTTAGCAGGCAGAGAAAGAAAGAAATTGTTCTTTTTACCAAACATTTTGCATATTTCACATCAAACCAAAGTGCCTGAGTAATAAGTGAAAAAAAAAATAGACTGTGTAGTAAAATTGCATAAATTATTAGTAACGACCTGCGACATCAGCGCACTGAAAATGCCACTAGCAGATGATTCAAACAACTTTCTCGGGAGTTTAGCAGTCAGGGGAGACAGCTGAAATTCCTCTACCCTGTAAAAACTTTATGAAAAATAGTATCAGCTACTCTGGAGCATATTTTTGGAATAGCCTTCCTGTTGAGCTGCGGCAGGCGAACTCTCTTGGGGCCTTCAGGGCTGGCTGCAAGCAATTCTTCTGAAAAATCTATCTAGAGGGCAATTATGTAAAGTAGGCTTGTAGTTTAAATAGGTTTTGTCAAATTGTTACTGTATTTTAGTGGTTTTTGTATAGAAATAGTGTTTTTTAAGTCCTGATGAGTTGACCATAATTAAATAAAGTTATTCATTCACTCATTCATTCATTCATTCATTCACCCATTCTCAGCTAACAGGGACCATTAATTTTGCACCAGTTTACGTTTGGTTTTCTGACTCTACAAGGGCATTCTAACATCAAAAAACATTTTATTTTAGTCCTTGTTCCATGAGAAGTTACCTGGAAAAAAATTATTGAGTGGACTGGTAAGGTTATTTTTCAGTGAGTTTTTCTGTTATCCCAAGTAGCCAAAACTTGGCTGTGGCATGGCAGGCAATTGAACTTTATAAGATGTTTATAACAGTAAACACTTAGGTGATTGCAATAAAAATCATTTCGGTTTTTACATCTTACACAGAGGTTTGTAAATTTATTAACTGTAAGCCTCAGATAATTTTACTTCCTTGAAATTTTATTAAGAGTTGTTGTCACGTGGTTTCAAGTAAACTACGTTACCATGTCTGAGGAGCGAATTTTTTACGAGCTAAGTTTCTTTTCCTCGCTTGTTTTTTGCATTTTTTTCCCTTACTATCATTCTACTTCAAAATAGCAGTCACTAGAAATGGATTGTTGAAACAATCTAGGAAAAAATATTCCAATCAACCCGCTCGGTGGAGCTAATTTTTTTTGCAAAGTAAATTACGTTACTATGTTTCATGGACAGTATTTTACATTCTAACTAGAGAAGTCGGCAAGTGGTGTTTTAAAGAAACTTGCTTACAAAGTACTCAAGAAATAATATGGCCGTTTAGCCTTTGCCCTAAGTTTGTATTAGTTAGAGAGGACTAAAAGTAGATTGCAATATTACATTACTGTAATGTAATTTACTGGAAATAACACAAGAACTCGGTCGTTTTTTGTCCAATTTTAGGAAAACAAAGTTCAAATGATAGGAAAACAAATTTCAAATAATAGTGTGTTCGGAAATTCTATTGGAAAGGGTGTTGGTAAAACTTTGGTTTTTATGTTTCAAAGTGCCAATGGTCCCTGTTAGCTGAGAATGGGAAAATTGTTAAAATTACCTTTTACAAGCCCTTGGGGGAGGCCAATGGGGGGGGGGGTTACTAGGAAGGTTACCTACTACAAATCCCTCCTCTTGCAACTTTAACACAGAGGTTTAAGGGATTCATGACCATTTAAACATTATATTTTGATATTTTGTTTGGAAATGGGGAAAGCAACACAGCATTAGTTAAAAATTCAAGCTTTCTATGTTGGTATGGCAACGGTCATGGCAGCGTGGTCTAGAATGAATTTTATGGTACAATTGCCATATCCTGAAGGCAAACTTGCCCTCAGAAATGCCTGACCATTTAAGCATACATTTCAGGGTTCAAAATAAAATCAGAGCTTTTAGCCTGAAATTGTCAGCTTTTTTCTCTAGGCTAATTTTTAGCCAGCTGTCAAGATAAATGGATAAGCACCATCCATTTTCAACAGTTTTTTGGTCTCATGTTGCATAACACGATGAACTACATTGGAATAAAATGTTTCCAATCTTAACGAGTCTGTTTACGAAAGTCCCACATTTTTGTACCTGTTATTTTTTAAAAGTGAGTAATTTCTCGTAAAGGTTCACAAATTCTTTGAAAGTTGGCTGCAAAAACCACACTGCCCGCCCGAGATGTACTCTGTGCAAAAGGCAATTTGATAGCATCCTAGTTTTTCAAAAACTAGGATTGTGGAACTTGCTTTCTCTGAAAAAAATCAAATCCTGATCGGAATTTAATGATTCTCTCCCGTCTGAAGTTTGAACGTTTTATGCATGGTTCAATTCTAGCTGTTACCATCCCCACCTCCTGGGTATACCCCCGGGGATTTGCAATTTTGTTCCCACTTGGCGGTCTATTCCTCACCCCCGAACACGCAGAAAGAGACAATTCCCCATCCCCGGGACTCCCCATCAACCACAAATACGTTGTTTTGTGTACAAAACATAGAGAACAATATTGATTTCCGTACAATACCAAAACCAGACATTTTGACAAGAACTTAAACGCTTTTCTAGAGTTTCTTGAACAAAGGACACTACATGTATAATGTAATAAAAACATGAACACTACATTTTGAAAAAGAAAACTGAAGAAAAACCTCTAACCGCACTGGCATATGGCTAGCGTGTAAAGAAATGGTCTTTGCCACGTGATTTATTCTAAATATAGCACATACGCACAAGAGGCCCGTGAACAAATTGATGGCAGCATTTTAAAGGATTATTTCTTAGCTTGTTTCATAAGAATGAACACTGGACTGGAACCTCTGTTTAATATAAAGCTGTGCATCCGCTTTCATGTAGAGTCTATTTATAGACTGCAAGTAGTCTCTAATTTTGGCGATGGCGATTGTGGGGCGGGCAAAATACACACGCGCGCGCGCGAAATTTCGAGGAGACGCAACGCGAAGGGAGCGCCGAAAATTAGAGACTACAGACTTAGCCCAGGATTTTGGCCTTTCACGGCCGAGTGACTTTGAGGTGTAAATTTCATATCGGAAGATGTTATCGCAAATGAAACGGTTCGCATTGTTTATTTGGATTCGACCAGTACTCGACCGGATGGGCCGTGATCGAGAGGAAAATTTCAGCCTCTCATCTCGAAGAAGAAATGAACATTGAGTTTGGAATTTCGGTCGTCAGTAAATTTTTAGTCCCAAGAAGCGGCCCTGTCATATCAAAAGCCCGTCAAACACTTTTACGGTTTTAGCAGTCGCCGAGGTCATTTTCTTCGTCTCCAAAAACCCCATCGAAAAAAATTAATAAATAACGTCGAAGACGCGGCAAATTTTTTCTACTTTCACCGAAAGTTTGAGGTCGATGCTAACGAAAATGAAACTTCCAGCGAGCCAGGAAGTTTCTGTATATCAAAAAAACATATACTTGCAGTCGGCTCTTTTTCCGTACGTTGCATCTTACTCTAATCGGGCATAATTGTAAATGAGCTCCGCCGGCAGAGGTTGTTTTCGGCCACTTTCTAAGCTCACATCGGAAAAATTTGGTGGCTTGAGATGCGAAAAACCTCCTTCAACTTCGGCCGAAAGTTTTATTTCAACGCGGAGCAAAACGAAGCGGCCAGCGAGCCGAGAGTGAGTTTTGTACTTTATCCGTGCAGACAATCCTTTGTTCCGGTCGATCGGTCCCGTAACGATGTTAAAATTTAGATGAAATCTCAACTCTCAGTAGACGAGTGGATTGTGATTTTAACAGCTCTTGGAATGGCTTGGACAAACAATCTCCAGCCGAACCAAATGTAATTTTGAACAACGCTCGCTAATTTGTCCAGAAAAGCCTGTAATCTGTCTGCCCTCTCAGTAAACTAAAACGGAGTCAATGTTATCATGAGTGTTGACAGCGGCTTGTGTACTGTTGCCAGATTGTTGACAAGTATCCAAAAAAGGGCCAATCAGAGTTTCGCGCTTGGAATGTACGCGCTTAATTCAAAATCCTGGGCTAAGTCTGTAGTCTCTAATTTTCGGCGCTCCCTTCGCGTCGCGTCTCCTCGAACTTTTGCGCGCGCGCGTGTGTATTCTGCCCGCCCCACAATCACAATCGCCAAAATTAGAGACTACTCGCAGTCTATCTATTTAAGTCGCCTTAGTATATACATAAATACGCCGAAGAAATATTTCTTTGTTTGTGACGAACGCTATCCATTCGAGTACGCATCAAACGCACATTCATTTAACAATATTCATGATAAAAGTACCTTTGAATACAGATTTAATTTTGGGAGATTATTCTTCTCTAACCAGTCTGCTACAAATTCTAGGGATTCTCCCTGGAAATAGGCAGTCTTCTCCACGTGGTCTGGCATCAACCGAGAAGTGGCATACTTCACAAGAACAACAAGAAGTTATCTTTGATTTGCCCCGGCGCCCTCCCCCGGGACAAGATGGCTTCAAACAATTCCCCACCCTGGGACCGAAGGCTGGACTTGTATCCCAGGTTACCCGGTGGGGGGGGGGGGGGGGGGGGGGGATGGTAAAAGGTAAAATTGAACCATGCATTAGCTTGTTTGTCAATTTGCAAGTTGGATTAGTCCTTTGCGAAAAAAAAACAAAAACAAAAACAAAAATGCCACAACAGTAAAACACTTGATATTAACTTCAGTCTCCGACTACTGGACGAGAAAGCGAAAGCACACACAAAAAAGTGACAAGGTGCTAAGAGGACGAGGTTCAAACACAAGTGTATTAATGGCCAACTTAATCATTCTTTGGACATTGTAAGAAAGAGTGATATGCACTCCTACAATACTCGCAATAAAGATACTATAAAGCTCCCCAAAATCAAATACAATTGGGGAAAACATCGTTCGCGGTACCACTGTTTCATAGACTTTAATGAGCTAGAGAGAACTGTAAGAAACTCAGCAAGTTTGTCAATTTTTAAGAAGCGTCTTTTTTCTGCTTTTTATAATTAAGAAAATTTTTTTTTTTAATCCTTGTAGTGTATATGTTGTAATTATTTATATATTTCGGTTTTAGCTCTAATTTATAGATTTTAATTGTATCATTATATAATATATATCTAGTGTTAGGACCTCTATGTAAACCACTTTTAGTGATGGAGCTTCCTAATAAAAGATTGTTATTATTAAACACTCAGTGGTATAAACAAAGAAAATCGTGAATGGAAATTTGCTCGGTTTCTAAAAGAGAACTGAATTGCTCCGAAACTGCAATCCTATGCCTGGCTCATTTCCTTAATTAGGTCGAGTTACTGAACACGTATGATGCCACGTTGGAAAAAAAAACGGCAAATAGAAATAGTTGCTAGAACGAAGAGCTGAATAACGAGAATCGAGACATCGACAATGATTGATAACGTTTTACAATTTAGAAAGTTTTTAAAACGTCATCCAATTCGCTTTAGGTATGTGTGTAAGTGTAAGTGTACTTTTTCCAGCGACGTTGATTTCGCCGATCAGGGCATCTCACTTTTTCTACTTCTACGGTGAAGTGTGGTCAAGTGTGTGCTATTTTGAACCCTGGCGTTAAACCGTTTCCCTCTTATATTTTGCTTTACTTACCTACTGAATCCTTAGTAAGATGTTCTCTAAAAGGGCTTTAGGTAAGCTTATGAACTTTCGTTTTATCACCGACCACAATATGGGAAAAATTATAAGAACAGCGCCGCCATCTTTGTTAAAACAGACGAGAGCCTGGGGACGAGGCACAGTTTCCGCGTGTAACCGCTGGGCAGAATTGGCTGCTGCGTAATTAAGTAACCGGGGCCAATATTCTTGGGACACTTCTGCAAAATGTTATGGTGACGGACTCTCCCCGCCCCCCGCCCCCCAACTAACCCCAAGTTTTTAGGCGCGGTTTTACAACGTGTCCCTGGTGTAGGGAAAGGCCACAGATCGTCGTGTGTTGGCTAGAATGATTAGGGAGATTGAAATGTCGGGCGACTGGTTTGGATGCGTCCTTGTCATTTCGATCTGTGGCCTTTCCCTACACCAGGGTAACACGGTAAGCGGTAAAAATCTAGAACAAAAATTCGTTTTTCAAATCGGCACACTTAATCTCCACGGTATCAGCGAACGCTTTTCATTCAGCTAATTTATTCGTGTTTTTCAATTTGCCATGTTCCTACTAATAGCGTAACTCCACCACTCTCCATATAGACGAAGTGCAACCCACAATTCCTTGATTCGCTCTGGCGAAGGGCTAACGCTCGAAACGTCAGTTTTCAATCTCTTTACGGTGGCCAATTTACCTTATCAGCTTAGTTGATAAATCCAAAATTTTGTAGACAGTTTTTGAGTCAGTCAGCCATCACTCAATTAGCCAGTCGGCAGGCAGTTAATAAGTCACTGCAGTCCATCAGTCAGCCAGTCAGTCAATCAGTCAGCCAGTCAGTCAGTCAGTCAGTCAGTCAGTCAGTCAGTCAGTCAGTCATGAATCAGTCAATCGGCTCTTGGTCAGCTGGTCAGTCAACAGTTAGTCAGAGAGTCAGCGATGGGTGAAACAGCCACTCGTTCAATTAGTAAGTGGTTCGTTTCCCTGTTTACTTGTTTCTTTGTTTGGCATTCTACGCAGTGAATGGCGTCAAAAATGTAATTCAACCATTTATTTAATTTCCATTTGACTTGATGACATCATAAATGATACATAGATAAATACATACGTTTATTAAAATCAGCATAGCAGCTCGAGAGCTGAATTTATCTCATGACATTAAATATGTGACAATAGAACATTTTATTAAAATAATTCGGTCTACCATTAAATAACCAAAATCTGGCCTCATTTAACTGAGTAGCCGCTTAAATAAGATCGGACTCGATGTATATTTTTTGCTGGATCGGAAAAGAGTGACCTCAATAATGACGTGGCTCACCCAATCAAATCAAAACCTAATCAAAAGAGGATTCCCCTTTATTAAATTTTCGCAATCCACAAAAACATACACTATCATTGTATCTTTTGCATTCCTTATCTATTTGAAAACTCAACTGATATTGATTGCAAACTGAGAAATTTGTGTATAACGTTAGATCTACCAAACGCTGGCTGTCTTCTTAAAATCAACTAAGTTTTTTTAATATATCAAGCTACAATATCAGGCAATATGTAAAATCCTTGCAAACTAATGGTTGAGTTTTGCTTGAATCATGTTCAAAAAAATAATAAAACCACTTCAAAGAAGCGATATCATATTCAAGAGATTAAACATCAGTATTAAGAACAAATAAATAGTGCCGTAGACAAATGTGAGAGATAAGTCCAAAAGCGCATAGCTGATTTGGAGACAAGGGTCGTAGTGATTGATTAAACCCGCCCCTAAAAAATGTCATTAAAAGAGAGGACTGTCAGGAAGGGCCCTAAATACATTTTACTTGTTTGTTTCCTTAGGTTGAAATAGCTTCACTTACCCTAGACTTAAAATAACATTAAAATCTCCTTATGAAGAAAGGGAACGAACTTTCAGGACAACCTCTAAATATAAAAAAAATATATTATTTCACGAACTTTTCAATCTCGGGAACTGATGCGTCTGATAGTATACGTTTCGAACGAAAAGATACGAACCGTAAACGTTTATAAAACTCTGCATGATACAAAAAACTACTCAAATCAACTATGTCTGAAAATCCACTTTAAACTCTACTGAATATATACCTAATTCAATAAAGGTTGCTTTGGCAATTGGTCATTGGCAATTGGACATTGGGCATTTGGGCATGCGGAAAACAATGCAATGCTTTGCTTGAGTGACCGCAAACAATAGCTTCCCAATGCCCAATTGCCCAATGCCCAAAGCAACCTTTATTGAATTAGGTATATAAATGTTGTTTTGCAATGAGCCACAATAACTTACGAGAGCTGAAAACCGAAAAGTCAATAAAAATACGTCAAAAGATCGTGAAAATAAATTCTTTGACATTTGTTTATGTTTCAGTTAAAACTTGTTTAGAGTTTGTTTGATATTACATTCTTCAGCTGAACTTGCTCTGTCCCCTCGATCTTAAACTCCACATCATGTGACTTAGACAGGTCGGCACGGGTCTCGTTTCGTCGTGCGCATGCTTTAAAAACAGAGTTCGCTGCCCGCTTCAGTGCCCGCCTGTAGCTTGCGTCACACAAGGGAAGCAGCGAAGAGATGGAGGATCGACTGAAAATCAGCCACTGAATAAACACGAGCAATTCGTGAGGATAGTGAACAGATGACAGTTGTAACACAACTGTAGCATAAAGAGGCAGCCAGCACAACAAGGTCGCGCAACACCTCAGTGACAATAGACGTAACAGAGAGCGCTGCTGCTGGAGAGCTGTAAACTGGGGCAGGAACCGTGGGCTCTGAAAAACTCTCCTTATGTACAGAAGGGCATGGACGTTGTAGGGGATCTTTGGGGAAATCACAAATGTACTCCGCGGAAAACTCGCTTGGGAGGCTGCAATTGAGAGCTGAATTGAAGGAGAACTCGACTGCGAATCCTTTCTCTCGGAATTGACAGGGGAGGGAGATCTTTCTGAAAACGCCTCAGACATAATCTCTCCTGCATCGTTTTCACCGCGCGCATTTCGGAAGATTATTTCTAGTAGACTGTTTTCAAGCGCGCGGGCCATCTGGGAATTTTTTCTTGACATCATCGGACTGTCAAAGGACAAAATCGTCCCAGATCGAGAACGAACGCTTGATCGTCTGGATTGATTTCTGGAGTGAATCCTGGACTGATTTCTGGACTGAATTCTGGACTGGATTCTGGAATGAATCGACTTGGTCCTTGATCGAGAATTATATGATGAGGTGTTGGATGAAGCCGTCGTTGTTAATTCTGGGTCATTAATCTTTGTCTCCAACTCATGCCGTTCCCAAAGGATCTGTACTGGATACGATTGACGATGTTTTCTTGCTCGGAAAACGAGAACAATAGTGACTGACAGAACAACAAAAGAAGTCAAGAGATAAACGAGCGAATAATTTGAGATGGATTGCGACTGGTTTGTCAGCGAGCAAGGGTGCAAAAAAGAGAGGCCATTGTACGAACTCCAACCTGCAAGTGGTGGAACACTCAACATCAACCCTGTTAACAAACACAAAGGAAGATAAACAAATTCTCTTCTCCTGGCGTAGCGTTCTCTACCTAGACGAGTATCATCCCTCTTGACTTTTTGGCAAAACACAGCAAGAGAGAAAACAACCAGGAAGCAAGCAACTAGCATCCAGGAGCTTACAAAGCTGAGGCTGTGACAAAGTGTCCTGTCATGTTCCAACCAAGTTGGGCCAATAACAATAGTCACAAGCATGACCCCAGGACCAAGTAATGTAGCTGTGAAGTCGAGTGCAGCCAATACTGTTATGTGAGGACATCGGAGGGTTGTACGATAGGAAACAAAGGGGATCACAAGATTACCACACACACCCAATAACACGAGCACAACGGCGAGTGCAACCTGCAGAGTACTGGACACCACAAACATGATTGGCTGGATTAGAAATCACGTGGCACCTGTTGTTCTGATAGTGGTGGACTGGTGAAGATCTGCAGGAGGAGAGAAAAACTCATTGAGATTCGAATTTTTTTAATTTTTATTGATTTTTCTTGAAAAAAAAAAACACGCGATAATGTAGAATACGCATCGGCTTTCCAGCTATCTGACTGTTTGTATTCTTCATAACGTGGAAGAAAATGCCAAACGCTTTTACTGAGACTAGAATTCATCGCCAGCTGATCATTCAGTTTACCAATTTGTATTATTTTTCACAGCGATTCCAAAAAAAAATTCCACTTTCTCAATACAAACATTTCGTTCCATGGTTTTCCACAGGCTAGAAACAGAGCTCCTCAAATGCGGAATACTGCGTTAATTTTCGATTTCAAATGACCGTTTAGAAGGAATGATGTCATGAAGAGTCGAAATGTTGTTCCATTTTTAGTTGCTTGTTTTCTAAATTTATTTTCCTAACGGGAAACACCGAGTAAAAAGTCAGCGTTCTAAAATCAAATTTATTTCGGAAGCGATAAATTGCCTTTTTTATAGTGATTAAAGAAAATAATGCTGTAACAAAACAACACTTCGCTCGGAACACACCGTCTCCAAGGCGATGCATGTGTTCGGCAAGCACTGTGACTTTTAACGTAGATTAAGTAAACTAAAAAGAGAAAACACCGACAAATGAACAGTAAAACTGTAACATTAATTTGAATTCTTACCTCCTCGCTAAGTTAACGTGTTTCTTGTAGTGAAAATCCAAGTATGAAGAAGTGACAAGATAACCTAGTTTTGTGCAAAACAGCAACGATTTGGCTGCCTTCTCGTTAATATAGGAAATAATCGAATGAGAGCAACGATGCGATTTTATAGTCCTCGAGGTTAATTAATTAATAAGAATTAAATTAATCAATCAACGCGCAAATTATTCAATTAATGTAGAAATTATTTAAGTTTAAGTAAAACTAAATGGTAACCAATGGTATTAAGGGCGTTGATTACTTACGTAATTATTTGTTTCTCTTTTCTCGCCGTCACGAGTGATATTTGATTGCGAATAGAATGCAATAATTAAGGCTGATTTTTGTGTTTGTTTTGAAATTGGAAGTAAAAGGTTCATTAAGTAATCGACGTACAAACAATGTCAATGTCAAGGAGTAACGGTCACTAATAATTATTAACAAAACAACAAATAACACAATAAATGCTTAATTCAGTTGCTTGCTCGATTAAATTTCTGAACAAAACATTGTGAACTTAATAATAATATCAGCAACTTACCTGTTATTTTTTAAAAACTTGGTACAATGAGTAGTTTGAGTAGATTACGCGATTTATATATAGATGTAGAGCCAATAATACTTGAGCTGCTGCTAAACTTAACTTAGTACGTGAAGGTGTCTTAACGCAATTAGTGACTGCCCAATTTATTTTGCTTAAATGTACTAATTAACTCACTGTTTGCAACATTCCACTAATCCTCACCATCCTCTGACGCCAAAGTCTAATTAACACTCAATTAGGTAATTAACGTATACGAATCGTTTAATTTTAGCCAGCCAATTGCACTTAGCTAGCTAATTATGAATGCAAATACTTCTTGTTTACTTCACACGTTTGGTTGTTGTCGTTGTTGTTGTTGTTGTTGTTTTGTGTTTTTTTTTTGGTGGCAAACGCTGTACGATCTGCGTTTTTGTCGACAAAATGCTCAATTTTCAAGGTTTGGCAACTGATCCTACCTGTCCCCTTTGAAAGCTCACTAAGCATAACTCGCTGATTTGAGAGACAAATAATTAACAATTATTGGACGAGGTTGAGCACAATATCGTGATTTGTCAGTGGCGAGCAGATTAATTATTTGCCGATGCCGAAGGCAGGGGCAAATAATTGATCTGCGAGACACTACCAAATCACGATATTTTGCGAAATCGAGTTCAATAATTCGGTTTTATCATTCAACAAGACGGGCTTTCGTATACAGTTCGCCATTCTTTTTCCTGGCTTCGGCGTAGAACTTTCTTTATAGAACAACTGCAGAGTTTAGCTTTCGACGTAAGAGGGTCCTTTCCGTCGACTTTTCTCTCTTCTAATATTGTCGAAATACGTTTACAGCAACCTTAGTTGCTTTCTTGGTGTTATCGCTGTTTTTTGTTCAATTAGACAATTAAGATCACTCTTCGTTAACTCTGGAAATCTTGCCGCCATGGTGGAGTTTCAAACGTGGACTGAACAGGTGACTCAACTGCGCACAAGCAGAATTATTCGCAGCAAAACAACTTTGCATCGTAATGCACATGAGCAGACAATTATCCGTAGGCAGTTACTTGCAGTGACGTAATGGTGTCTCGACCAATTAAAACGCCGGATAAAATAAAATGAATGATCCAGTTGCCAAAGTTCCAATGACACTTACAATCCTGTGAAGTCATACTTAAATTAACCCTTAAAGGGCTGTGTCACAGCAGTCCAGTCCAATTTGTTTAGTTTTTCTAATTACTGACTCTCCCTTACTTGCCATGGAACTTAACGTTAGCGAAGAAATTACTTGTAAATGACAAAAAAACAGCTTCGTGACACAGATACCACGCAGCTCTTAACAACCTCTAATTTCATTGGACCTCAGTATCACGCAGCTCTTATATTTAAATTTACAATCAACAGAGATAAATATTCGAATCAGATTGAATTTGGATAAATGTTTAACAGAGATAAACTTTGAAAAATGTTCAGCGTAACAGTTTTTCAAAAAACCCAATTGCAATTCGTGTTAAACTTCTTCAATTTGGCCCATCCGTGCCTTCTTTTGTGTTTGCTGTGTTATTTAAACCTTTCGTCAATGTTTTAAGCGGTTATTTTTATCAGTTTTGCTAAATTTGGGGGCCAGGTCCTAGCGGCTGAATTTCGCTAAATTCCGTGACACAGCTCCTTCAATTCAGTCGGGGGAACAAGTACCTCTTTTGGTCAATTTTCGTTTCTATGCCCGAAGGGGTCCGAAGAAGCTCCGATTTATATTGTCCAATCAGAAAGAACTACGAACTCACGCGCAAAAATGAAAGGACTGTTTTCAAGTTTTAAACATGGCGTCCCTAGCACGGAGGAATCTGCAGGCCATAACCTTACTTCCAGACATGCTTTGGCAGTATCGGCGAGAAGTTTGGCTGTTGGAAATTCTGAAATTTATGCGTTACTGTTGAATAATGGTTAAAGATAGTTTGTTGAAGCTTAATTGGTTACATATTTAGATTGTTCTTCATTAACCTAGCCGGGGCGCAATACTGAATCAAAAAGCCGTTTAGTTTTCACGGCTTTCCAAGGCTGAAATATAGTGTTATTCAAAGCACCTTAAAAGATCCGATAGAAAAGAAGGTTACCTGATCTTAGGTAAGGCAGTTAAGGTGTTTCGATACAGTTTTTTGGGGGACCATACCTAACTTGTGGAATCGGCTGTTAGACAGTCTTCTCCTTGTTAGATCAACGTGAAATTTGCAATACTTGTTGGTTTTGGATTGAACTTTAGCGTGGTTTACATTTTGTAAAAATCGATGTTTCCATGACAACGATAAACAAAACTCCTCGAAAACAGTAAAATTGAAATTTTGCACGATCCAGATTTCGCTTCGAAAAGCAAATACCAGCATCTTAAACTGTGGTGTATGGCAAACAAAATATACAGGGACAAAAAATTCTGTATGTTTGTTTTGAAGTAAATTGCAAAAACATTTTCAACATAAGTTTTTGCCTAGTAATAGTAAATGCACCGAAAAATAATCAACGCTTTGATGAAATGGTTAGTAATACTGTTAAAATGTGTCTTTTACTTATTATTTGACGCCTAGAAAGTTTTGTTGAAACTGGTGTTCGCGATCTCGAGAACGACTTGTTTTTCTAAGATCATTCGCATAATAATTTTGTGGTAATTTTTTAATTTGAGCGCTTTTGCGAAAATCTTAAGAACGGCTCGATAGATTTTTTTAAAACATTAAACATGCGTGCTTGACGATGTGACCATTTTAAGGTTTGAGTCTTATTAACATTGATTCATTGGAACACTTTTAGATTTAACGTTAAAGAGGATGTATGCACCGACGGAGAGGCTTGCGTTACATATAAACAGTTGGCAAGTAAATGCTAATATATTGAAAGTAATGCGCAATGCATTCCTCCGTGATTTTTACTTTTCGTTGTAATCTACAGTGCAACAAAGAACAAAGAAACCAGATAAAAATCACGAAGCATTGAATGACGCATTACTTTGAATACGACTCCCCTAAAAACGACTGCGTGGGAGGCTACGCTTGGAGGGGACGTAAAAAATATCGCAATATAGCCCTGTTTCTGTCCACACCTATTGACGTGGACGAAATTCCAGCGAAGTACAAATAGTTGAAGTTGAAGGAACTGTCACGGAATTTAGCGAAATTCAGCTTCGAGGACCCGGCCACCAAATTAAGCGAAACATAAAAATAACCACTTAAACGATTAACGAAAGACTTAAATAACATAGCAAAAACAAAAGAAGGCACGGATGGGCCAAATTGAAGAAGATTAACACGGAATGCAATTGGGGTTTTTGAAAAACTGTTAGGCTAAACAGTTTTCAAAGTTTATCTCTGTTGTTTGTAAATTTAAATATAACGCTCGGGAAACATAGTTTGTTTGTCACAAAGCTGTTATTTTGTCATTTACAAGTAATTTCTTCGCTAGCGTTAAGTTCCATAGCAAGTAAGGGCGAGTAATTGGAAAAACTAAACAAACTAGACTGGGCTGCCATGACACAGCCCCTTTGATTGTATAAAAAACTTTCGGTTTTACTAACCACGAAATTGCCATAAATTGACTCTCTTTCAACATTAGTGGATCAAGCCCCCATGATGGAGACTGTGCAGGTCGCACTGTTTTTCAGCTTTGGTTAAGCGCCGGTTCGGTATATAGTTACTTCTCAAGAGTTCTCTCGCTTTACAATTGGGTTGTTTCTAACGCTTTTCATTTTGGTTTTAATTTCAAATACCAGATCGGTCAAGGTGTAAACAAACTGCACACATCTGCACATGTTATTAAAGTTTATCTTTGTTTTCTTCGTTTCAGTGCAATTTCGTGCCAGTCCCCCAATTTTTCTCCCGCGTTCTCGCACCCCTATCCCTTCACCGTTTACGCCTGCCACGCCGCGGACTACCTGCTGTCATGGTAACTGTTTCTACATTCTAAAACCTTGTTCCTTTGGAACACCATGATCTTAGTGATATCCTGATCCATATTCTCCCAAAGGAACACGCCCATAGATAAACACGTTTGTTAAAATCAACATTGCAACTCGAGAGCTGAATACATCTCATAACATTAAATATGCATAAAATAGAAGCTTTTAATTCCGAGGTAGCCGAATAAAATAAGGTTGAACTTAGTATATATACTTTTTATTCAGATCAGAAAAGAGTGACCTCAACAATGAGGTAGATCACCCAAAATCGAAAGGGGATTCCACTGTATTAAAAATTTTGCAGTCTATAAAGAATACACTAACATTGTACGTATCTTTTACACATAAAATCGACATAAAAATACATTATAATCGTATCTTTTAATTACACATAAAAATACAGTATCATTTATATCTCTTACACATAAAAATACAGTATTATTTGTATCTTTTGCACATAAAAATACAGTATCAGGTTTATCTTTTACACGAAAAAATGCAATATCATTGTATCTTTTACACATAAAATACACTATCATGTCTATCATTATACCCTTTTCACAGAAAAATACACTATCATTGAATTGTATCTAGTCTTTTTCACATTAAATACAATATTGTATCTTCTACATCTCAACAAATGCAACCGACCACCCCTACCCCCTGAGAAATGTCATTGACAGAGAGGACGAGCGTGAAGGCCTCTACAGAAACTTAACTTGTTTGTTTCCTTAGGTCAAAGAACTTTTTTTTATCCTCGGGTTCAGATAACATTAAAGTTTCATCCTCTCTTGGTTTCCGATAATAAAGAAAGGGCACAACCTTTCGGGACACTCTATATGACAAATAATGTCTCATTGTAAATGGTTTGAACCCAAGCCATATCATAAGTCGGGTAAATGTAGTCCTGAGAAGGACAGTTTGTGGTGACATTGACTGACATTTCGACAACCTAGTCGGAAGTCATCATCAGATCATCATCAGGACAATAGTCGCCCGAACGATCATACTTTACCGACTAACTGAACAATCTCCGAGACTGATGCGTCTGATACAATGATTTTCCAAAAGATACGACAGTAAACCCTACAAAACTTTGCATGATCTAAAGAAACTATTCAAATCAATTAAATCAGAAAATCAACTGTTAACTCTACTGAATATATAGATTTTGTTTTTACAATGAGACATAAAATCTTAACTTAAAACCTAAAACTGGATACAAAAAATGTGAAAAGATCAGTTTGTAAACTTAACACTTTGGATCATGAAAATAAATGCTCAGAACGTTTGTTTATGTTTCAGTCAATACTTGTTTAGAGTTTGTTCAATGTTACATTCCTCAGCTGAACTTGCTCTGTCCCCTCGATCTTAAGCTCCACATCACGTGACTTAGATAGGTCGACATGGGTCTCGTTTCGTCGTGCGCATGCTTTAAAAACAGAGTTCGCTGCCCGCTTCAGTGCCCACCTGTAGCTTGCGTCACACAAGGGAAGCAGCGAAGAGATGGAGGATCGAGTGAAAATCAGCCACTGAATAAACATGTGCAATTCTTGAGGATAGTGAGCAGATGACAGTTGTAACACAACTGTAGCAAAAAGAGGCAGCCAGCACAACAAGGTCACGCAACACCTTAGTGACAATAGACGTAACAGAGAGTGCTGCCGTTGGAGAGCTGTGAACTGGGGCAGGACCCGTGGGCTGTGAAAAACTCTCCTTATGTACAGAAGGGTATGGACGTTGTAGGGGACCTTTGGGGAAATCACAAATGGACCCCGGGGAAAACTCGCTCGGGAGGCTGTAACTGAGAGTTGAATTGAAGGAGAACTCAACTGGGAATCCTTTCTCTCGGAGTTGATAGGGGAGGGAGAATCCTTTCTCTCGGAGTTGACATGTACAGGAGTGGGAGATCTTTCTGAAAATGCCTCAGACATAACCTCTCCTGCCTCGTTTTCGCCGTGCGCATTTCGGGAGATTATTTCTAGTAGACTGTTTTCAAGCGCGCGGGCCATCTGGGAATTTTTTCTCGACATCATCGGACTGTCAAAAGACAAAATCGTCCCAGATCGAGAACGAACGCTTGATCGTCTGGATTGATTTTTGGAGTGAATCCTGGACTGCTTTCTGGAATGAATTCTGGACTGGATTGTGGAATGAATCGACTTGGTCCTTGATCGAGAATTACGGGACGAGGTGTTGGATGACGCTGCCGTTGTTAATTCTGGGTCGTTGATTTTTGTCTCCAACTCGTGTTGTTCCCAAAAGACCTGTACTGGGTACAATCGACGAAATTTTCTTGCACGGGAAACAAGACCAATAGTGACTGACAGAACAACAAAAGAACACGTGGGATAAAAGAGCGAATAATTTGGGATGGCATGGGAGTGTTTTGTCATTAAGCAAGACTGCAAAAAAGAGAGTCCATTGTAAGAATTCCAACCAGCAAGAGGCGGAAGAACCAACATCAACCCTGTTAACAAACAAACAGCAAGAAAAACAAATTCCATTCTCCTGGCATAGTATGCTCTACCTGGATCAATATTTTGTCCCCGGAAGTTTTGGCAAAACACAGCAAGCACAAAAAGAAGCAGAAAACAAGTGATTAAAATCCAGGAACTTAGAAAGCTGAGGCTGTGACAGAGTGACTTGTTATGTTCCAACAAAGTTGGGCCAATAACAATAGTCACGAGCATGACCCCAGGACCAAGCAGTGTAGCTGTGAGGTCGAGTGCAGCCAACGCTGTTATGTTATATCTGAGGGTTGTACGATAGGAAACAAAGGGGATCACAAGATTACCACACACACCCAATAACAAGAGCACAGTGACGAGTAGAACCTGCAGAGTACTTAGCACCACAAACATGATTGGCTGGATGAGAAGTCACGTGGAACTTAGTGATGGTCTGGTGAAGATCTGCATGACGACAGGGAAAAAAAACCATTAGGATTCAATTGTTTTTAATTTTCATGTTAAAAAAATCAAGCGATAACGCCACAGGTAGCCCACAGGTAGCCCACAGGTAGGATTTGCATACCCATTCATATTTTCAGCTCCTAGAATTAACCTGTTCTGTCCCCTTACAAATCCTTATATTTCGATGGTTGCGTAACACTGACGTTCATCTTACGAGCTTGGGTGCCGGTGATAACACACAATGCGCATGGGCTTTCCAGCTTTCTGTTTCTATTCTTCATAACGCGGAAAAATGCAAAACGCTCTTAGTTGAGAGTAGAGCACATCCCTTACTGATCATTCAATTCATTCAGAGCGATTCAAAAACGGTTTTCCACGGGCTAGAAACACAGCTTTTCAAATGAGAAATTTTCAGCTAAATTTCCTCAGAAACACTTTAGAAGGAATGACGTCATAAAGAGCCGAACCGTTGTTCGCTTTTCATATCGCTTGTTTTTTAAATTTCGAACCTTTCTTAACGTGAAAAACTGAGTAGTTCTAAAATCTAATTTAATTCAAAGGTGTTAAATTGCTTCATTGTTTGTTATTATTAACGAATATGATGCTCTTACAAACCAACATTTCGCTCGATTCAAAACACACCGTCTCGAATACTGTGACTTTTAACGTGGATTAAGTGAGCTAAAAAGAGAAACCATAGACAAATGAACAGCAAAATTATAAAATTCAATTTGATTTCTTACCTCCTCACTTCTATAGAGTGTTTCTTGTGATGAAAACCCAAGTATGAAGAAACTTTGTTGAGCAGAATGATATCGGTCTAAGTTACAAGATAGCCCAGTTTTCTGCAAACAGCTAGGAACGATTTAGCCGCCTTTTCGTTAAGAAATAATGTAATTAAAGCAACGACACGATTTTGCAGTCCTCGAGGTTAATTAATTAAGAGGAGTGAAATTGTTCAATCAGCGCGCAAATTATTCAATTAATGTAGAAGTTATTTAAGTTTAAGCAAAATTAAATGGCAACCAATGGTATTAAGGGTGTTGATTACTTGCGTAATTAGTTGTTCCTCTTTTCTCGCCTATACGGGTAATATTTGATTGCGAGAAGAATGACTAATTAACGCTGATTTGAAACAGTTGTTGCTTTCATCTCTGAAGTGAAAGGTTAATTAAGTAATCAACGTATAGACAATGTCAATGTCAACATATAACGGTCACTAATGAACAAAACAACAGATAGCAAAGTAAATGCTTAATTCAGTTGCTGCAGTGGCTCGCTGAATGTCTGAGCGAAAATTTGTCAACTTAGTTACAGCTGAGCAAGATACGTTGTTTTTTTTTTTTCTTATTTAATTTGGTGCCATAACAAACTATGAATGAATACCATTTGGGCTATTAATTGTAAAATATAGTTTATTAATAAACTCAATTAAGGGGAGGGAACAATTAGAGATTTCCCAATGTATTTTGCTCAAATGTACTAATTAATTGACTGTTAACAACACTCCACTATAATTTTCACCATCCTCTGACGTCATAGTTTAATTAACACCTAATTAGGTAATGGACGTACGAATCGTTTAATTTTAGCCAGCCAATAGCGCTTAGGCAGCTGATTATGATGCAAATACTTGCTGTTTACTTCACAGCTCGTTGTTCGATGTTTGGCGGCAAACTCTGTGAAATTACGTTTTTGCTGGCAAAATTTTGAATTTTTCAACAGTTGGCAACTGATCCTACTTGTCCCAACGCGAAAAGTCGCAGATTTCGGAGACAAATAATATTATTATCCACTTGGCAAAGTTCCACTAACACTTACAATCCTGTGACGTCATACTTTAATTAACTTTTAATTACTCAATCAAAAAACAAATGGTTCACTTTTTTGCCAACCAATGCAGCCAAAATAGTACTACCTACTCACAGCCAGCGTAAAGAGATATGCTGCTTTTTAGCAATGCATTGTTTACAGCAGAGTCTCGGGGAGGGATAAGGAAGGGGACAGTTTATTAATAGCGCTCCATCATTTTTTTTTGCGCGAGTAGACTTGCCTACAAGTCGACCGCGAGAGAGCGCGGTGAGAGAGCCCCCAAGGCGCGAGGAACGCGAGCGAGAGCGAGCAACGTAAGTTAACCACTTAACCAAAATCCGGAAAAACCGGAAACGGACTTTGAGAAAGTCTATTGCGCGAGTGAAGATACGACGCAGGCAAGAGCGCGGAATTCTGTATTTATTGCCATTTTTCAGAGTGTGTAAAACACAAGCAAAACTCTCCTCGTCCTTTAATTTGACAAAGCAAAGGAAACGATGCTTCGTTCTGAAGTATTGAATAACGTACGGCGTTTTTTACCCCGAAGTTCTTCAAGATAAAAGGTAAAAACGTAAAGTCGCACACGAGCCAAGGAGGCCCACATGGCCGGAGCTTATCCCGATTTCTGTAGCATGAGGCGACTGAGAGTATTGCTACTCCCCCCTGGATGGGATGCTAGTCCAGCAATGTGTCGGCTGCACCCATTTACACACCTGAGAGGAGAGAGAAATTTTGGGGTAAACTGTCTTGTCTAAGGAAACAACACGATGGCAGGGACTGGGCGTCGAACAACTAACTACAGATCTGAAGTCCAACGCGTTAGTTACTACACCACTGCACTCCCCAGAAAATTCCTCAATTTCCACAATAGAAAGAATGTTGGCATCACTAGTACTTCAACACTACCAAGATGCCAGTCAATTAAAAAACCATTTATTTCCGTACAGTTTTCTACTTCGTTAGTTCCAACTGTTGTTATTCGAAGACTGAGGTCTTTGATTTGCAGTCGCCGGAATCGCAAACTTTGAAATCAGTCTAGAAGAACGCAATCTTTGTAAAGCGCACAAATTTGTTTCCATAAAACGCAGAAAATTGCGCTAAAAATATACAGAGATTTCAACCAACATTGTGGAATTGAAACGTCAAGCCTACGAGACAAGATCGCAACTGAATGTGATATGAACTTTTTACAAAAATTTATTTACAATCAGGAATGCCTTGCTCGAATATATTAATGGAAATGAAAACATAAAAGCAATCATTTATCACACTGATATTTGCCGGGGATATATGTTATTCTCTTTCACCCTACCCCACTGACACCGATCCGCAATACTATTTTCATAATTTTCATTTTATTGGAACGAGCTTAATTCTTCCATTGTCAAATTCAACAGCCTCAACTCCAAATTGTCGTAATCGTGAGGCGTCGGCGAGTCCTCGAGGATCCATGGCAGACACAACGTCTTGGTTTGCCTTATTGTTCTCCAGAATATTTCTGATGGCGAAAATGGCCCACTGACAGATATCTCAAACTCAGGTTAAGGATGATGAAAATTTGAAATATTAAAACTAGCCAATGCCAGTTATCAATGGGGCGATTTAATTAGTATACATTACCCTAGCTTACAAATGAATAAAGGAGTTAGTTTCTAAATAATCTGTGGTACTTCGTCCGTGGGGCCAGAAAAGGATACAAGGGTTGTGATCGTCCACATTACAGTGATCCAGTAATAACGGAATCCCTTCAAGTTCCCGCACCTGTGTTAACAAAGACAAAGAAATCATGTGGCTTCTACATGGGTATTGCATTCAAATTTTGACGTCACGGACGTCTTCTTTGATAAACGAATAAGATAACAACTGTATCTGACAAAATACACGGGCAAAAAAGGAAAAGTTAGTCGGGTAAGAAAAGGAGTGTACATAAATGTACATTACATGCAAAATTCCCTTCCCCCTATTACTTTTGCAACTAATTTGCACGTCTTTCCATTCAACTTATTTCTACTTGTTTCCGCTTTTTAAGCTTATTAACTGGACAATTCTGCTTATTCTGCAGTGGAACATGGACAAAAAGCTTCAGGTCATATTTATAATTTTTTTTTCAAATGACAACTTCGCTTTCCGAACTTTTTTTCAGGTGTCTACATTTTCACCAAATAAGGCTACCGAATGAGCTACGTGCCTTTCGACCAGCTCTAGCTGTGTAATGTCCTTCAAAGTGTAGCGATTGCAATGTTCAACACTTGTGAATGATCTAACCAAGGCTTTATTCGCAGTGTAAGTAGCCCGAGAAAACAGCCGACGTTTCGCAAGGTTGCTACTTGAGCCCTCGCAAAACGACGTCTGAGTAACGAGCGCAGAAATTCCATACTGATGACGTGCACTACCCAGATCTTGATAATGCTTCTGATTGGTTGAAAGAAAATTCCCTCGCGGCACAACTTTGCGAAACGGCGGCTGTTTTCTCAGGCTACAGTGGAAGCTTTCTCTTTTATTCTGGGGAAAAAGGGAGGTCCTGAGATAGGAAAATGGAACATAATCATTTACTTATCAGACTTTCAAGCTAGAAATAAGATTTCAACAGGTAGCTTACCTTATTCTGATTGTCTGTGTGTCTGTAACACATATTTCCAATAACTCGCACCAGATCTCTCTGAAAGCCATGACTAGGGCTCAGTCTCCCCGAATCTGCACCTTGTGGAATTGAGCTGACATTGCTGAATGTTTCTTTTGCTTCCGGTTTAGTTGTTTCCTTCAATACTCCTGAAAGGTCACATAATTATTCAGAATATAAATACCTTTCACAAAATTGACCAAATACCGGGGAGGGGGCAGGGCACTTCTTAACATAAGCTACCGGAATATAAAGTAGGATTCCGCTATCTCTAATTTTCAAGGGAAAATGAACATTGTCTGAGATAGCGGACGCTCAAGATAGCGGTGTCAAATTTCATAGTTTTTGAACACGGTACATCAAATTCATTACGGAACTATCAGTGCTTGAAGAGGAACCCACATGCAATACTGGCCATCCATACTCTTTATTACTTCCACGTTACCATTTGAACATTCAACAAACATGCTGGCCACCATAGAGTACCCTCACAAATGAACATTAAATATTCAAGTATTTTACCTAATCCCAAAGTACAACGTTTTTTGCAATGTTGTTTCCCGTTGACATTCACTCAGTACCATACATACTCCTTATCCGGTGTTTTGGTAGATAACACGCGGGGATCTTTTACGAGTTGCGTAGTATTTACTCAAGCAATAAGTAAAATGTCCGCATGTATTATCGACCAAAACACTGAATAAGAGGTTTATTATTCCACTGCATTTTGTTTCTGCTCCGTCCTCCTATCAACAAAAAAAAAAGTTCAAACCGGGATTGTGCGGTGTAATACACTGGCGTATTTAGCGCGTTACCTTGTCCTTATATGATAAAATGACACAACAGTGGAATAATAAACAGTGTTAATTTCAGCAACAGGAGTGTTACACTTTGTTTTGGAGAGTGGAGGATTTGAGATACCCGTGATTAAGATAGGCAATGGTAGATGACTGAAAAATAGTAAGCAGATCCAAAGGAAACGGATTTCAGTCTAAGGTGTCAGTGGTTGGCTGTAGGTCCAAAAAAGCCTGGTCCGAGTACGGTCAATGAACGGGTATCACAGTCATCTTGCCACCAGGAAGACTCACCACCACCCATCTTACCAGCACACCAAGTTGCCTCGTCACCAACCAGCTACTAAATTATTAATTTACATGTAAACACTATTTCACTGGTGGAAGAGACATATTAGTGGGGGGGGGGGGGACAGGGGGCTGGGAACCTTGGAGAAAAGGGGGTGGGAGGTATAGGGGAGGTGGGAGATGAGAGGGTGGGAAGAGAGATCCCATTGAGGGTGGCAGAAAGCTGGAGAAATAGGAAAAAATTACACCACATTGCAAAATATTTTGCAACTGAAAAAGGACAAAGAAGCAGGAGCTAATAAAAACGGGGGGACAATGGATTGGTGGGTATGGCAAGACAGAAGTCTGGAAACCCCGTCCTCACCATATTAGTAAATGATGACAAGTAAGTAAATTAAGGACAGTGCCTCCTAATAGAGATGTATCTTTGCAAAGGTTATGAGTACGGGGAAAAGGTAGATCTTAGCAAGGGTTATTGGAATCCAAAAAGAAAAATGTGGGTAACCACGCATTTTTCAGAGATAATTAAGCAACCACAAATCTAAAAAAGCGTTAAAATACAAAGAATGTATGGCAATTTCTTTTAAAATCTAAGCTCAATTATCACTGAAAAATTGGTGGTTATCCCCAATTTTCTTTCTGGATTCTGATAGCCCTTGCTAACATCTGCTTTTTCCACATAGTCATAAACCACATAAAATATTGTTGTATTAGGGGGCAAATTCCTTAAAGGAACCCGAATATCCCAAGAAGCGCAGAAGGTATGCGTAGTAACAAAAGGAGGCACCGTCCTTAAGAAACAACAGAACACTTTTTAGTTTGAATCAAGACATGTTTCGGCATACCTAATGCCATCATCAGTTGAATGAGAATGAGGAAACAACGCTGAAACAACAATTCTAATTACTGTCACATGCATATAGCACTGTTTCAAAGCATTCTCATTCAACTGAAGATGGCATTAGGATGCTGAAACATGTCTTGTTTCAAACCAAAAAGTGCTGTGTTGTTTCTTTTAAATTACTTACTTGTTTCCTGCTACCAAGCCCTTTTGGTAAATGATAACATTATTAACCAATAAGGGATAATTCTCACATTGTTGACTAACCTACACAAGTCTCCAGTAGAGAGGTTCTCTCCTGCAGACCAGTAATTCTTGATTGCAGTCCAGTACTTGTGGACAGTAAACTTAAAAGCCTTGTAACAATCAACACCTGAAACTATAAACAAAACTTATCATTAAAAGGACCATGCCAGCTATTTTAAGTAACAATTTGAAAAGCCAAAAGTCAGACATGTATTTGTATTTAAAGAAAACCAAAAAGTAATGGACCAGTTGTGTTCAAAGGTGCTATACCAATGCAGTTATGTTACTAATGATTAAGTGTATTTGGCCACAGGTGGCGGATGCCCAGGATGGAAATGGTTACACTGGAAAACACTGGGCCAACTTTTTCCAGTTCTGCTGTCGCGTTTTGCGAAAATCGTTAAAAACCTGTTATGGCTTGCTCTCCCTGCAAAAATTCACTTGACATTATTATACCTCTTGGCATTCTTAGAGCATTTTGTGTGTGAACGAAGGGACTTAATCCTAATTTTTAGCACAACTTTGACAAAACGCTAAGAAAATACCAGTAACGTAGACCAGTTTGTAGAGTAAACTCTGTGGTTAATTCATCTTGCATCTGAGTGGATTTCTCTCATGACACAATAAACATTTCAGACATAACTCTAGCTTTTTTGATTCACACCATAATTATTCAGTTTCATTTTCTGCAGTGGTAAAATACTTACAAAGTCATCAGCTGAATAATCCAATTGTTGTATTCTTTGAGTAATATCTACAGCATGTTTTTCAAACTGATCAGCCAAAAAACTAAATGAAGATGCATACAATTCTTCTGCAACTGGTTTTCCTGTTGATTTGTTGCTTGTTTCATCTAAGGCATCTGTTAAAAGACAACAGCACGCTTATGACTGTCACCACTAACCCCCTCTTTTTTTAACCCTTTATTAAAGCCCCAATATCAACATGCATGTTCTCCTTACTGTTCGTCATACATTTCTTATGGCATTAGTTGAGAGAATTTGATCACACATGAAGACCGTTTGTCTTTGATCTTTTTCCTTATTCTCTTGACTTGTATGTGTTATCACATAGTGATACTGTAAGGAGAAAAAGTCAAATGCTTGTCAGTAGTGGGACTTTCATTATATAATAAAGGGTTTTAAAAAAAACATAATACTTGAAGGACCCAGGGGGAGGGGGGCACTTAAGGGAAGTTTGGGTGGGGGTGTGCCGCCAAGACCTTCAAACCTTGACCCTATTTAAGACAAAATCCATTCATTTCACTACCCTGTTTAAGACAAGAGTCCTTTGTATTTTGCTTGTGTTCTGCATTTTATTTTCTTCCTTGTTTTCATTTCCCATTTAGAAAGTATTTTTTATAAATGACATAATAATAATAATAATAATAATAATAATAATAATAATAACAATAATACTATTAATCATAATAGTAATAATAATAATAATAATAATAATTTAGCAGGGAGCCCACTTCACCAATAGGTGCTCTTCAGTGGGACCCTGAATCATACATGTAGCATTAGATTTTGAAAAGTTGTTGGTACCCACATGTAGGGTTCAAGGCTTCCAGTTCAGAGTGACAGAGAGACATCCAGTTCAAGACGCTAAATACTGAAATTCTATACCCTGTCTAAGATGCAAGACCCTGAAAACCATACCTTGTTGAGCGGCACATACCCGTTTAGGCCAAATAAGGGACTGGGCCCCCCCCCCCCCTCCCCAGGGAAGGACCACAGTTCTTTCATTTTCAAACATTTTCACTGTGGGTTCCCTCCTTTAACTCCATACCCTGACAATGGGGTGGGGGAGGGGGGGGGGGCATTGCAGCAGTAGAGAATCTTAGCCACATTATAGTTACTGAGGAAGATTCCTAATTATCACATCCTGGGAATCCAAACACCCACAAACAAGTTCTTTGCGATGGCACATCTTCATTGTTTGTCACATCTTTTCTAAATGTACATACTTATTTTTAAAAAAGTTTTTAAAAAACAAAAGGATTTTTCAACTTACCTGTTATTTTAACTTGGAACAAGTCCAGCAAAATTACCCTTCAAAAAGTGTAAATAATAAACATGACATTACTGTAAAGAGCAAGCACTGGCAAGGTCAGAAATTTGTGAGAAACTCTTTTCTCACATTATAGTTACAGTGTTAACCTTTTAAGCCATAACAGTGACAAAAATGAAATTTCTCTTTATGTTATCAAAACTTGTTCAAACATTCAAATGATGAGTAGAAAGAAAGTGATTACCAAGGATCAGATGTCTTGATATTTAGACAAATTCTCCTCACTAGTTCCAAAAACAGTACGGAGAATATGCATTCTTATATCAGGGCTTAAAGGGTTTGTAACTGGAGGTTTGACTCTAGGAGAGAGGATGCAAAGAATCCAAATTCCTCAACTTTTGGCTTTTTACTACTGAAATGGAACCATCAGGTCACAACATGTAAATCAGCATTTGAAACCACTGCCGCTTGAACTCCAGTATCTAAAAACACTTGCCACCACAAAATGATTTCGTTAACAATTATTTTTTTAATGGTTAAAGATTGCAAATGTCTGCTAACATTTTTTCTGTACTACAATAAACAGTATTGCACAGAAAAAAAATTAAATTGTTTTCATTTTCCTTTTGCACATCTTTTGAGCCATGAAGCAACACAATCATCCTTGATGGCTTCAGTAAATGTGCTACTGATCTATAATTGAATGCACAGGTTGTCTTAGGACTCACAAGGGTAGTAGGAATAAAGGATACACACTAGGATGCTTTTCACACATGTATGTATCAGGGGTTAAAAATTATGAGATCTCACACCAAATCTACTTAGATGGCACAAAATCAGATCAGTTCCCATGCAAATTTTTCTTTGTATCTGATACATGACGCCAGTTTGAAAATTCTCTCAGACTGATTTGGGACAGTTCAATATGTCTCATAGTCAGACTGGTTCAGGTAGTTTCACTCATGTAACTGGGGATCAGGTCACACCAGTCTGTGATTTAACTTTTCAGTGAGATTAATTTTCAAACAATCTCAATTTGTAATCAGACACAAAGATCTTTAACCCCTTTGAGCTACAACAGTGACCAACATCAAATTTCTCTCTATCATATTAGTGCATTATAACACATAAAGGTCATGAATATTAAGGAAATGATCACCAAAGATAAAATGTTGTGATAACTAAGCAAATTCTCCCAGCTAATGCCATAAGAAACATATGAAGAACAGTGAGGAGAATATGCATGCTGATATCGGGGTTTAAAGGGTCACGTGAACCACAGTCAGCACTTGTGCTGGTCTGAGGTTGCACCAGCCTCAAAATTACTATCATTGGACAGCTTTCACACTGGTATCAGGTAACCATTCTGTACTGGCCTAAGTTAGTACCTCCCTTAGTACCAGCCTTATGTTATCACTGGACACTTTTTTACCACTCACATACAATCTGTCCTGAACCAGGCTGAGTTTTGTATTATCTAGAATCATACTGCTGTTATGTAATCACCATCTTAGAAACATTACTAGGAGCCCAAAGCTGAGATGTTCACCTATTAAGTTTCAGTAGTGATCAGCATCAAATTTCTCCTTATCATATCGTTGCACTATAACCTGTATGGGTCATGAGAACTAAGAAAATGATCAACAAACATGAATTGTCTTCATAATTGAACAAGATCTCCCAAAACAGTAATCAACAAAAAATATAAAGGCCAATAAGGAGAATTTGTATAATGATGCCATTATTTGGTATCATCACACAACACTCCTCCACCCACTAAGGGTTATATTCTTTTTTCAACCTGACAAGAGTTGAATAATGGCCCTACCTGGCAGATGGATCAAATTCAATTCCTTGATACATTTCAGGAAAAAGACCACTAGAAATCAAGTAGTCCAAAATAAAATACCTGAAAGAAATCAAAGTTAATTGTGGGTTTTTATTCAAATTGAAAAAAAAAATTCACATTCCCCACTTTAGAAACAAGTAAGGGCCTGGGACCACATACAAAATAGAGCAGAAATTAATAAATGAAAAACTAAAGAAATGTTCCATCACATGAAAAAGCATGTCAGAATTACCATCCTTGCCAAGTTTGAGAACCTTTGGATCAAAAGTCACAAAAACTATGAGCTTTCAATTATAGCAAAAATCCCATACAAACATCAGTTCCGAGTTTTGATAAGTATGTCCCCCACCAACCATACAAACTCTGTAAAATTGCCTGATTTTTGAAAGCCATTTACTTAGTATCTAATCAACCGATTGGTTCCAAACTAGATGGGATTGCTATTTTTGAGGTGCTTTATCAGACAGCAAACTTAATTTAAATCAATTTATTTAAAAACTCATTCTCAGTCCTAATTACTCATTTCTAAAGTGGCCAATTGAAATGATGGGAGCCAAGGCATCTTAGCCAGTCACTCACCCCCACTCAAGCTGTGACTTATCAGAGCATAAATGAACAATGTGTGAGATAATCTTGAGTCCACTGTGATCATTAACGAGCTGTAACCTGAAATAACAAAAGAAGTTTTATTAAGAAGAAACTCTGCAGTTCCAAAGAATGTTATCT
This sequence comes from Siderastrea siderea, assembly GCA_964030785.1. Taxonomy (NCBI): domain Eukaryota; kingdom Metazoa; phylum Cnidaria; class Anthozoa; order Scleractinia; family Rhizangiidae; genus Siderastrea; species Siderastrea siderea. Next base: position 11,743,657 of record OZ034972.1, on the reverse strand, counting down.
CTATGTTGTTGATGAAACAAATTTCCTCACCTTCTCTGTTCATTTAAACAGTTGTAAATGATCATACATAAACAGTCTTGGACAACGTGATTTGTTGATGAAAGCACATCCCTGTAAAGTACAAAATAACAAAAAACAAATAAACAATACCAATAAATAATGGTAATAGGAGTAAGTGGAGTCCAATTTGTTCTGCAATCATATGAGTTATTAACCAAATCGGACAACCACATAGAAGGAGTCTGATTTGTTTGAACTGGATGACATGAAGTCCTTTTACCAGTCAATCACATCTATAACAAAATTTGGGAAACAAAAGACAACAGTTTTAGTTCTGACTCATTCAAGTGGAACTGACCCATTACAGCATGTGCCCTCGCACATACTGGCATGTTGCTAACACCGTCCAATTACACTGTTCACTCAAAATTAATAATGGCTGGTGATAGCCAGTCAGATTCAAGAGTTTGTTATAGTTATCATTGATGTAAATAAAGTACATTTAGTTCAGCTGAAGATTTGAACTTGGGACTGCAAGTTTGTAACAGACAACAAGCACTCTGGTCACTTTTCATCTTCAACAAAATCTTTGTTCCACTCCCCCACTCAACCCCAAATAAATAAAATAAATACATAAATAAATATAACTCACAGGAAGAATTTTGGGAAGCATTTTTTCCACACAAACTGCTGCGTATCCTCATTTTGGACAACTGTGTTTCCAAGAAGCTGAAGGCTACTTCTTACGGCACCATTAATGACATCTGCTCCTACAAGAAAACAATTCTATGTTGTCAAGCCTCAAACCTCTGAGAGATATCCACATAGATCCAGTTTCTGATTGCAGTGCAGCATGAAGCAACTAGGAACATTGCTAATGGGAGGGGGAACAGGGGGATTTAAACCTCCCACTTCCCATACCCTTTAATCCCAGTTCCCACCCTATATTTTATTTACTTGATTCAATTACACAGATGATAAAAAAAACAATATATAAATAAATTTGTTGGCTCCCACCTCTTCGCACTTTTTTCGATTGCAAAATACTGTGCAATGTTACCAAATTGGCAACCTTTGGTATAATGTCAGTTGGCACTATTTTCTTCTTAAACAGTTGCAATTGGCAGTGCTAAACTAATGTACCTTTTTCACTTTCCTGATACTTTGGTTTCAACAAAATGATGACAATGTCGATAACTGGTTCCACCACACCTGAGGATCTGTAAATGACATTATTAGATTAACAACAGACTAAGAACAATCAACTAAAAATCTTTGTTCGTGGCAAAGATGGAACCTTAAACAGTCCTCAGATATATCCATTATTTTCTTTAAATGTTTAAATTTCTCTGTAATTCCTAGATCTGGATAGCGAGCTACAGAATTTACAGTAAGGGGATTGAAATTTGGTGACTTAAATTCCCAGGAGGGGGAGGGGGAGGGGATTCTTCTATATATAGATAAGCTACATGTGAAACTATAAAAGGCATGGTTTTCAACCAGCTATTACTTAAGTCTGGGATATGGTATAGAAATCTCAGAGGTTTGGTCTAGAACAGGGTATCAATTATCACAAAACTAGAGTCTGGGATGGGGTAGGGATTTGTGGTGCATAGTCTAGAATATGATTGCAAAATGTAGGGCTGAACATGCTCTGGTATAGGTTAAGGGTCTTAGAGACCCAACAGCAAACCCCACCCGAAAATTGCAGAGTACACCCCTTCCGGGACTGAAATGATCAACAGATATTCCTGGTATTAGGAACTGCACAATACAATGTATGTGTCTAAGAAAATATCTATTGTTTTGTAGGGTGTATGGTGTTTCATTACTCACACTATACTGTTCTGATTTTCTTCTATTTCAGCGCAGCAGTTTCTCAGGAATCTGAAAGCCTCCGTTAAAGTTTTCAAGCAGAGGATGAGCTGATGTTGTTCTTCTTCGCCTGTATAAGCAGACAACATATCCTTGCACGCCATAATGATATCTTTAACCTGTAGAACATTGGTCTCCGATAAACTGCATCTATAACATTAAAATTAGACTTAAAGACGACAAGAATTACTTCAAAATGTGACAGCAGTGATCTGACAAAATCTGCAATTTTCACTCCAGATTCGAATCATGCACGTGGTTCTAAACCAGCTGTTGAAAAACAAGAACTCTTTTTAACCCTTAAACCTACCTGTTAGTTTTAACTGTTGCCCAGGTTTTGAGCTTTTCTAAAATATCGTTGACTTCTGTCCATGATTTTTCAGAGTGATCTAGTATCCCTGGAAGACTCTCCAGTGTACAAAGCAGTTCTTCGTCCGCCATCTTGGATTGTTGGGAATCTGCTGACCTGAAAGATTCTTTTTCGGATATTGCCAACTTTCGTTCCCAGGGCTCCACAGGTCGGAAAAAGGAGGGGACATGAACAGGGCGACAAAGCATAACCTGCGATCAGACGCTATCAGGCTCTATTTTCGTTTAGCCTCCTACGCAGACGTTCTTTTGGCTCGTCACGCAATCTTTCCTCCCCAATGAGGAGAGGGGAGGAAAGATTGCGTGACGAGCCAAAAGAACTTCTGCGTAGGAGGCTAATTTTCGTTTCGCTCGGTGAAAAGTTTCGTTTCGCTCGCGCGAAACGAAATACGAAACGTCTACCGTTCACTTTTTTGATTGATTGACATTCAACAAAACAGCCAATCAAAATTTCTTCTGCTTGCGCGATCCTCGGTATGCAAATTTCCCATAACGGCAATTCACAAAAAGTCACGCAAATGTCTGCAAAATAAGAAAATCATAGGCTACGATATATCTTCTAGGCACTAGCACTCAAATTTACACGATTGCTAACTTGAAGGTTCCGGTATTGTACATGGTTGCTCTGTCTGAGCTGAAACTGAATAAAAATTCAGAACACGACGAGGTTATCATGTACCAAAATATGCTGCATGCTTGAATCCTTTCCCGTTTCAGGTGGTATCCGGAAATATTCTCTTCGCATTTGTCACTGATTTTTTGCGTAAAACAACTTGGGCGATTAAGAGAAATACCTTGAGTTTCATTCTTTAGAATAAAGATATAAATAAAACCGTTTATAAACAAAGGAGTCGGTGGAATATTTTGTAATTTAAGTTAGTTCCAGAAGTGATAAATATTTGAGATTAGCAGTGAATTTATCTCTAATTTTCTCTCTTTTTAAAACGAAGAACATTTATTATAAAACTAGTCAGATCCTTTGATGTCAATGTCAGAGATCAATAAAACGACATAAGTATTAAATACTGAATGAATAAACTGAAAATCGTTATTGCGACTTGATTGCAGCTCTCGCCAAACATCAGTTTGAGGGCCCACAATGCTGCGGGTCTAAAACGCTGGTAACTGGTAACTGGTAACTGGTAGCTGGTAGCTGGTTGCTGGTAGCTGGTAGCTGGTTGCTGGTAACTGGTAACTGGTAGCTGGTAACTCATGGTAATAGGAAATGATTGGAATTTAGATTAATTAGGTGGGGGACCCAAAACACATTACTGCCAATTATTTAGATTAAGTCTGACTCAAGCCTTTTGTTCCAAAAAAATGAAAATCAATAAACAATTTCTTTTATTACATTAAAATTTTAATTTTAAAAATAGATGACTATAAACGTAACCAATAGTCCAAATTCATTATAATCGTGACATTTTCGTACATAAGTAAAAATTGCATATGAAGTTCGAAGAGATCTAATTAAAACTGGTACAAAATAAAATAGGAAACTTTGAATAGCGCGATTTATAAAAGAAATGTGTGGCCCGCTCGCAGTCAGGTAAATTTTCCTTGTCAAAACCTAAGCTCGTTTTTGCATAGAGCCGTTATAGTTATACTGGAGTCTCCATCACACCCCTTCGAAACTTCGCAATTTTGCTTACTTCATTTCGGTAATGTTATATATGATCCCAATCTTTCATTGAATTCCAGTCTGTCAAGCTAACCATGTGACAACTAACCGTTAACAGTAACGAACAAGTAAAACGGATATTTATGTAGCAATGATAAACATAACAATTTCCATGACTTACAGGTATCAGTGACATTGACCGGTTTGTAGACCACTATGTTTGGCACTGCAGTTCCTTTCAAATGGCCGGAACAGAAAATGTTACAAGCCTGGTTTGTAATATTGTCCTCATTTTAGCTGATATAGTGCCCAAATAATTGCTGCCTCAAAGCCCAGTGAACAATTTGCAAACTGTCACGCCTTACATCTGTGCAAAAACCGTTTTGGTTTTTAATTCTAAGTATTGGGACATGGTAAATCCTCTTATGCTGTCTGACACAGCAGGCAAAATTGAACTTAACACAACATGATTGTGTAGTCATCTGCTGATCACTTGTTAACGCAACATGAGATATTATTCCGAGTTAAAGCGGCACTTGCTAAACGACTACATATTCTATACTAATTATAACAAAATGTGAACATTTGGAAACGTGATCAATTAAATGTAACCGTGAACAGTAACAAACAAGTGCAACTGATCTATGTAGTCACACAGACCGTCCAGCCACTAATAATGACCTAAAAATGCCAAAAAGAATGGCGATCTCTTATTGCTCGACACGATAACACAAACAATGCGCCTTGTAAACACAATTTGCAAAATATGATTTCTAACATTTTTTGTCAGTGATAGTTTTCAAGTGGTGAACGTGATATCCGCCAGGTGTGCATTGGCATTCCCAGCTAGCGACAACAAACGTAACACTACGTAAACTTGATTGAGTAATTATCTGATGGTCTCCTGTTAAAGTACAAAAATGATTCCACACACCTGATGAGGCACTTTTTCAAACGCCTACCTTTACTGTCAAATCCAAAACCACTTGTCCAATCACAGCTCGTGTTTTATCGATGTCTCACATGTACGTGACAAACGCAAAACAAGATAGCGGTAAATTCGCGTTAAAAACAGGCGATTCGAAACGTCGTTGCAGATGACATCTGGCTCCTTAGGCCATAATATATAGTCCAATAATTTCCCGATTATCAGTTACCAGCTACCAGCTACTAGTTCCCAGTTACCAGTTACCAGTTACCAGTTACCAGTTACCAGTTACCAGCTACCAGCTACCAGTTACCAGTTACCAGCTACCGGTTACCAGTAACCAGTTACCAGCTACCAGTTACCAGCTACCAGCTACCAGTTACCAGTTACCTGCTACCAGCTACCAGTTACCAGTGTTTTAGACCCGCCGCCCAGAATGGGGTTCTCAGATCCCGCCATCCCGCCTATTTTTTCCTGTTAATGCCGCCGTCCCGCTCTTCTTTACGTCGAAATCCCGATCCCACCCAAATTTTTAAATAGTTTTCTGACTATGTCCATGATGAAAACATCACATACCTTTTATACAACGGATAGCAGACAAACACGTCTTTATGGTCGACGCTTATCGCCACTAATGTTCCTAACCTGTGTTTTGTTTTTTAGGTATCAGTGAAAAGTGAAGATTGACAAAGAGTGTTTGTCACGATATTCTCGGTCTGCTTTTTTTTTTGGAAGAAAACCAACTGAACATTTAAAAGAAGGTGTGGTTGTGCCGTGTTTAGCGCGTGGGGGTTTTGATCTGAAGGTCGGTGCGACAAAAGTTTTCACAAAAGTTTTCTCCACATTGTTTCTCTACACCCAGCTGTATGTAAATGGGATGCATCCTTAGACAAGGCTAAGGGCATAAAGCTCATACAAGATCAGTCCAGTTACGAGGTCTGCAAAAACGAAAGGTAGAAAGGATTCATAAAAGTCGACTCGCCTAACAGTTTATTTCAAATCTTTCAGCGTCTTTACTTGTGTTCTTTTCGAAGAAAGACATTCCTTCTCGCACTCTTTTCATAAAATATAGCGACACAATTTATGGTGTCGAATACCTGGTTTTCGGCGGCCGTCGTTGCAGTACCGTCCGCTGGTGATACCAGCTAGACGCGGGGGCACCCAACAAGAAAATTTTAGCAAAATACTTGAAATATAATTTTCTGCTTTCTTAGATTGTTTCAGAGCTTTTTAAAGGCATATTTGCGTAAGCTCATACAGATTGATCTGTTCGGATATTTTAGCTGAAAATCTAGGCCGCAGAGAATTTTAGCAAACAGAATCCGATCCTTGGAACTCCGAGCTACTGATGGCTCTCCGAAAATGCTAGCTGGCCTTTTTTGCACTCTAAACGACATATTTATCCCTCCGAAAACAAAACGGAACTAATAAGTCCTCTTGTTACGAAAGTTCGACATGACGTTTCAATAAAGAAATCTCTACCGTTCACTGTAATTAAATCCGAAAATCTCAAGCGATTTTAGGCCTTCCGAACAGATGTCGGCCCGAAACGAACAGGCCAAGAAATGCAACACGACGTGTGACCTGATAGCGGAGCCAGCGCGCTAGCGCGTCAGCGGAGTTCCATTGCTAAGGAAATTTGGTAACCTATCAAGCCAAGAAATTTTGGTAGTGACGTAATAGTCACGTGACCGTCCGTACGTACGTACGTCCGTCCGTCCGTCCGCACCACAGGGTTACCAATACACTTCATACACTGGATATAACCCTGTGCTGAATCCCATGTGTTTTTGGCGCGAGATCGCATGTTGACCCGCGCCAGCAAAGACAACAAAAGTCAAAAACAAATTTGTTAAGTTCAGAAGAATACTCAGTTGTCTTTTTGGTGGAAGGGGAAAAGTTCAATTTAGGCGGTAAAAATTAGGCGATAAAGTTCAGGCGAAAAGTTCAAATTTGCCTTGTCGGTTCTGTTCGAACTCGGTCGGCACACCGCTTGAGTTTGCAGCTTTTCGCAGCGGTTTCGACGCCAAATATAGCAGAGCTAGTGCTTTTTGGTTTTTTCTGTCCACAACCATGGTTTTTACGGCGTTCCGAACACATTTTCATCCTGATAGGCAGCTTGTCACGAAGAAAGAAGTAAGTATTAAAATTAACCTGAAAAGTGTGGAGAAACGCTCATGGCCAAGTGGACTAATATCCAGCTTCATACGCCGACGACTCGGGTTCGGCTCTCAGCGAGGATAAGAATTTTTCTTTTGTTTGTTTTTTTTTTTTGTATTTTTGTATTTTTGTTTTTTGTTTTTTTGTTTTTTTATTTAACGACTTGAATGAGAGTATTTTCACAAATTAATAACTGCCAGCAAAAAAAACAAACAAACAAACAAAACAAAAAGGGGGCTCCGCTTTTAGGCTTGGCTAAATCTATATATTACCTCTTTCTTGTGATGAAAGTGACGATAATAGAAATTTCCGAAATCAACACAAAACATCACAAAAGGCCTCATACTAGTTTGACATTCAGGCTACTCTGACTTGGCCGATTCATTACTTGAAAGCCAACACACTTCATACACAAAGGATCCATTTGCATCAGCCTGCGCTGGTAAAATCATGCAGTCTTCTAAAAATTCAGATACCGTATCCCGCTACTTTTCCCTTGCGATTCTCGCATCCTGACCCCTTAAAAACACAAAATCTCACTCCCGCTCGCAATTGAAATTCCTGCTTCCCGCTCCTGTTTTCAGCTCCCAGCCCGAATATCGCCACAAAAATTAGCCAATTCCCGCATCCCGCATCCCGGTAAACCTATTGCGGAGCTCCAGTTTACCGTTAAGTTTACCGAATTATCTGTTGACTTCTTGATCATTCTTGGCGAAAGATACTTGTTCGTCTATTGTTCGTTTTGTCTCGTAAAACGCGGAAACAACCACTACTCTGTTCATATTATCAATACTTATAGCTGAAAGCCGTCAATTCAAAATTCCGAGACACGATGCGATAAAACGGAATACATACTTCACTGTTGCTGTACTTCTCTGCTCCAGGTGAGAGACAGCTTGCGTCAAACCGAACGCCAATCTCAGGAGAGAAAGAAATGATGACAATTCTCCTAGAACGACGAGAATTTATTAGAGCAACACATTTTACTTCGGCAGACTTGTTCCTTGGTTGTTCCTCGGCGATGGCGGGCGGATCAAAATTGTGAGCGAGTCTCGCAGACAATTTACTTCCGTTGTCAGCTCTATTGTTAAAGGGCCAATCAGGTTGTGAGATTCCCGCGGCCAAAATTTGGCCTCCTGCACAAGGTCCTGTGAGAGATTGTATCAGGCCCTATTTTAGCGAACAACCAACGTAAGAGAATATAAGAGCGATGCTAAAATTCGGCCTGATCGCAGGTTAGACAGAGCACGGCTGTGTCTTCAAGGCTGGTTTGTATGATCTAAATTACATCGATACCAGGGCTACCCTCAAGTGTGTGGTGGTTGAATTATTTTAGTTTGAAAAAGGGTATGTACATCTTTCCACTTTGGTCTGAAAAACTCCAAATAGTTAACTGACATTTTATTAATAAGCTTATATTGAATACGGCTGTTGATGTTTTAAACACAACAAAGATTTTCCTAACGCTGCATAATCTGGTAACACATTTTAAACTGTTATTTGAGTCATTTCCGATGCAAAAGTGCCAGCCACGAGGGAGCGTAACTTGGACCTTGATCTCCGTGATGGCTTCGAATGGCGTGTAGCCTGCGTGGCAGGCGCGGAAGGGGGAGAAATTATTCGCGAGAACGGAGGAAGCGAGAGGAAGGGAGAGGAAGGAAGTCATGCAGACCTTCCAGCCCCATTTTATAACTATGTTGAATGTAAATTGAGAAACACGAATAAATTTGTCCAATCAGAGCGTTCGATTGGGCCCTTGATTGACGTATAAGTAATTCTGACCAATCACGATTTTTGCCGTCGCCTGGCGAAAGTAAAATACGGCTGAAATACGCTTGTTGCTCGCGCTTGCGAATAATTTCTTCTTTTTCCCTTCCCCTTTCTTCGCCTGCCACGCAGGCTATGGTCAAAGTTATTCTAAGTTTTTCTCGAGATGATGGCAAAGGATCGGCATTCGAACGACACGTGCGCCGTTTGACTTGGCAAAACATAATTCAATGGACATAGTTTGTAAACATTTGACAGATGTTATGGGAATTAAACAACAAGCGGTAAAGTTTGGACTCGGTGCGTTTGACTTGAAGTTGTTCCGATTAGATAATTAATTGTCCAGCAAGCGAACATAGTTTGGTTTTGTTTGGGCTGATTTATATCACGTCAATAATTGATCACAGGTCGACAATACACAAGCCCTTTCGTAATGAGCAAGATTTCTGCTTAGTAGTTAACTGATAATTGGCTAAAAAAATAGTAGTTAACTGACATTTGGTCGAAAAATTAGTAGTTAACTGACAATTGGGTACCCCCATTAGCACCCTCCTATCTGATGAAGTGGATGCAGACAAGTCAACAGTAACCAGCCTGTAAAAGAGTAAAACATCGGACACTATATATACTGGGATTCCTGGTCAATTCTACAACTCTGATTCTCACTGCAGGAGTGATCGAAAGAGAAATGTAAAAAAATTGGTTTCTCACACACAATACTAAATCAGAGTCAACGCCAACGAAGAAAACGCTTGTTTATGAAGATTGAAACCACCCAGATGCCGATCCAGCGCTAAAGGGTTCGGCTATTATCTCATTATCATTGAAAGGAGGATTTTTTGTTAAATAAAGCAAATGTTTCGTTCCAAAAACAAAAAACTGAGACACTGAATTAGAAAACGCATAAGAAAATTGACAAGAACCCCTCTTATGTGTCTGCAATAACACAACGCACATGAATCTGTCTTAACATATCCAGCGTTCATGGGGCGGCATTTGACGCTAAATATCACGTCACCGAGTCAGTGGGAGCCTGAATTGAGCGGGCAACCTGTATTGTTAAAGCGGATACTGGAGTATTCCCTAAAAGTGTCCGCTAAATACAAGTTCGACTGTATTTTGGTCTGAAATAAGTCCTTGTTTAATATGACAAAGATGTTAGAGCTTAGTTCTAAAACAGCGTATATAAGTCTTATTTGGACCGAAGCAAGGTAAAAACTTCAACTGGCTCGATATTAAAAGAACACCTACTCACCCCAGCCCAGATTCTAAGAACTCTGTAAGTGAAAGAAGCGTTTTATTTGCAGCCAAAGTAAAGTATTACAAAATTTGTGTTCCATTTTACTTAAAATTTATAGTCGGAAAATAGGAAAACTTTACAGCCATAACAGACAGCACAAAAAAAGTAAGGTTTCTTTATAATCTAAATGTTATTGCATTGTTCAAATGTTTTTTGTGTCTGTCATAGTCTAGACGCCTCAAGAGGAATTACTTCCTGCAGACGAACCTGGTTTCCTTCATGGTCAATCCGGGACTCCATGTCACGTGACCTGACCAAATCTGCTTGTGTTCCATTTTGTTGTGCGCATGCCTTGAAACAAGAGAACGCTGCTCGGCGCCAAGCTTGCCTGTAGCTTACGTCAAACAAAGGAAGCAGCGAAGAGATCGAGGACTGAATGAAAATCAGCCATTGAGTGAACACGTGCAATTCTTGGGGATAGTGAACAGATGAAAGTTGTAACAGAACTGTAACATAGAGAAGCAGCCAACACAACATGGTCACGCAACACCTCAGTAACAACAGACGTAACAAAGAGCGCTGTTGCTGGGAACCTTGGAATTGAGGAAGACAACGGGGACTCTCGAAAATCCTTCTTCTCTTTGGAATTCTGTACGGGACTCGTGAAGAAATGACAAATGAATCTCCAGTGGAACCATGTTGTGGGCTACCGGAAGCAACACTAGAGCAAGCAGGCTGGGGAGCTTCTGATTCTGCAGTTTGGCCACTTCCGTTCCCTGTTTGCTGAGCACGCATCCTTTCACTTTGTCTTTGGCGGGCAATAATCTCTAATAATACATTTAAAGTTCCTTCCAGTGGGGTAGGTTTCTGTGAAGATTTTCTGGTCATCATAGGACTATTGCGTGCAGATGTACAAGCAGATCTTTTGTTTGAGAAGGAGCTTGTGCGTGAGGTTCGTCCACCGCTGAGTCCACTGGAATATACAGACGAAGCTGTGGTGGTCATCTCGGGGTCATTGATCTTTGTTTCCAACAGATGTCGCTCCCAGAAGAGCTGCACTGGGTACAATCGACGCCGCTTTGTTGCTTTGATGGCTAAAACGATGGCGATGGAAAGAACAAGAAGGGAACACACAAGATAGAAGACACAATAGTATGAGAAGGTTGTCACATGGCCAGGTAAAGTGCAAGAGTGTGAGAAAGCAAGGCCACTGTAGGAACTCCAGCCCAAAAGAGGAGGAACACCCAACATTAGACCTGTAAACAAACACAAAGCAAGAAAAACAAATTCCCTTCTCCTGGCACGGCTTCTTCCATCTGGGTGAATATTATGTTGGACTTTTTGGCAAAACACGGCAAGAACAAAAAGCACCAGAATGCAAGTGATTAACATCCAGGAACTTAGAAAGCTGAGGCTGTGACAGAATGCCTTGTTATGTTCCAACCAAGTTGGGCCTTTAACAATAGTCACGAGCATGACCCCAGGACCAAGCAGTGTAGCGGTGAAGTCGAGTGCAGCCAACACTGTTACGTGAGGACATCTGAGGGTTGTACGATAGGAAACAAAAGGGATCACAAGATTACCACACACACCCAATAACACGAGCACAATAGCAAGTGCAACCTGCAGAGCACTGGGAACTACAAACATGATTGATTGGATGATAAGTCACGTGACGTGTTGCAGTTTCCTCCGTTGAATGAAGTGTTCTGAAAAATGAAACCATGAAGATCTCAGGTTAAACCAGAGAGAGAAATCGAACATGTTTGTTTCAAAATTATAAAAAAAAAAACAAAAGAAATAGTTCTTCTGGCTAATAATCATTTAATCAATTATTCCACATCTCTGCGTTTGTAGCTTAAAAGATCCAGATTTTACGAATGGGAATTATTTTTACTATTCAAGCGCAAAAAAGTTTGACAAAACGCACTCACTTGGACACTGGGGTGGTAGAGGAATTTTCGACGACGCTGTTTTATGACGCGGTTCTGGAGATCCTAGCCCTGTTTTTCGTTTTCGATGACTATATTATCCAACTCGAGCGACTTCTTCTCTAAACTAACTTCTCGCGTGCTGTTTTTCGTTCACATATGCATATAAAGCGTTTTTACGCTTTATTATATTCAATTTGGGGGTATGGTGGAATAATGGGAAAAACCTGACTTTTACCATATATCCCCATTTGCAATATTTTTCCTCGCATGTTATTTTTCCTTTGCTCTCCACAACTGAACACCTAGTTGAACAGGTTACGTGTAACATGATGGCCGTCCTGCACTAAGCAATTTAACTTTCCGTGCAACATTTCTCCCCCCTGCATGGCCAACGTCTAACAATATTGTGTTGCGTTGTTTTGGAAGAGCTGAGTTGAATGAATTAGTTCTCATTACCCCGGAAAATTTTTGTTGCAACTGTTGCCCCAGTTTTGGGAACTGGCAACGATTGCAGCATAGCTGGATAAAACGTTAACTGCTTGTTTAGCCAACTCAGCCCGCCTTCTTCATCTCGAAGTGTAATTTAAAAAAATCGATTCTAACCGAGAAAGCGTAAAAGGGATCATCTTAATGTCGTCTACCTCGGGCGAAGAGACAAACAACCAAATGGAATTTCGCTTAAGCTTGCATGCAGTTCTAGCTCGGAATGTAGGACAAAACATCAGGAAATAAACTTACCGCCTATATCTTAAAGTGAAGTTACAGAAAATATTACTTCGTATCAGAATATTAAGTTTTGGCGTCTGCTTGAAACGTTTTTCAGTGTATGTTCATTTTACCTTGCCATTAATTGGAGTAATTGAACTCAACATCTGTTTACTCGACCGAATAGCCTTAAAAAAGCCTTTTAAATGTACACGTATTGAATATTGGACAATAAATAATGCTATTCTTTCAGTCAAAAGTTAACATATACACAATTCTCTCGATCCAAAAAAGTACGAATAACATTTGGTTCATCAATACAATATTCGGTATTTTATTTTGCTATTATTATTTTGTTCTCTCAATTTTTCCCTAAGTGCCCGGGTATGCTAGACAATGCATTGATACTACAAAGAGAAATTAGAAGATTATCGCTTTTAGAACTGAAATCCCGCGGCCGGTCAGAACCAAAATATTGTACGGAGAATCTAGACTTCGATCATTAGCAGCGCTAAAACGCCGGCGGTTTAAAGAAAAATAAGACAAAAAGTTTAAACGCTCATTTATGCGAATAGAACTAGAGTTAAAAACTTTCAAGAAAGCTTTTCAGGGATTTTTTTGCGTTAATTGAACTCGTTAGAAAAGTCACTGTAAGTAACAAAGTCAACTAATATTATATCAGTATTTGGGAAAAGGGTCATTTTGGAATGAGCTAACTAACAGGTGGACTTTTATACTAATCGTCACATTTTAACATAGTTGAAAAAGGACTATAAAGGGTTTACTTCTTAACTATTTGGTGAAGAATGATTTAATGAGACAGCAAGATTGCAGACAAAGAGAACAAGCATGTCAAAAAAAACAACAGAACATACAAAATCATGTTTTTGCCGAACTAAAGATATGTAGCCTGCGTCTCAAACGTAGTAAGTTTAGTAAGTTTATCGGAAGTGGCTGGTTCTGTCTGCGCGGCATGCTTATAAGGATATGGAGAAATCTGTGTATTCGTTACGTGTAAAAAAGGTCAAAACACTGTTTTCTGGAAAAGCGATTTCTTTTTCGATCCCACTCTCAGAATCGTTTAAATTGTTTTCGTTTTGTATTCCACCATTGAGTTCCAGTTCTAGCTTTCGTGTTCTTTTTTACAGATATACAAACGACCGTCTACAGGGTATATGTAGTCATTTGCTATACCCGAAGGCTCACTGTTCTAAATGGACACCGACCTAACTTTATGAGAGACGTTTATCGAAGCTGCAAGCCATTGACGGTGAGCACTACAACGCAGTAACCACAATGTCATGAGTTCTGTGGCCTGTTTTAGCTGGAGAGATACAGTTGGAAGGTTCACTAGCGCTAGAGCATGCTGATACTCAATACCGGGGCAGATGATTCGCATAGCTCTCATTTTAAAAATACTTACCTTTAGAATGTTGTATTCACTGGAACAGTTGGTGAGGGTACGAAAAATAACCCGCAAATATACCCGAAAGGATGATGTCCTCACAACGTTGCGTTGTGCGTTGTTATTGTGCTGGTGACGTTAAAAACCAGATCAAGCAATTTGAGGAAAAATTTAATTAACGCGCAAATTAAGCCACTGTTTTTTCGGTCGGTATCATAGCTTTGCTCAGAGTCGTTCCAGGCCTTCAGCTTTTGGCGCGTGAAGGAAGAAATACTCGTTTTGTTTTCCCTTGTTCTCTATAGTTCGTAGGCCTGGTAAAAGCTATGTAATATTTATTCTGTCAAGAGCCTAGTCAGTATTTCTTTCACTCGACTTCTTCTTTGTGTTCCTTCTTTTGTGCTTAGGAAAAATCCATAAATAACTTTAACGAGGTACCTCTATTTTTACCTGAAAAACTTCCATGCTTTATGATTGGTCTATGCATGAAACCAATCGGAGTACAGTTGCACGGGTTTCTCAGAAGATGGGTTAATCCCTCACCTGATGTCCACGTGACGTAGATTCACGGATCATGAACTTTGCGCAAGCAAAAGGTCTTCAACCTATTATGCCAAGTGCACTGATGTATCCTCAGCTACAACCCTCCAAAAAACGAAAAATCCCCTTATAAAGGACTTTACTATATATGGTAGTAAAAGACATCTTTTTTGTTTCTTTGTCTATTTGTTTGTTTGTTCATTGTTTTGTTTTGAGAAAAAAATACATTAATTTCTTCGCGGTGTTATTTATTTCGTTAAACCCACTCTCTTCTACAGGGTATGCCTTCAAATGACGGCGACCTGGGGACGTAGTAAGCCCTCGTTCCAAGGGCTATTATCGGCCGTTCTCGTTCCCAACCCTCTCTCTAATTCACTCTTTCTTGTGGAGTTTTATCATAGCAACCATGACGTCAAAGGAGATACAGGAGATAAAGGATCAAAGAAAGCTGGCAAGCAACCGAAGAGTCATGTGACGTAGTGACACACGATTAGATATTAAGAGTATTAATCTAATCGATCCTAACAATTTTACATGGTTTTAATTCCACTCCATATAATTAAGTTAACTTGAAAACAAATAAATCGTGAGGAAGCAAATTACGATAAAACTCAAATTAGACTCATAATCAACCACCTACTGATGTTAATGGTTGACGACCTCTGAAGGTACGTTGGTAATAGAATTCCCACATTGGTTTTTATAATTAAATTCTGATTAACTCCTAAGAACCTTCAATCGCCACATTGCTTTTATTTCCCTCGTTTCTGTGTCATGTTTCAGTCGTGTTACGTTCTTGTTTCCCACAAAAGAAACTAAGTGGCTGATCTGTTGCTACATCGGATATCCGGGCGAATATCGTTTTGCTCAAATAAGATTCTTCCTGCTGGGATTTTCAGTAAAAAGCAACACTACAAAGGCAGGAGGTGAGAACACTACGTTATTTTAGAGTGACTTCATTTTTCCATTATCAAAAATTACATATGGCACGTTGTGCTCTAGATAACCATTGTGATTCGAAGATGTTTTTGAACAAAGTATGTTTTTGAGAATGACCTACAAAGCGTTAATAACATCATTGAAAGCAATGGTCAGTAAAGTGAACATTGAAATAGTGCGGTGTCTGTGCGTCATTTAGAAAGCTGTGTTCTTCATAATAATAATCTGTGAAAGAAAGGTCACTTCTCTTTGGTAGAATGCTGGCCATAATTTCTACTCTTATGTTTGAACTAAAATCAGCCTGTAATGAAGACTTCTGCAGCTGTTTTAGGATCAAAGGACAATTTAGCATTTTTGCCCAGATTAATTTGTTTTCTGAAAGCTTTGTACTGAACATCAAACGAGTTTTATCGCCACTAAAAAAATCTCACTGGATCCCCAGATATCGTTACCGATGCCCCTATCTTGAAAACAACTCGTGTGTTCAACTAAGGTCCTGTTCACCACTGAGGTATCGTTTACCACTTTTGCCTATTGACCGCACTATAAAAGCGGAACCTTTTCAAAACGCATTACTTTAAAACAACCTAGTTTCAAAATTCATTAATGAGTACAGGGAGGGGGGGACTGCCGAGACATTTGCAACACTTTTTTTTTTCTTAAGTGCGTGAGCCCCTGTTTTGGGATGTTTTTGGTACTGTGAACAGTCAACCGTGAAATAACATAAAAACTGTTTACCGATAGATGAGGATTCAGGAATAGTACGCTTCTGAGATTTTCATTGTCAACCGTCAACGAAGGATAAAGCGTTCATCGTGTAAAACTAAAAATAATAAAATATTAATTTCAACCGACACATGAGAAAGCAGCTTTTGCCGTCAACCGTAACACCTTCTTTGCAGGCAAAAGGTCGCGGATAGCCTGGGGATAAGCGAGGAGGTAACGGGTAAAAGGTACGATCTGCTCCAGCTTGGCCTCGCAGCTCAGTTGGTTAGAGCGACGGTGATCTGAACCGGAGGTCATGGGTTTAAATCCTGCCGAGGTCAACAAAGATTTTCTTTGTTCCTCGGTGTTAATCTGTGATTTCCTTTTCAAGGACGTGTGGCCGGGGGAAATTCAATAGTGCGTTCGCTCACTTCGTAGCACTCTCACGTACAAATTTCTACTTTCGTCCCTAGCTCCTTCCGCCTCTGATCCACTCCCCATCCTTCCCCTTTTTTCATCTCAATTCAGACTCTTCTCCTCATTTACCAAGCCAAAGGAGATTCTGAAGAAGGGGGTAAGGGTATAATAATTAGAAACTTAGCAGTTATCATCAAAAATCTATATTACATTTTTTGTACCGTTAACTGTCAAACCTATACCCTCATTAAAACCCTGGTTTAAATAAAGTGGTTTTGTCACGCAATTTTAGTATCTATTTAAAAAGCTAAAAGTGTCTTCGCATCAATTGAATCCCAAAAATAATGGTCTAGCTTTGTTATTAAAGACTATCTTACGGCACTGAAACTGTTTCGTGTTGTCTGTTGCTACGGATGGAAATGGATTGAAACTTGAAAAAATTGGGCCATTTTTTTTTTTAAGTTTTGATGCTATGTCTCCTCAAATCACCAAAAAATTATTATTGTTTGCTCTACCTGACAAAGTTCATATAATATCGTCCTCGCAGTTTTACTGAGGAACATTTTGTTTATGAGTAAAGACACTAAGTAATGGTTTTAGCACGGAATTGACCTAAAATAGCAAAATCCTCGAGCAAGTTTTGCTCTGCAGCCTTTTCTAGCATTTCTGTGAAAATTCTTGAGAATTTTCAACCAAATATTAACGATTTACTTCTCTCTTCCCGTAGATCTTCACCAAGACAGTCTCCTACTATCAGAACAACAAATGTCATGTGACTTCCCATCCAGCCAATCATGTTTGTGGTGCCCAGTACTCTGCAGGTTCTACTCGCCACTGTGCTTCTGCTACTGGGTGTGTGTGGTGATCTTGTGATTCCCTTTGTTTCCTATCGTACAACCCTCAGATGTCCTCACATAACAGTGTTGGCTGCACTTGACTTCACAGCTACACTGTTTGGTCCTGGGGTCACGCTCGTGACTATTGTTATTGGCCCAACTTGGTTGAAACATAACAAAGCACTCTGTCTCAGCCTGAGTTTTCTGAGCTCCTGGATGTTAATCACTTGCATTCTGGTGCTTTTTATTCTTGCTGTGTTTTGCCAAAGAGTCCGACATAATATTCACCCAGATGGAAGAAGCCGTGCCAGGAGAAAGGAATTTGTTTTTCTTGCTTCCTGTTTGTTTACAGGTCTGTTGTTGGGTGTTCCTCCCCTTTTGGGCTGGGATTCCTACAATGGCCTTGCTTTTTTACACTCTTGCACCGGCTTTACCCGGCCATGTTCAGTCCTTCTCAAACTACTCGGTATTCTATCTTGCGTCTTCGCTCGTTGTTATTTCCGTCACATTTGTGTTGGCTGTTAGAGCGTTAAACCAAAGGCGACTTTACCCATTAAAGCTCTTCTGGGAAAGACATAAAATTGAAAACAGGTTTAATAACCCGGAGGTCACAACGGATAATCTCTCTTCAGGCCAGCCATCAAGCGGGTCGGTTCGGTCCAGGGTATCCAGCATCTTGTCAGGAAAACGATCAGTAATAAACAGTCCTATGGCTTCCAGGAGATTGTCCCAGCATTCTCGTCCACTCGATAGCTTTGCAAAACGTGTCCTTCTCTCTACTGTGCAGACGCACATTTTACCATCAGCAAGCACAGTACCACAACTAAGCGGCACGCTGCCAGTATCCTTAAGGGATCCTTATGTCATCTCCACGAGCGTTTCAAGCATTCATCCAATATTGAAAGGGAAGAGAGTATTCCAGAGCCCGCGATTCCTGCCTCAGCGGTTTACAACCCTCCGACAGCAGCGCTCCTTCTCACGTTTACTGTCACTGAGGTGTTGCGTGAGCCTGTTTTGCTGGCTTCCTCTTTATGTTACAGTTGTATTACATTTGTTTTCTGTTCACTATCCACGAGAATTGCCCGAGTTTATTCATTGGCTGATTTTCATTCAGTCATCGATTTCTTCGCTGCTTCCTCTGTGTGACGCAAGCTATAGGTTGGCACTGTGGTGGGCAGCGCACTCTGTTTTCAAGGCGTGCGCCCGACGACAGGAAAACCACGTCGACCTTTGCAATTCGCGTGATCTAGAACGTAAGGTCGAAGGAACTGAGAAAGTTCAATTGAAGCATTTGGTAACTCTTGACGTAGAGAGACTGGGATACGAATCGGTCTTGCAATTATAACTTTTTATAAATTACATACGGCAAAATAAATCAGGATATTTTTGTCATCGCTTGTGCGTCTCCTTTATTTTTGTTCTCTAACACTTTTATTGCAAAATCAGTCACTAAGACGGGGAGAGAACAATCAGTCAGCAGACTCGCTCGCTTGTTTGTTAGCAACAGTACGTATGTTTCTTTATTATCACAAATGCAATCACCATGCAGTCATTGTGGTACAAGTCATCTTATAATCTCGCACGTGCATAGAATTACACCACGGCTAAGGACTCAAAGTTCTTTTAGTTCTTTTGGTCCCACTGACGAATACAAAGCCTTAACAACTGATATTCTTCACAGCATAAATATCGGTCTTCTTTTAAAGTAGCATTAAACTTATAAATAGAAAAACTAAGCACAGCCGTTGGCAAACCACAAACGTCAAGCAGAAGTAAAAAATTCTTTTTAATTAGTTGGCTTCGTTTTCCTGCTCGCCAAAAGCTGGAAAACTCTTGTTTTAGTGTCCAGAGGGTTGCCAAAAGTGCCTCCAAAACAAACCTACACCGGTTGGGTTTCATTCCAGATTGGTGTCTAAGGCACTAACTAAAAGGAATTGCAAGTTTACTCAAGTTTGGAAACACGAAGTTACGTTCTTTAGACTGAAACACATAGCCTAGTTTTGCATTTCATAATTGGGCCGCGATCCGGGATACAAACCCACGCGTCTGGAGCGAGCGGTAAATAAGGTGATTGGGACACGCGTTACAATCATATTTTTGGCGTTTTACGCCTAGCAAGGGTAGATTTTTTGCAGAAAAAGCGACCGTTGTGCATTCTAGCGTACACAGATGGGAGGCCAAACGGAACCGCGATTAGACTTAAGTTTAACAAAGAAGAATTTCAAGCCGCCATCTGCGGGGCATTGCCAAAAACACTGAGGCAAGTTTGCGTGGAGTTGCGTTGGGTGGCCGGATTTAAGCTTGATCAAATTAAAGACAAGACGTTTCAACCAGACGTAAGTATGTGCCCAAACAGTTACAAGTCAAGTTAGCACTCTATACATGCCAAGTTAAGAAGTAAAGTACTCTCTGACTCTGGGTGCAAGTAGGAGACAGCTCAAAAATGACACCACAATGCTTGTAAACAACACAATGATAAACATTCTGTCCAAAACCATGGCCGCCTTCTGCCACTGCTGTGTGTTCGAACTCTTTGAGCTTTCTGTATCAACGGAAAGGACGAGTTGGTCAAAAAGATTTGAAGCTTGGTCATCTACGACGAAAACCAAACACAATGATTGCTAAGTAGTTTATAACTTCATACAAATAAAGATATCTTTGACTAACGAACTGGCTGACTTACAAAATTACTGACTGACCGACTGACTGACTGACTGACTGACTAACTGACTGACTGACTGACTGTCTGACTGACTGACTGACGGATGGCTCAGTGACTGTCTGACTGACTGACTGTCTGTCTGACTGATGACTGACTGACTGTCTGTTTGTCTGTCTGACCGACTCACTGACTGACTGACTGACTGACTGACTGATGGCTCAGTGACTGTCTGACTGACTGACTGACTGACTGTCTGTCTGACTGATGACTGACTGACTGTCTGTTTGTCTGTCTGTCTGACCGACTCACTGACTGACTGACTGACTGACTGACTGTCTGTCTGTCTGTCTGTCTGACTGACTGATGACTGACCGTCTGACCGTAACCGTCTGACCGTCTGATTGATTGATTGATCGATAGATTGATTGATTGATTGATTGATTGATTGATTGATTGATTGATTGATTGATTGATTGATTGATTGATTGATTGATTGATTGATTGATTGATTGATTGATTGATTGGTTGATTGATTGATTGATTGATCAATCGATCGATCGATCGTGACTGACTTACTGACTCACTCCCTCATTCACTCACTCACTGGCCAGCTGGTTGGCTGAATGGCTGGCTGGCTTACTGACTGACTGACGGACAGACGGACGAACTGGTGAACGCAGTAACAGACTGTGGAATTGACTGAATTTTCATTTCGCTTTATTTTGTTTTGTTTTGTTTTGTTTTGAAACATTCGACCGACCGACTACCTGGCTTGCTGAGGGAGAGATTGACTAGTACATTCAGAGGGACTGAAAACACGACTGACTGTTGATTATTTCTAATAACCTACCTGACCAACTGACGGACGGACTTACTGACTCGATCTAATCGCATTATCCACTTAAAATTTGTTTGAGTGATTAAAAGCGTTATCATACCTGCATCTGAATCTTTTTCACTTGCCTCACAATCCAGTTCCGTGGACTGGTTCATTTCTTCTGTTAATCCACGTGAAACGTCTTCGCACTGTTTCCCATTTTCTTCATTTCCGTTTTCCTGTGACTCCGCGTCCCAAGATGACTGAGAAAACCAGGACGATCCCGCGGCGCTAAAAAGAGTATGCTCTGTTTGCTTTACCTCTGATTCACTGCATTTTCGGAAGGTTGGTCTTCGTTTTACGCCACCATTTTCCTGAAAAGAAAAAGTGACTTTCTTGCGCTTTTCATTCATGTTCGGATTCCCGACATCTTCAGCAGGGAGTGAATAAACGCGAGTCAAAAGGTTGTCTTCTTGTGACTTAGAAGAGGCAATACTTGAAATACTACTACTAAGTTCGACTGAACATCTTTCAGCCATCGTGAGTTGCCCCTCCTGATCGTTAGAGGTCGTTGCCGAGATCCGGGGGAAGGAGTCACGGATGCTTGTGGTAATGATCACAGGTGGGTCTCGGCTTGAAGTGGCGACCTGTTCTTCATCACTTTGTCTTTCTTCCTTTCCTTTGTCTTTTTCAGCTTTTTCTTCAGTTTCAAACTCGTTCAGATTCAAATCTGTTGGGAAATAAAATGATAATCATATTGTTGAATCCCACCTACCCATATCAACCACCGTCTGCAAGCGACCATTTCCCATATTGTGATCGTCTTTGTGAAATCCCGTTAAAATCAGTTTTCAATGGTCAAAAGTGTATTTAGAACCTCTCGTATAAAGCTACCATCTCGACCCTCACCACCTTCATGAACTCCATAAAAACCCGTTTGAGTCAGTTTTCAGTCAAAACTGCATTTAGTCAGACTTTTTCTCCCAGGTGACCATCCACCATGAGTAATGACTTTTGTGAAATCCCATTTGTAATCAAATATTTCATCTAGAATCTGTAGTAAGAGACAGAATCTCTTAGCCAATCTCTTACCTTGATCTGATTGCCAACAAGTTATCCGATTATTTTAATTGTGTAAAAGGAGCTCCTGGCTTTGAAAAAACAAGACTAAATTATTAAGAGATTCAAACATTGGATCACGTTCCAAAGACATGTGTAAGCATCTGTCGACTGACCTGTTTCTAACGGATGCACTCTTGAACGTTTCCTTCGTTGCTTTAACTTTGAACATCTGCAGGGACAGCTAAACAGTAGCGGCTTTAGCCAGTGAAGAATAAAATTCTGTAAAACATAATTTGAATACCTCGTGATATAGATTTTTAAATTTCAAAAACATTGAAGTCTTTGTGTGCTGTGTAAACTGGTAAAAGACCCTGGGCTCATACTACTTTATAAGGGTCTTTTCGTTGGCAAGCACAAGATGTTGGGGAGTTGTTTGGATATTTAGTCGTCTTGGTGTAACTTAAGTTTTGAATTGCTTTTTAGTCGACGTTGTATACGAGCTTGTGCTTATACTCTTATATCTCACAATTTCGGACGAAATGTTTTGAAACACTTACTTTGACCATGGAAATCACTTACATGAACAATTTTCCCCTCCCTTGTTATCAATGCTAATTTGCGTCCAAAAAAGCCCGATTAATGGTCAGTTCTCAAATAATATTGACTGAGGGGAGGTGTGAGGACGTATTTCTGCCACCTTTTCTGGGTGTCCATGTAGGGAAATTGAGAATAATGCGGACAAATTGCGTTTGTCTCGACTAGTTCTTTCGACGATCGAAGGGGTCCAACCATCCTCGGAGACCCAGGGGCAGCTAGTCGGGACGACGGGATTTTCATGGGCGAAAGTTTACAACAAGAGCGGGAGAGCCCCTGGGCACTTACTCTTACCGAACGAGTTCCAGAAGCGTTTGAAATCCCGCCTTCTGATTGGCCAGAAAAATTTTTTTCTGGCCAATCAGCGAAGAGGAACAGCCGGGCGACTCTCATGTCTTCTTACACGAGGTTGTTTTCCTCATCGAACGCCGTAGTAGCGTGGCCCGTTCAACGGGAACATTTTTGAGGAGAGCTTCAGAAAAAAAAACCTTTAATACTAAATAAATAAACGAAGTCGAAGAAATCGCAAACTATAACGTGGCCGGAAGAAAACAAACACTCAGCGGGATTTTCACGAAGGACTTATGGAAGGTATCGTAAATTTTTAGAGCTAACGACTCCCCTTTCTCAAGTGTTGCATGAGGCTAATAGCTACCATCCTCGGAGACCCAGGGGCAGCTAGTCGGGACGACGGGATTTTCATGGGCGAAAGTTTACTTCAAGAGCGGGAGAGCCCCTGGGCACTTACTCTTACCGAACGAGTTCCAGAAGCGTTTGAAATCCCGCCTTCTGTTTTTTTTCTGGCCAATCAACGAAGAGGAACAGCCGGGCGACTCTCATGTCTTCTTACACGAGGTTGTTTTCCTCATCGAACGCCGTAGTAGCGTGGCCCGTTCAACGGGAACATTTTTGAGGAGAGCTTCAGAAAAAATAAATAAATAACAAATAAACGAAGTCGAGGAAATCGCAAACTATAACGTGGCCGCAAGAAAACAAACACTCACCGGGATTTTTCACAGCGGACTTATCGAAGGTATCGTAAATTTTTAGAGCTAGCGACTTCCCCTTTCTCAAGTGTTACGTGAGGCTAATAGCTACTCGAGTAAACGATGTTACTAATTATTTCTCCTTGTTCGTTGAACTACGTCTGAAACTTTCCACGGGAATCTCCGATGCACGGGCCACGCAACTATGTCGCTCGAGCGTGGGAACCACAGTTAACCAAAGCGTAATCAGCGTAATATGAGTGTTTGTATGGAACGGAAATTCGATAGAAAATAATCGGCGGTTTTCCGCTGAAAATGCATTAAAATGGAAATACAGTTTGAAAAACATTACCTTCTGTGTGTTTGCTGCGTTTTTATTGCTTTTCCGAGCTTCTGGAGGCCGATCTGGGCGATTTTCTGCTTAACGGTCGAAGCGACGTCATGTCACGTACTAGAGAGAACTAGTTCTCTCTAGTACCTGACATGTCACGCTCGATCAACATAGTTGCGTGGCCCGTGCATCAGAGATGGAAAGTTTCAGACGAAGATCAACGAAGAAGGAGAACTAATTAGTTACATTGGAGAAAGGGGAAGTCGCTAGCTCTAAAAATTTGTGATACCTTCGATAAGTCCGCTGTGAAAAATTCCCTGTGAGTGTTTGTTTTCTTGCAGCCACGTTATAGTTTGCGATTTCCTCGACTTCGTTTATTTATTATTTATTTATTTTTTCTGAAGCCCTCCTCAAAAATGTTCCCGTTGAACGGGCCACGCTACTACGGCGTTCGATGAGGAAAACAACCTCGTGTAAGAAGACATGAGAGTCGCCCGGCTGTTCCTCTTCGCTGATTGGGCAGAAAAATATTTTTCTGGCCAATCAGAAGGCGGGATTTCAAACGCTTCTGGAACTCGTTCGGTAAGAGTAAGTGCCCAGGGGCTCTCCCGCTCTTGTTGTAAACTTTCGCCCGTGAAAATCCCGTCGTCCTGACTAGCTGCTCCTGGGTCTCCGAGGATGGGGTCCAACCGGAAAGATGCTTCATTACCAAACTGATGGGCGTATGACCCGGTGGGTCTACAAGCAGGTGTGTGTGTGTGGGGGGGGGGGGGGGGGCTTACAAAGGGGATCTTACTACGGCAATGTTACGGTACGACCGTAGCGATGTCTTGCATACCTGGTATGAAAGATTTTTTGATTATTTAACGGAAGGGTTGTTTTACTTTTTTTACCTTCATTTCCGGTAATTGTTCGCCATCTTAAACCTAACTGTTTCACCCTTCCCCGGGCATTTTACACACACGTGCCCTTACCTTAAATTTTATCGCCACAGAGGCGTCATGTAATTCCAAGCCTGAAGAGTTCATGAAGTAGAGCGCGTACACAAGACACGTGCAACACATGGCTAGCACCAGGATGATTATTGCGCAGCCGTAGAACTTGGTCAGCAGCGGAAAGGCTGTTGAGGTACTCGGCATTTTTGAGTTCACCAGAAGAAGATACACGGAAAGGCAAAGAAGAAGGTTTATACCAGCCTCTGAAACAATAAATTCAAAGTAAAATGGCACTAAAAAGGTGGCAGTTGCCAGGCATGGTATAATACATATAAAAAGATAAAAAGTTTCATTGGCTAGAATTATCGTTTAAAAAGGACGTTTCGGTCGGACCTTCGTCAGCTAGAAAATGAATGGTGTCCTACGATGCGAATAAATTAACAGTAGAGATTAATTGTCAAATATTCTTATGATTTTTATAAATGTTTGGAAAATGAACATGTTCATTT
This sequence comes from Siderastrea siderea, assembly GCA_964030785.1. NCBI lineage: Eukaryota > Metazoa > Cnidaria > Anthozoa > Scleractinia > Rhizangiidae > Siderastrea > Siderastrea siderea. The sequence continues at coordinate 11,718,323 of OZ034972.1, read as the reverse complement.
TATAGATATGAGTCTTAAACGGAATGCCATGAGACGTTCTCTCCCTTGTGACGTGCGGTCAATTATTTCCGTACCTTCCATATCGAACTCATGTGTTGTTGAGGAGCCTGCTGAGCCAATAGGGAATTCTTGTCCAGCAATACTATGGCTTTAGAATGTTTTCCAGTGACAACTTTTATCCTTTTTATATATATTAAAATGGCACTAGTTAACTCAAATGCACAATACACGCGGAGGGCTGATCGTCACTAACCCTCTAACTGCCACCGTCTTCACTCGGGAGATAACGGCACTCTTTTGTCAGATTGACTATAACCCGCGATTAGTATCCGATAACTCTTCCAGAACACTAACCCAAAGCCACAAGTTTTTGTTGTTGGAATGTTCACTTGCCCATAAGGAAGGTTCCTTCTATTTTGCGGAAGTCACCGTCAAGCGCATGCGCCGTAATGACTCAAACGCTATTTCCTCATCGTCTGTCCAATGTAGACTACGTATCTTAAAATACGTTAACCAGAGCGATTCAGTTATAAGCTGATTATTAGTTCTATGTGCTGGAAACGCCTAATTGACTGTTCATAGTTAACTCACACAAAGTGCCTTTGTAGAGATGGATTTATAAAAACACAATATCCCACCTTGCATGGGTGCTGTGTGAGTTAAAAAGCTTGTAAACACGTACTTGTTTTATACCAGATTGCCATATTTTTGGCCAATTAGATAAGGCAATATTAGACCTCGGAAATACGACCATCTCCTACTGTCAGTGGCTTTATAGCTTAAATGCTAGAGCGCTTGCACAGCTTTCTTGATGGAGCACCAACAACTCTCCTAAGCGCAGAATGAGATCCGGACGTATAACTCTCGATCCATCGCGAGAGAAATTCAAATGTGGAGGAACACCTTATTTCCTTATCGGTTGGTTTAACTATCGTAGGCGATTAATGCGGTAATGTTCTGGAAACGCTAGTCAAGCGTTCATAGTTAATTTACACAAATTACTCGTGTAAACAAGGATTCATGAAAACACAGAAGCCGTGCAAGGCAGGATGTTTTGTTTTTATAAATCCTTGTTTACACCAATTGCTTGCGTAAACAAGGATTCATGAAAACACAACATCCTGCCTTGCACGGCTTCTGTGTGAGTTACTGAGCTCACTTGTTTTACATCGGATTGTAAAATGTTTTGTCAACTAGTTACAGGAATAATAATAGAACTCTAAAATATGAGCAGCCCTTACTGTCAATGACTTCGCAGCTCAAGTGTTAGAGCGTTTGTACACCTTTCTCTACCCAACACCAATAACTCTCTCGAGTGCAGAATTAGAATAAATACTACCCGTTTATCCAGCACGAGAGAAATTCAAATTAAAAGGAACGCCTTCTTGTTCTAACTCTACTTCAACTTACCGAACGAGGCTTCTATTGATGCAGATGATTTTTTGTTTGTTTTTTGTGCTTTTCCAAGTGATATTAAAAATAGCTGATAGCGTCCCATTAAGGCCTCTAAAATCCCACGAAAGTCGCAATTTTGCTCATGCACTGTAGTGACCATCATGTTAGACCTGTTAATTTTCCTTTCAGGTCGTTTAACCAATGTAAGAAATAATACGTTAACTAATCAGTGTGATTCAGCTATTGGTTGATTATTTGTTCTATGTTCTGGAATCGCCTAGTCGAGTAGTTAACTCACACAAACTGCTCGTGTAAATCCGGATATTGTAAAAAACAATATCCTGCCCTATACGGCTTGTGTGTGAGTTACTGAGCTTACACGCAATTGCTTTATATCGGATTGTAATATTTTTTTTATCAATTGCATACGCGAATAATACAACTCTGAAATATATAACCAGCCCTCACTGTGTCTCCTGTCAATGGCTTCACAGCTTAACTGGTACTGTATAACACTTGCTCACCTTTCTCTATCCAACACCAGTAACTCCCAGGTGCAGAATTAGATTACGTACGCGTAGGACTTCGAACAAATACACTCTCTCGATGCAGCGTGAGAGAAATACAAATATAGAAGAGGAACACTTTCTTGTTCCAACTCCACTTTTAACCAATTTCGTTATCCTTATTATCCTTTTTAACCTATTTTCTCAATAACGTTAACATAGTTCCTCATTAGGACAACCCTTATAACGACATCATTGTTCCCCTCGGCGACAATGAGGGTCGCGGGGAAATAAAACTTACTGTTTCCGTTGGGGCCAGTAATTAAGTGCTAAATTGTACTATACTGTACTGTACTGTAGTGTACTGTACTGTACTGTACTGTACTGTACTGTACTGTACTGTACTGTACTGTACTGTACTGTACTGTACTGTACTGTACTGTATTGTATTGTACTATACTGTATTGTATTGTATTGTATTGTATTGTATTGTATTGTATTGTACTGTACTATACTGTATTGTATTGTATTGTATTGTATTGTATTGTATTGTATTGTATTGTATTGTATTGTATTGTATTGTATTGTATTGTATTGTATTGTATTGTATTGTATTTATACCTAATCGTACCTTTTTGGTACGCTTCGGCGGCATATCAGGCGAGTTTGGTCGAGCCAGGGTTCGTATTTTGGCGAGACGTAGTCGAGCCAAGCTACCCATGGTGAGACCAAACGAGCTTGATATGCTGCCGAAGCGTACTAAAAAAGGTGCGATTAGGTATTTACCGTACCCAAATTCGTCCTAAAACCCGGCTATTTTTTTTTTCAGTTACCGTGATCAGTCAGGCGTTGTAGAGCGACACGGATTTACACTTTTCTGGTCGTCAATACTCTTCTCCAACTCCTCATCTGCCATTTTATTTAATTCTTTTGTTTGGAGTTTCATTTTCTGAATGTTGGAAGTCCAAGTTAAGAAAGAAATTTGGAAAATCCGGGTCCATTTTGAAACCAAAAAAGTTTCAGCGCTGTCCGTAAAGTTCACTCGAGCGCCCACCAGTGTAGCCGCTTCCAATTTTGGCGCGAAATTGTATTTTTTTCTCTCTTACCGTTAAACAAATTACTTTCTCGTTTAACAAATGTAATAGTTTTACGTTTCGTTGCATTTCTGTTGTAATTTTCGCCTCTAAAGTCTGCAAAAAAAATGCGAGTTTCACAAACTGTCCATGATATCGTAGGATATCAGGTCAGTGACTTGATATCGTAGATTACCGTACCCAAATTGCGAATTAGCCAATCAGACGGCCTTGTTTACTGTCATGATTTTCTACGATATCAAGTCACTGACCTGATATCCTACGATATCATGGACAGTTTGTGAAACTCGCATTTTTTTTGCAGACTTTAGAGGCAACAATTACAACAGAAATACAACGAAACGTAAAACTATTACACTCGTTAAACGAGAAAGTAATTTGTTTAACGGTAAGAGAGGGGAAAAAATACAATTTCGCGCCAAAATTGGAAGCGGCTACACTGGCGGGCGCTCGCGTGAACTTTACGGACAGCGCTGAAACTTTTTTGGTTTCAAAATGGACCCGGATTTTCCAAATTTCTTTCTTAACTTGGACTTCGAAGATTCAGAAAATAAAACTCCAAACAAAAGAATTAAATAAAATGGCAGATAAGGAGTTAGAGAAGAGTATTGACGACCAGAAAAGTGTAAATACGTGTCGCTCTACAACGCCTGACTGATCACGGTCACTGAAAAAAAAAAAAAACCCGGGTTTTAGGACGAATTTGGGTACGGTAAATACCTAATCGCACCTTTTTTGGTACGCTTCGGCAGCATATCAAACTCGTTTGGTCTCACCATGGGTATTTTGGCTCGACTGCGTCTCGCCAAAATACGAAACATGGCTCGACCAAACTCGCCTGATATGCCGCCGAAGCGTACCAAAAAGGTACGATTAGGTATAAAAATCATGACAGTAAACAAGGCTTCTGATTGGCTAATTCACAATTTGGGTACGGTAATGTATTGTATTGTATTGTTCTGGAAACGCCTAGTTAGCTGTTCATAGTTAACTCGCACAAATTGTACCTGCAAAGAAGGATTCATGAAAACACAATATCCTGCTTTACAAGTGTTCTGTGGGAGATATTGAGCTTGTATGCACTATTTTATATCGGATTGTAATACCTTTGTCAATAAAATACGGGAATAATAGAACTTGGAAATATGACCATCTCCTACAGTCAGTGGTTTTATATCTTACGTGGTAGAACGCTTGCACACCTTTCTCTATTCAACACCAATAACTCTGCTAAGTGCAGAATTAAATACCGTAGGACGTAGAATAAATACACCCTCTCGATCCAGTGCGAGAGAGACACAAATATAGCGTAGCGTTTTCTTGTTCCCACTGCACTTAAACCTGTCTCCTTATCCTTTTAACCTATTTCCACTGCTATAAGTTGATCATTAGTTCATAGTTAACTCACACAAACTTCACTTGTAAACCAGGTTTCATGAAAACAACACAATATCCTGCCTTACACGGCTTCTGTGTGAGTTACTGAACTTACACGCACTTGTTTTTTATCGGATTTTATCAATTAGATCAAGAACGGGAATAACGGATCGAACTTGAAATATGACTAGCCCTTACAGTCAATGGCTTCATAGCTCAAGTGTTAGAGCGTTTTGTACACCTTTCTTCATCCAATACCAATAAGTCTCTCGAGTGCACATAACGTTTAGGTCTTAGAATAAATACTCTTCCTCGATCCAGCACGAGAGAAATTCAAATACAGAGGGAAGCCTTCTTGTTCTAACTCTACTTCAACTTACTGATTGATCTTCACAACTGCACTAGACGAACAGTGTTCAATAAACTTGACCCATTTTTCCTTTGAGCACCCTTTCTATTTCCTCCCACTCCCCTCCCCCCCCCTCCACGTAGCCGTTTTATCGACTAATTTGAACTATTTGGCAAGGAATTTGACGCCAACAACGGAGTATTAAAGGTGTACACCACCTTTTTAAGTATTGCTTTGCAAAGATATTGGATAGCAACTTGAAAAAAGAAAAAGTAGATTATGATTATGGTTTGTTCGGCCTTTGCGAAAATCATTCGTTATCTTTTCTTCTTGTTCTAGGACATAATCCTTTTAAAGAGTTGGTACCATCCCCTTGGCTCGATTAGCCAAAAGAATCTCAATATCCCATCCCCCTGCATGGATACCGTCGGGAAAGCGCAAAAGTCAGAGATTTAAAAAGTTCTAAACAACAACTATCATGATTGTGTTGTACCATTGTTCTGTAGGTAGTCGGTTATTTTTTAGTAGAGAATGTAGACAAGGGTAATTGTCAAAATAAAAACGGCACAAACGACCCGTTGACTCGACATATTTCAATTATGGAAGTTACCCAACTCGTTCCCAGGTTCTCTCTTACTCATAAGACTCAAGTATCAGCTGTTACGACACCTTTAGCTTTTTCCCATAGTACACTGAGAGCGTAGTGACCGCTGACACTTGAGCCCATCTTACCCATTCGCTTTCCTACTTCCGGCGGAATGAGAAAAAGCAACAGAGACAACAAGGAAATAGCGACAGGCGGTGCAATGTAGTTGACAACATAGAACAAGGCCTTCCGTCTTACTGCTATGGTGTACACCACGACAGAGAATGGATCATCGTGCCAGAAATACAGCTCGTTTTTTGCCTCTGCAGAGATGTATAGCAGATCCCACATGTTGTTTTTGGTGAACTGTGACAAGTCTATACCACCTTTAGAAAGGCCAAGACGCACCATGGTAAAGTCCATAGTCCACGAACCAAATGTCATGTTACACATCTGATCATCGAAAGGAAAGTCGGCAATGTTCATTGCGCATGCGCTATGGATAGTCGTGGGCTGAGAGAAGAAGATGACTCCATCTTCGTAAATAATGACGCTCATATTCAAACCATCTTTAGAAGAAACTCCGAAGTCTCTTATGGCACCAACTCTAAAGAAAACGAATTCAGTTAACCGATCGCGAAGCTTTCCAATGCTGGTGACATGAATTGATTCTTGTTTGATCCTGTACCTACGCCAACCTCTTCCCCAGGTTCTCTCTTCTTCCCCTGGGATAAGGAGAAGAAAGAACCTTGTAACGAGGTTACATCGAGCCTCGATGCTTTCAATAAGCGTCTCTACCTGAGGTCGCGTCGAGAAAACTCAGTGAAAATGGTTGATTTGTTTCCATCAGCGATTTTCAAGCCTGCGAGAAGACTTTTAGAACTTTCACCTAGCGTCTTGTTACGATATTTTGTTACTTGCCAATGAGTTTCTATGTTTGTTGTATTTTTACTAGCCTGCGAGCAGGCTCTCGTTTGGGTTTTATGCGCGAGATGCGAGACGTGAGTGGCGAAGCCGCGAGAGCGTGGGGCGAGGTGGGCGCCCCACGCTCTCGCGGCTTCGCCACTCGCGTCTCGCATCTCGCACATAAAACCCAAACGAGAGCCTACTCGCAGGCTATATTTTTACATAAATGTAACTTGTTCTGACTGATTCAAGATAAATGAAATAAACTCTTCCCAAGAAACAGCTATATAAAGTCAAATCAGAAAACATCAAGGCAACGGTAGAAAGGTCTTTTCCCATATGATCTCGTTGTTACTCAGTTACACACACTGTACTCACGCCGAATATAGCACCATGTCTGGAGTCCAGACTTCGTCAAAATTCACGGTTAGTGATGTTATGTTGCACTGGGACGAGTTCCATTGCAGCCTGTAGTCCATCCAGAACTAAAGCGACAAATAATATAACCGAAAGATGAGCACAAGGGCCTTTGTACTACGACCATTCCTGTCCCCTTAGGGTTGTCCTGCTCAGCCCTTCCCGGTTACGAGGAAACTCCGAAGACGACACTGGGTGCACTTGACAGATCGAATCGTTCCCAGGGGTTGCTTGTCACATTATCAAGCTATTAGTCAGGTTCTTTATGTGCGTTTGGCTACAATGTAATGCTACTCAATTATGACTTTAACTGACAAGTGCCTAAAATCAAAATTCAAGAAAAATCCCAAATTTCATATTGTAAAATACTTAATATAAATAATACCATGTGAAAGTACTGCTGAAGAGGTTTTATTTGAATGGTCACCCCATAGGATTTCATCCACAGACTCAAAAGTTAGAACCATCTTAAACGTCTCCAAAACTATCTCTGGAAGTGAAAGGGTTATAGAGGCTCTGTCGCCTATTTTTAGGATTACTTTACAAAGCTTAAACATATATTATCGTCTAAGGAAACCCAAAATAATGGTTCTGCTTTGTATAAAATTACTCTAAAAGTTTTCTGAAACTGTAAGTAAGTGTGTTTGGCTGCGGACGGCTAGGACGGAAATGGATTGAAACTTGAAAAAATTTGGTTGATGTTTCCACTGTGTTTGATCCTTATTTCGTGGAAAAATCGACAGAAACTGATTATGGTTTGTTCAATTTGAGAAAATCATTCGATTTCTTTCCTTGATGCTCTAAGAGCATTTCATGTCAGGTATTTCTGGATTTAAATTTCAGCACATTTTTCAGCCAAAAATATGAAAATCGTCGTAACAGAGTCCCGGAGATCTACAGAACGTTAAGCTGGCGGTTAGTTCGATCGTTTTTTAAACTTAACTTACCATTCGGAACCAGATCTGTAAGGCGATTTGTTCCCTCTTTGGATTCTACGTTTATGAAATAAACAAAAACAAAAAAATTCTAAGAAGGAGTTTTCATTCCTCGCCGGCGGTGAGCCACTGGAAGGTGCCATACCCCACAACAGCCATTTGGTCGCTGGAGAGTTCTGGGTTTATTGGACAAAACTCATTACCAAGCAATTGAATTATGGTACCTAAATACCCTTATGAAAATGATATATCGGATAGGAAACGATGCATTGCTATTTCAATTTTAAACATGTAAACGTTGATGGAAAGCATCTTTGATACTGCCAGGACTACTAATTTTGTTAAACCCCAAATTACATCAAAACAGGTTTAGAGTACATTTGAGAAAAACAACTGTTGCGTTGTCAGAATTATGCCCCTGCAAACAGTAACTGTTTAGTTAGGTTCAAACGTTCAAGAAATTAGTGGTTATTCAAACAGGGCAGCACCCTCTTGCTGATGATTTTCCCGTCTTCTCATCCCTGGCCGACGTCCCTTTTCCGCGTGAAGCAAAGGAAATAGGAGACGTCTGCACGCAGGCTACTCATCCCTGATCGTAATGCGTAGAAGTTAAATGCTGGTAATTCTATTGGAATTTAAACTTTAAAAGGAGGGAATGCAAACTTTGCGAGTTCTCAATTTGTCAAGTGGAAACCGTTAAGTACAGTGTAATCCGGCTTTCGACAACATGACATCAATTCAGACCTGCGCTTTCTTCGCAGACTGTAGACCACGCTTGTTATTTTTATTTTATTTTCTTGATTGCACTTGGATTCGTAAGTGCATCACACCTGCACAGTTGACTTGCTAATACTAAGTGGAATGGAAGTATACCTATTTAAATATCTAAGCCCAAGAATTGTATTAGGTTTTGTTTATTTACTTACAACGTCTTCAAGATTAGTAACCACCAAGTTGAGAGAAATGTTTACTGTTGATGAAGGCCGCTGATTCTTGCTGTAGTTTGTAAAGAGAGTTTTCATCAGTTGTCCTTCCTCTTCATTACTATAACTGAAGGGATCTAAAGAATACAAATTGGTCATTAAGTTGCAGGGAACAAGTCCCACTTTATCCGACGCCGAGGGGCGCTTTCCATATAGTCAAAATTTCCTGTTTAACGGCTTAAAAGTGCAAATGAGAACGCACGGATCTACTCAAATTTTTCCGGAGCAAGCGGACGCCTAAGGTGCTCCATCCACTTATCCATTTCAAGGGTTTGGGAAGGAAATTACTGTTCCACTTTGTTCCACATAGTGATAAATACGCACTATAGAATCAAACTACCTTTGCAATCTGTTTAAATTTCTTTAAACGAAAAAACAACAAGTGGCTATCAGGCAAAGTCAAAATTATCTTCGTTATTCAACATAGTGCAATATCTATTTTTTTGCTAAATCTAACAGTAACATTGCTGAAGTTGGGAACTGAAAACGCATCCTCGGAGACCCAGGGCGACTAGTCGGGACGACGGGATTTTCACAGGCGAAAGTTTACAAGAAGAACGTTCTTGTTTCAAAATTTCGCCCACGAAAATCCCGTCGTCCCGACCAGCTGCCCCTAGGTCTCCGAGGATGCTGAAAACGGAAGCTCTTCGTCTAAACGGAAAAACCCACTTTCCAAGTGACACGGAAAGGTTTCGAGAATTTCAAACCGAAAATTTTTGCTGAAAGGAAAACACTTATGGTTCCTCTTTGATCCAAAGAGTCTTTCAAAAAGTTATTTTTGAGGACTGACGTTTTCCCAATATTTTCTCGATTCGAAGAGCTCTCCAAACAAAGGTTTCCTTTTAAGGAATTTCCTGACCAGTTTTCCCTTAGCTATCTCCCCTGTCTCCATTGCAAAACATTTAAATGGTTAAGCTGTAAGCTTTTTTCTATTTCGGCTGGAAAACGTCCGTTTGGTAATAGTTTTGTAACTAATTCTTGACTTCGTCGACAGCTGTGGTGAGTTGCGAGTAACTATTTCGCATGCTGATCTTAACCATGGCTGTTTAACTGAGCACGACACTCTTGGTACGACGTAAATACGAAACGCTTCCATTTACTGCTAATCAATAACAATAACACAACGTATCCTAACTACATCATGGCCTTACAATGCACAAGATATAAAGCTGGCACAACAAGGCAGATAGTGCTGACAGAGACGAAATCAAGAGAGCTAGACAGTTGACACTAATAGAGAAAGAACCGCGAGAGACCAAGGCTTAAGGTGCATGGTGGATTAATCCCCCGTGGATCCTTAACAAAATGTTCAACGTATATCAATCTTCCTAAAAATAACTATTTTTTAAGGAACAGCTATTACTTATATACAGCTGGATTAATACCTTGATCTCCAGATGCTGTTAATGATATCCCAATGATGATTCCACTGAGAAGAATAGAATTTGCTAACATCTTAGAACTGAAGAAAAAAACATAAATATGAAAAGCAGTTTAAGAATGAAAACAATTCCACTTTTTAGTTCTCCAAGAGAGTACCTGTTTTCCTTTACGTACTTTGTGACGTATTAGCAGGTGGTTTATTGAGCGAAGATTCATCTATTTACGAAGACTGAGGTGAATAATTAGTTTGAGTGTATAACAGACCAGTATATAAACGGGAAAGTTTCTATTGTTGGTTATTCATGCTGCTGAAAAACGACACAAATTTGTTCGATTTGCATACCAGTGAATCGAAGCAAGATATGCTGAATTTACTACAAGACCCAGAGCCAATCAGATCTCATGTTATATAACAGTATTAAATGATTTTGTATTAGCCAATCACATAGTGCGAGACGTAATATTTATTGGAAAACTCATGTGCAATGTGGAACTTGGTATAAATTCATAAAGAGTTTTTTCATGCCTTATGTTGTTTCAATTGTCAACGTTGCCAAACCGTCATCTGACCCTTCATATGATTGTGTCGGTGACTTTTCGGTATTTCTCGTTAACTTTTGTCTGACACAAGCAAAACACTAATTTATTATTTATAATATAAGTGGTGCCTAGAGAACACTTTAAAGAACTAATGATGATGAGAAGCCACTTGTTAAATAATTTATTTGTACAAATAAAATGACTTAGAATAAATCCTTTCTAAAACATCCATTTACGCCTTTGACACGCGTTTAATGCTGCTTGTATGAAGAGAATTTTTTTCATTTTGTTTTGCTTATTTTATTCACCACACGAGTACAGGTAAATATTACAAAAAATGGTGAAAAATAGTGTTAAAAATAATTGTGGCGAGAAACCCTAAAAGAAAACGTAAGGGTTCATTACAATCATACTTCCTCTTGGAGTAAAACATTTCGTTTACCTGGACGGATATACCAGGGGAACAGCTATAGATCGAAGACTGGAGTCATAGCCTTCTCCTAGTAGATCCCAGCTGATGTGTTTATTGAAAGAAAAAGGGAATTTCAGTAGGTTTATCCCAGCCTCATCCACAGGCAACTAAAAGGGAGCCCTTGAAGGGAGACTGGGATAGAACCAAGGCCCGTGAGCAGAATTGGAATTGCCGAAAATTTCACGAGGTCCGAGACCACTCAACTCGGAAACTCGTCCCTAGGACTGCTCGGCTGTCCTTGCAGACGGTGGTATTTTCAAGGGCACAACCTTTTACCTTTCAGCAGACGTAACGATAAACAAGTAAGTTCTGCTATGTCTAACTTGGTTATCTCAAACTTCTTGAAGCGAAACCCGATTCCCTTGGATACCGAGAAACAGTAATTAACCGCTCTAACTCCCACAAGATCTCGGACAAGTTTTCGTCTGTTGAATGTTGGAGATAGCAGAGTTTTCTGTTCTTCCTTGGAGTAGCGCGTTCTTCCCGGTTTACATTCAAGGATTCAAAAGAAAATGAATAGACTCGGCTCAACTCAGCTCACCATATATGATTCTAAATTATGGGTGGAAAAAGTCATGTGATCACGTAGTGTGATCACGTCGAGTGTGATGCCCACCCAGAGTGACAACGTAGTATGACAGCTCAAATGAATGCCCGGGGGTACTCCACGAAAATGTGGGTGGGGGTGTGCGGCACGCCTATCCTACCCTATTTCAGACCTGACCCAAAATTCGATGCCCTATTTCAGACCTGCCCAAGAACTGCTTCCACTTCTCAAGAGATGAGAAGAGAAAAAGTAGCTTCTTCTGAAAACCATGCCCAATTCCAGACCAGATCGCTCGAACCTAACCCTATTTCACACCAAAATGGTCAAAATCTATACCCTATTCAGACTAAAACGCCTCGAAAACCATACCCTTTAGCGCCGCATATACCTTTCTAGCTTATATAAGGGAGTACCCCCCCGGAAATGAATGCTCTCGAGCAACACTTTCCTGTGTTGATGATTACTTTTCGATGGATATTTTGCAAAAGGAATTTGAAGCATTTTTCAGTTTCGAACATGTGCACTTTTGGGGGGCGAGAGGGCTATTAAAGGCCAGTGGCGCGAAAACGACAAGAAAAGCAATTTGGACACTAATTTATACTGATACACTTTGTTTATTAATGAATTGTGATCAATCTACGTCCATTGAGCTCTGACTGCGTGGATAAATTAAACTGCAAACAACTGTGAGAATCATTGAAGCATGTTCTTATCACCACAAGACATCTCTATTTCATCTTCTAGACACAGCCACATGTTTGTGCCACTTGAAATCACAAAACAAGTGCTCTCGGATAATTCGACTCAAAGTCAATCATCAGGCAGTGAAAATAAGATTTACAAATAAAACAACATGTACTATTAGCGAAGACTGTTCCCTTCCAGCAACAGGCAGAGACCCTTGAAGTTAAGGTTATGTCTACTAGAGTGATTGATAACCTTTTTATCAAAAGCATACACTAGGTTGGTTAGAATTTTGTAGTTAATTAAGCTGAGGTTTCACTGCATCCTTGAAGTGAAACGCCTGGACTTCATTTCACCTAGTTCTATCGTATTTTTCCTACGTAAACATTGCCCATCCATTTGCACTATGAATGATTTGTTGCAGCTTGTGTTTTATTTCACGAAATCGCATGGCGTGTTTGTTTTACATGCCGTTTATTATAATAAAAATATTGAATAATAACAAGACAGTAGAGTGGTTTGTCAACAAGAACACATGACACGACATGACCTGTAAAAATCGACTTGTAAAAGCTGCTGCACGATGACGAATTTATCGCTCTAGACTGGATAAGTGTGTGATTGGCAATGCCTTGGTGGTGAGATATTTTCAACCTGAAAAGGTAATTTTTGCGTTATAACCTTTATCAGTGTCAAGGGGCTATACTTGAACTTTGATAGAATAACATGCCAAAATAAATTATCTCTGGGCTAAAAATCAAGAAACGCCGCGGTGTGTAACTAATTATTCTTGAGAATGTAGACTACTTCACAGCAACAGACATAGTTGCACCGAATCTCTGATCTCCAGCCAAAATTTGTTTTTCAACAGGCTGCTCTTCTCTGCTGCTCTGTTCTCCAGGTAACAGATATGCTTCAACTGCACGGACAACGACTGGAAACAGAAAGAAGGCAAAGGCGGTTAACAGAGCCTCATTTGTTTTATTCCATCGAACAGCAGTCTAAACAGGTTCCGACTCTTAAATCTAGAACCCGCCGCAGGAGCGATCGAACGAACGGAATTACAGCGAACGTTAGTGGAAAGAAATACTTCTTCACTTCAAGATTACTGTCACGGTATCCAGAAAGTCTTCTAGCACATAAACATAAACGAAAATATTTCTACGATTGTATACGTGATGAGTACTTCTTTGACCGGAACCGGACGGCGTTCGAAAGCATCTTCACTTTTTACGAGACAAAAGGAACACTTGTACTTCCCGATGACAGCTTCCCGGAACAACTTCTAGCGGAAGAGTTGCACTTTTTTGGACTCTACGAATACCTTACTGAGCACGACAAAACGAACAACGTAGTTATCCCAAGCGCTCTGAAGAAGAAACGAGTTGCCCCTAAGAAGAAATGTCAAAAGAACGTTTGGGAAATCTTTGAGATTCCTGATTCAAACACCCTCGCCCGACTTATAAACCTATTTTCATTGCTGGTTATCATTTCTTCAGCAGTTATCCTCTTTGTTGATACGCTGCCTGATTTTCAGAGATTTGAAACTTCGACCCCGATGCCTGCAAACAATTCTAACCACGAAGAAGTCTCTTCCAAATCATCATCAGAACGCTTTCGAATCTTCTCTGCGATGGAAACATTTTGTATTGCATGGTTCACTCTGGAACTGCTCGCACGTTTTTTAGTTTCACCAGAAAAGAAGACGTTTTTTCTCCGAACTCTAAACGTCATCGATTTCATAGCTATAATCCCGTTTTATATCTCCCTGATTATTTCCACCCGGAAGTTTGGAGCTCCGCTGTATATCATGCGAGTCCTACGACTTTCCAGGGTCTTCCGTGTTTTCAAAATCTCGCGTTACGTTGCAACGATGAAAGTACTTGGGAAGACTGTAAAAGCAACTGTGGAAGACCTATGGACCATGTGCTTTCTCATCCTAATAGGAACTATTTTATTTGGCAGTATAGCTTATTACTGTGAACAGTGGGATGATGGGACTGTTTTTGACAGTATTCCTATCTCATGCTGGTGGGCTTTGGTCACTGTTACTACTCTCGGGTATGGAGACCTGGCGCCGACCACACTTGGTAAGCAATTTTAACCAAAAAAGCAACCATTTTCGTCTCCAGATTCCCCTGTCTCTCTTAGTCGACGACGCCTGGAAACGATCGCCGGCTAAGAGTTACAGGTGTATCTGGGTATCAGAATGATAGGTAACCAGAACATTCCTCTCGTCCCAGAGCCGCTCGTCCCTCATAGTTGGTAGGATCTTCGCCGCGGTCAAACGAGAAAAATAAGAACAGTACTTCAAAGATAAGGGAATTATTTCCACTGTTTAAAGTTTGATACTTTACCAGTATCCTGTTGATTTACTAAAATGTTTCGAGCTTTACTAAAAAAGTTTTAAGTGTTTGAAAACGGGAAACGGAATTGTCGGCGCCATTTCTAAGAGTAATTTTGTTCAGATGCGGAATTTTTAAATAGCAAAGAAACTCGTGTATTTGAGAGAAATGAAAATATATTTACACTCACCCACTAATTTATATAACCTTGCTCATGTTTTGACTGCATCGTAAATAAATCTTACAAATTAAACGAAAAAACTGCCTCAGACGTTTGACCGCGGTGGAGGTACGGTCCCACCGCATGACACGCTAAGCTCCTCGTGCCATGCGCAATACTCAGCGCCTGACATTTAAATTCTGATTGGTTCAAAGCATAAGATTTGTTGTGATTGGTTGTATACTTTTTCATGTAATTACACTAATTTCAGTCAAAGAGACACTAGAGAGAAGGAAGTGAATGACAGAAGTAAAGAGTCGTGGTATGATCACTGCCTGAGACGTGCGTAGGACAGAGATGTATGCACTTCGACGGCGTACGTAACAACAGGATCGGCCGTCCTTAGGGTTTGATTTTGCAACAAAACTTGACAAAGAAAAACGAACAACAAAAGAATAGAAAAGCTGATATTTTTACAAATAGAAAGAGTTTTATAGTATTTGTTATGACAAAATGACCTGAACACGTTTTCAGGGTCGTAATAACGACGACCACCATTAGTCTTCTCCGGCTGTAATATTTGCTGCGCTGTGGTCAATGAAATTGCAGCTTTAGTCCACCCCTGACGTTTCTTCACGATTCTTCCTCTGCAACATTAAGCATTGCAATATTCTTTCAACAATTTAAGGAGCGGATGGTGCAATCAGCTTATGTTGCATGCAATAATATATTGCTTGCAAAGTTGCACCTTAATTAGCCTCCAGTCTCTTTCGGTCCATCGGTCAATGGCTTGGTGACCATCTGCTACCATGGAGACCCTGGGTATGAGATTGCAATCTGATAGGTTGATTTCTGCTTTCAGGAGGCAAAATTGTGGGCGGCGTTTGCTCAGTCTCAGGAGTGTTGCTTATTACACCTTTCCTACCGATCATCTTCAACAAGTTTGAACGGTTTCAACAGTTGGAAAAGGAATCTAGAGAAATAAAGGTTGAAAAGAACCATCAACCGTACCAGCAGGTCTACACACAGTACAAGGTCAACAAAGTCTACCTTAGACAAAGAAAACGACGATACACTATGTAAAGCAAACTCTGTGTGTCTGTCTAAGAATCCTTAAAGAAAGTTACCTCTTAACTTAATGTCAGCTTATATTTAGAAAACTTTGGTAAAAAGAATCAATAAGATCTAATCTGCCAAAATAAATCAACACGATTTTGCATTTAATAAAAAGCTTCCAATTTAAAAACCATGCGTACAATTATTGATGTTTCCTCGCGTACGCGTCTCGACTTGCCCACAGGTCGAGCTCAGAATTTTTTTTCGGTAGCGCGAAAACCCCACAAAACCGAGAGTTTTGAGAAAGACTAGAACGCGTCCTGTTACCCCGGCTAACGGTCATTTCCCGCAACAGGGCCCTCTATTTTTGGAAATTCATTTCCACTTCTTTTCTAACTTACTGAAGAGCACTTCATTTTAAAGTATTCTGTTTAGCGTGATCGTCCGAGTGAGAGTGTTGTCCTAAAAAGGACAGTTATTGTTAACACAGTTAATCTTCTGATTGGTTAATGAAGTCGTGATGCCATTGGTAGTAAAGACTCAAAATCAGTTTCAGTGAGTTTCCGTAGAATAGTTAGCCTGTCTCCCCTCGTTTTTTCCCGCTCTTTCGCTCCTATATTTTCGCTCCACTATCTGAACGCCTGGAACAGGCTATGGAATAGTCAGGTAATGAGGCATTTTCACGATGGCGTCATTTTACCCCAATTACGAGAGTCCATTTTGTTTTCCTTTCTTGTTTCAATCCTGTGACTTTAATAACTAGCCCCGATTAACATTAGAAAACAAAAATCTGAAAGATTCTGGTGGTTGTAGTAAAAAGACACCATTGTCAAAAACCGCCTTCTGGATTTCTGGGTTTTGGGGCCTTAAAAAACACGTCAAACAAACAAAGAAGATGATCCGGCCTTTCTGTCAACACGAATTCTGTTCTTTGCAATTTGTTTTGATTTTGTGTTAGACTAGTCCAATATTGGCCATCTGCGTTTACTAACGTTCTATTGAAGTCTTACGTCTATTTCACCTCACCGTAGGACTAGAGACAACTGAAGAAAAACGCTGGCAAACTGAACAAGGACGTTACTGTTCCCAACTACCATTGCAAATTGTGTGCAGGCAATCCAGAATTTTCATTGTTTTGTACTATCATTTTCCATCAACTGTTCTATTACCATTGTGTAGAATAGAAATAGTAGCTTCATCTCCATTAACGTGAAAAATTCCTCGCGAATGGTTGGCTGCAAACTACTTGTTATAAACAAATCCCCAATTTCCCTTTTCAAACTTTTGCACGTATTGCTTGCCTATGTTGGTCGAGTGTCCTGCTGAAGATTTGAGAGACTGGGATCTAGTTTTCTACATCAAAGATGGCGGTCGAAAGCAATGAATCTTCTTCAAAGAAGGCGGCTTTAGACTACTCATTCATCAAGGGCTTTGTAGCAGGAGTTGTCTTTTCACATATCAACAAGAGACTATTATTAGGACTGCTGGTTGGAACTGTGACAGGAGCTTATATACAACAGAATTACGAGGGAATGCCAAATGTTGAAGAAACGGCGAAAAGACTGATGCAATCAATTCGAGAGGCTTTAGATAAAAAGAAGTCATAACAACATGCACAGATAATCGGCCTGACAGTGAACCGGACTAGCAATGGAAATTGCCATGGTGTAAATACTTCAGCCAGCCCTCAGAGTGTTCGAATTCGATGATGGACGCCCCGGGATATGTCGCAACTTGCACTGCAGAGTTAGGAAGTCGACACAGCATATTTCAAAATGAACCTAACTTCCTCAGGTTTTTGCTTTTAGTGTTGGGAGGAACACTTGGATTCAGAGGTCCTCTTTATATAGTTGCGTGAAATCTTCAAACGGATCACTCATAAAGTGGTTGAACCTGGCCTAAACACTAGGATAGTATCTTGTACGACTTGTCGGCCTTCACTCTTTGCCATCATGAGCTGAGGAAAATTAGAACTGAAAAACGACACACTTTTACATCTAGGCGAAATAGCCGTTGGAGGTTCAATGTTGGTCCACGAAGGGAATTCTTAGTATTAATAGGATAATAATAGGATGGTATTTTGCAATGAAATTAAAGATTCCTCCATGTTGTGCCCAATGACAAATACCCTGGGTACCATGAACAGGAACTTGAACAAAAGGCAGCAGAAATCAGGAGAAAAACGTGTAGCAATGAGAACAATATTGTGCAATGTTGTGGAAATAAAGCATCAGAGAAAGCAGCTGGCACTGCCAAGAAAAGAAGCAAGGAATTAATCATTCTTGTGGTCTCAGCTGACTGCTCTAATTTACTGCAAGTTCAGGGATAGTTAAGGAAGACGACACATGAACACGCAAAGAAGTCAGCTGCCACGTGGAAACCAGCTGCTTGTATGGGGAGTTTCCAATTCCCACCCATGAGTTGCATTTCAAACTGGAAGGCAATTTTCATATGCGCTTGTGTATTCTTCTTGCTTGACTATCCCTGGCCTAAGCAGAAGAAGGACCAAGTTGTACAAGGCATGATTACTGTATAGAGTATGTTGGCAGCAGCCATGCTGGAGGAGGAAAACAATAACATTCCTATCCATTGGGAAAAAAGCCTTATTCCATGCAAATAGCTTTTATTGTTTTGCTCCTCTAACATGGCCGCCGTGAACACACTCTATTTCTTCTATTTCTTGCTTCACTTCCTGCCCCCCTGCCCCCCTGCCCCCCACCCCCCCACTCTACATGACCTAAAATTAAGAAGACCTCTAAGGGCTTAATAGAGGAAATACGGTATGATGACATTGAATTCAGATTTAATTTTTTGTTTTTTACGTAACTGCTGTAATTCAAGACTTGAGAGTTAATGTATTAACTCAGATGCAGGGCTAATGTTCAAAGCAACAGCTTAATTTTTGTCTCATTTATTGCAAGTTACACTTGCACGATGACTTCTTAAGCTAAGATAGCGAACATGAGTGAAACTGAGTTTGTTTGAAGCATCTTTATTTCAGTAATACTTTACAAAGCTAATATAAATTTTTGAAGCTTGTAGGAAATGAACACAATTATGTACATAAATGACACAATAAATAACCTATTTTCACTACAATGGAATGCCCTCAATAAGACCACTTACGACCACAAAAAGGTGATTGTGTTCATAAGTGGACATATTAACAGGGTTTTCTTTCAAATAAATGGGTACATGAGCTTTTGTATTGGCCAATAGAGGCCCCTTGACAGCATGCATCCACATAACATCTCATTTCCCTCCCTCCTCTCTATGATCGTGCCTTCCACATGGGCTACTTTCATCACTGCATGTACTTTTGAGTCATTCAACATGATGGTCAGTAGAAGAGGTATATTGAGTAGGAAGTTCATCTGCAGTTGGTCCAGGGTAGGGGTGGAATTCTGACATTTTTATACTGTATTGCCCCTTTAACCCCCCCCCCCCCCCCCTGCCCTTTCTCCCTCCCCACACTTTATTCAATGATATGGATCCTCACTGACATAACAGGGGTGGATCTTAGCACAATTATTGAACCTCAGTTATCTAGACTGGGTAACCAGTGAAAATAGCCAACTGGTTTGCCTCCTGCCAGTTGGGTTTCATTTACAATATTTTTTTCAGTTGTTAGAGTGGCACACCTGTAAACTAGCTGGTCTGGTGTAAGGCAGTAACAAGGAAAGCTAAATGCGCTGACCATTATATTCATCAATTTATTTTTATTTATTTTATCAAAAAAGAATTAGGTGACCAATCACGATGGTTGTTTTCAGAGGACACTTAAACATGCAGCTTAAATATCTACACATTTAACCTCATCTTCTCTGATGGTGTTCTCAATCACTTTTCACTGGGGAACATGGAGTAAATGAAGCCTTTTGCAACTAACAAATCACACCTTTCCACAGATGTTCCAACCATCACCTATAAATGTTCGTGAATAGATCAAAACTACTAAGATGAGCCCAGATTATTGAAAAGTCCGGATAATCGACGTTTAACTGTTAGATTTTCCCTGGGTAACCTGCAACCAACAAACTTCTTGTTCAGATTGTGTAATCTGGATATCACCCCTGGGGCCCATTTCTCAAAACTCCCAATAACTTTCCGGGACCGGTAAGTATTTTTCGAGCTCATTTATTCGTCAGCTAATAGTAATTATTGGCACAGACTTATCGATATGCTACACGAAATTATAACGATTAAAATTTAGCTGTCAAAATCAATAAAAAGTTTATAGCTATTGGAGAATATTGTGCACCTAAAATAGTTTTCGGGCCCGGAAAGTTATTGGGAGTTTCGAGAAATGGGCCCCTGAATAAAAAAAAGTTTATCCAAGCCTGGGATGTTTCAGCAAATTTTGCTCTTCCATGATGTATACATTGTACTCACAGTTAAACCTTGAACAATGGCAATAAAAATATTCCTTTTTACAAGTACTGTAATTCCTCCATGTACACATACTGGTTGACAAATTATATACGTGCTCTTCTTAAGACCCCTTCCACTTCCAAAAGAACCAGTGCTCAAACTTAAAAAAAATCCAGTTCATTTTGTAATAATTATTTTTAAAAAAACTAACAGCAACAGAGGAAACTACCACTATTAAAAAGTATAGTTTTCAGTTGAACAGTCACACTTCATATTTCGTCCCCAAGTTTAAAATGTTTGAGCCACATAAAATGATGCTTGTAAGGACAGTGAAAAGGATAAACACAGGACAGGATTTTAAAAAGCTTTCTGTGAACTTGGACATTTAACAAGTTATTAATTTATGCTGCTTCAAAGAAGTCCACAAGATTCTGTAGATCATAGTTGTCCAGCACTTCAAGGAGAATTGGGACCTTGCTCTTCACATTCATCCCCTGAGGAAATAAGAAAAGGAGAACAAGCATTTGGTCTTATTTAATGAAACAAAACTTAACGAAAACAACGTCACATAGCATGATCATAATTATTTGAAGGTAAAACATGATGTCATTGAGTCACAATATCACATACTCCATTGTGTGGTTCCAGAAAATATCCATACCCCCAGTAATGAGGGTCATTGGAAATTCTGAGGTGGAGGGGGGTATTAAAGGCCAAAATTTTTAAAGGAATGTATGAGCCTAAACTGGAATTTCCAAAGGGGTGGGAGTTCAAACCAAAAAACCCTTTGTGGGGGGAGTAAGGATATTTTTTGGAGAAACACATTGCTCACATTTAAAATTCGAGTCACAACAATCTGAGGGTAAACTGGAGGTAGGGGTGGGTTAGTGGGTGATAAGGGGGCACATTCAGTAAGATAACAGATCTCACAGTGATGTTTTCAGAAAGTAAAATTTTTTCAGGCTTTCTTTGCAAATTCTAAAGTTGCTAGTATCACTCATGAAAAATTATTATTAAGGGAAACAAATATTTTCAGCTGTGATCAAGAGGACTGATAAGGGATTATGGAATACATTTCATTGGTCGCTCACCTTAAACTTAAACTTGTCAATGTAGAGATCAGTTATCATGCCTGATATTAACAAATTTTGTTAGGGAAAATACAGCAGATGAAATACACAGAAAGGAAAATAATGCCACTACTATCCCCTACAACATCAGCATGCAGTTTAACTTTCATAAATTTTCCCTGACAGTAGGAGCAATTGTTGAAATAACGTTAGTCCTCACTGTGAAATGTCCCCCCCCCCCACCTCCTCAACATCAAAGTTCCTACAAACACAAACAACTCCTGTCTCTCCAATAAGACATCCCATTTCAACAGTCATGCAAATTTAACATCCATTATTTAAAAGGAAACTAAAATGTTAAGGACTGGAATTGTTTTGTAAAGGATACCATACAGTCTTTCTAAATGGCAAGGCTGTTTCTTATACTCTGCTTGGAGATTTTCTGCATCATCTAAATTAAACACATCAGATGGATATAGATAAGTAAAATTAAAAATAATCTGTCTGTCCATCCATCCGTCCATCCATCCAACAATCAATAAATGACAGATTTACAATTTCAAGGATCCATTTTTACATGAGAATGCAGTTACAACATATTTTATGGATTTAAGTGAATAATTCTTACCCAAAATCTCTTGGTACTCTGGAGCAAAAAATCCAATGTCACTCTCATGCATCTGTAGTTCCTAAAAATAATAAGAACATGTAAAGGGTAAACATAAGCAATATTATTTCTAATGTCAGACATCTTTGAAGGGACACTCCTCAATGCTAAGGGCTGGAGATCATGGTCAGCGGAGTAAGGCACTTTTTCTTTGTAAGCCTGAAGACTGATGTTCTTGGCGTCTTGGAGCTGGGGCAAATTAAGAGAAGCTCCTATAATTCAAATGCTTGTAGCCTGTTTTTGAGGCACCAAATTCTCAATTTAGAGTTTTCAGTTTTCAGTTACCCATTGGCAAGCAATTGCAGAGAGAGTCATTCCAATTTGATATTTGTTGATTGACCAAACATCAAGTACTGTTATGTACCAGTCAAATTGAAGCTTCAACATTTCCCCCGAGCAACCCCCCGGGCATTTGAACTTTTGAAGATAGGCTTGTTCAAATTCCCTTCCCTCGGGGCAAAAAGGGCTGTTCAAATGCCCCACCAATTAGTACTGAAATACCTCTCCTCAAAGACAAATTTTGTCTTCAATCAAACACTGTTCATGCTTTAGAGAGTGAGATATTTCATAATGACACCTTCAAACTTCTCTTAAAGACCCTTTTGAAAGTCTAGAGTTATTCACTAACAAGGGGGAAATTCTATCTTGGAAATCCGTCAAACCCTGCAAAAACTGAAAAAACTCACGGGCCTATTACGCTAGAACATGAGATAAATCTGGTTCAAATTCCCCACCCTTTCAAGGCAATGTTCAATTCCCCCCTCCCAGGGCAAGAATCACAGTCAAATGCCCAGTGGGGGAGAGGGGGGGGAGAGGTGTTGAAGCTTCAATTTGACTGGTACGGTGTGTCTTGACTCAACACATGGACAGATCATGATGAAGATGACGGCAAAATTTATATTGGTATAAAGTTCTGTACTAGTATAAAAGAGGGTCAACTCCAGGCTGAAGATTTAAAACCTTGAGAACGGAAAGCATATAACAACCTGTAATATTGTGCTTATTGGCTTAAAGGTCGCCACCCTGAAGATGGCCAAGAGCACTGTACAGAGGCTGGCTAACTATTTGAAAACTCTTCAACTACAAACCTTGAGTCCTTCTATAAGCTGGACTTTCTTGGCCAATAGCAGCTGATATTCAAGTTTGGGATGAATGAGGTTCAGAGTGTGAACTACGGAATCTTCATTAAGATCTACAAAGTAATCCGAAATGAATGTTATGACAAGATTCAACCTGACAATTGAATTTTTTACTAATTTCACACAGTGACACAACCCCTGCCATCAAAGATGACAAATTTCATACAAAAGTTTGACAAACCATAAGAGATGTTAAGGTTGATTTTCCTTTTTGTTGCTTCTTTGGTCAATACGTCCTTGAGAATGGATATTGTTGAGATATTGTCTGATTTGAAGATGGCTTCACCTTTTCTACAGAAAACAATGAGAAACAGAAAACGTATAGTTAATAAGAGGTGAATTAGACAGCTAGAGCTTCAAGGGGACTAAGCTGCCTACCATTATACAAAGAAATTGAGAGTTTGAATGATATATATGGCCACTGCTCTACTTTACTTAAGAATTCACAGTAACTGAAATTAAGCCCTCAGCTATTTGTGATAGACTTTGCATTCCTTCATAAATGAAGTAGCACTCAGCACTAATTGTCACTTAAACACCAGAGAAATCAGAACAAGGAATTGACAGAAACATTCTAGATAACCTTTAAACTTAACAAACCAGTAATTTAATCACTACTTACTTGTACTGGCAGTCCAGCTGCGTGTCAAGAAATGTGGACAGAAAATGAAAGCTTACTTGCTCCCCAGCAGGTGTTCTGTTGGTAGAAATGTCAGTGCATACTGGTTACAACAAGGCAGAACAAGACATCCATTACAGCTGATTCCAAACATGATTTGCCAGCAATGATTTGGCCGTCACGATTTGCTCGTAAACACAAAACAATGAAGGCAATTTGCAGAACTTCCAGTTTGTTATGATTATTTATATGTCAGTGGGTTAGTATTTCCTCTGAAAACTCAGAAACATCACAATCATGATGGGAGAATCATAATTATCTGCCAGCTACTATTCACCTACTATGAATCGTCCGTGGCCTCAAAAAGTTACAGAAATTTGCATGAGGAAACTGTCTTCACTGCATCACAATTATGAGCAAGTCATGACAGGAGAATCATAGCTGGCGAGTCTTGATTAAAAAAGCCCGGGTCTCCCTGTGCACACAGCAGTGAAATCAGCTGTGAGGAAACTACTGCTCTACTACTAACAACTTACACTGAGGCTGTGACAGGACGATGGTCTAGTGGTTATGAAAACAACATCAGGATATTGATTTACAGGTTATAAGGTTGGTGGTCTGAGTGCCATGTAGCCACCCTGCTGACAGACTTCACCTTCACCTCACAGGTGTATACATGTAAATGGGTACTGGAAAGCATAATAACCAGCCCTATATACGGTATTCGGATTTAAAGCCATTTTATTTTGAAAGAGTGAAGAGATTTTTACCATTTTTGGTCTGACAAAGGGTATAATAAAAAATTGTGATAAATTATTATGAACTGAAAAAGGTATAGAGTTTTGCCATTTTGGCCTAAGCAAGAGGAAGAATTAAGGCGTGACTGGAAGGTCTGAAGTACGGTAAGGGTACCAAGTTCTGGGCTGTATACCTCTGTGAAGGGTATGCATGGTTTTCAGCCAGTTTAGTCTGGGATAGGGTACAGAAATCAGAGAGTTTCAGTCTACAACAGGGTATCATTTATCAGAAAACTAGGGATTGACACTTAGCAAGTCTGGGATAGGATAGGGATTTTTGGTGTCTAGTCTAGAACAGGGTTGTATAACGCAGCTGAGCATGGTCTAGAAAAGGGTACGGGACTCAGAGTGCCAGCAGGACACTCCAGCCAAAAATTTACAAGGTAGTAATCTCAGGTTTGATCAGCCACTCAGCAAAATACACAGCACACATGACACAAGTCAAAGCATTAAACAAACCTGTCAGGGACCTCAGGAAGACAGAAACAAACCCAAGAATGAACTTCAGCAAGACTAAAATGACCCATCAACTTCAATGTGTTCATTGGCCTGGACAAGAAAAAAAAATGAAGACAATAAATTAGTTTGCAGAAAACTGATGAAAATTAATTGTAAAATAAAAGAAAGACTTAAGAGTATGGTAAATCTTTTCTCTTGCTTGGTAAGACAGCATGGAGGTGGACAGTTGACAGGGAGAAAGACAGATGAGAATAGAAAAGTCGGAAAAAGGACTGGACTGCAGCACCTGATGGGGCAGGATTGTGTCACAAGGTAGGCCTTATGAACCAGTTGGCACAAAAGAGTTACTGTCGAAGGTGAGGGGTACTGATGACTGCTTTTTGGCAAGGTGATAATTAAAAATTTTCTAGGTACCATGAACAACATGGAGCTTTCAAGAACAAGGAAATAAGCAATAAAAACAAGTTTGGTAGCTTACTTAGATTCGTCAAATACGTGAGTCCGTTGGTGCAGTGACAGAGGTTTGATGCTGTACTGCCGTACTTGGCAGGTCTTGGGTTGAATCCTGGGTGTAATGTATGCTTGTAAAGTACCATACTGTCCTTCTATTGATCTAATCTGATATTTGATACAAGTAAATGTATACATAAATATGAGATGTTGTGCATGCTGAGAAACAATTTGCCACTAGAGTATAGGGGCCACTGATGGCATATTTATAAGTTCCCTGTTTACCCTTTAAGCCCAGATATGAAAATTAATATTCTCCTTACTGTTGTCCATACATTTCCTGTGGAACTAGTAAGGAGAATTTGTCTTAAATAATATCAAGACATCTTATCCTTGGTGATCATTTCCTTTATTCTCATCACTTGAATGTTTGAATAGATGGTTATAATGTAAAGAGAAATTTCATTTTCATCACTGTTAGGGCATAACCCTTTAAGCCCTAAGCCCTGATGAACATGAAATTTCTCTTTACATGATCACTGCTTGTTTGAATATTCAAGTGACAGGAATAAAGAAAGTGATCACTGACGATAGGATGTCTTGATATTTAGACAAATTCTCCTTACTAGTTTCATAAGAAATGTATGGAGATCAGTAATGAGAATATGCATTTTTATATCAGGGCTTAAAGGGTTAATGAAAAGTGTGGGGGGAGATTAGGAAGGAGAAGAAGGAAGTAGTGTCACAGTTATTAGTGCAGAACATTTTGGCATAAAATAAAGATACACTTGATTTACAATATTATTGAACATGTTGGCAGTTCCTCAGTGTATCAGAGTCTGGTTGCTCAAGTTTTCAAGCATCATGCAGGCCAGCTTTTATTGTTGTGTTGTGTTCCAAATGTAATGCTCCCAGTACCTCTCTCTCCACACAGGTGTATCGTGAAACATGCATTAAAGGGTACTTGTAATTCTTAAGGAAAACCTCATAAAACATGACGCAGAGTGCTGTGCACTGAAACAGCAGCCCACAGTGGGAGAGAACTTAACATTATTAAAATAATTAACTTCCAAAGAATTGCTAGTTATTAAGAGGTTATCTGCAAAATAAGAAAACTCCACGGAAAAAATTGGTCAAAAACCGCTGCACATTTGCAAAATAATGTATTTGCCTTCAAAGTTCTTGTCTTAACCAATGTTTTACATACTTTGCTACAACAGACTTGCACTACTACAGAAATTAAATTGCAGTCCTGGTGGTAGCTTTAAAGTGCCCATGTCACAAATTTTTTTAAGTTTTCAAGTGAAAGTCCACATTGAAAAAGGAACTTCTGCGAAAAAATTTTTTGATTTGAACAAAACGCGATTTTTTTTATGAATTTTTTTAAACGCGAAAAATTGCCGCCATTTTGGCACACCACTCGTATTAGTCTTCTCTCAGTCACAAAGAAGTTGTGACGTAGGTTAAGGAACACGTGACCACAGATCCAAATAAACTTCAGAGGGATCTTACCTGGATTCACAAGATCCTGAATATTCACAAGATCTAGCCAACAACCCGTCATTTGCTGATAGTAAACTGTAGTAAACACAAGAGAACGCAAGAGCCATGGCAACAAGTGTTCCTGAAACTACGTCACATGGTGAGCCCGCGCTTTACGATCAGCGGAAGGGGTCAACCAAACAAAAGTAGGCTTTAAAAATTCACAAAAAATTCGCGTTTTGTTCAAATCAAAAAATTTTTTCGCAGAAGTTCCTTTTTCAATGTGGACTTTCACTTGAAAACTTAAAAAAATTGGTGACATGGGCACTTTAATAACTGCAGCAAGACTTTACAGCATAGAATAGTTTTCAATAATTTGAGTTTCAAAAGTAAATTGCAATATTAGTTTTGGTTTTGCTTTACTTCATTCTATGATTGGCTAGAAGAACTCACAACATGACTCGATTGCACACATATTTTCCCTTACCTGGTGCCTGTTATGATGTGTGGTTCTAGAAAATATCCATCCCCCACCACAGAGGGTCATTGGAAATTCCAAGGGGTAGGGGGGTCTTAGGCCACAATTTTTAAAGGAAAGTATGAGCCTAAACTGGAATTTCCAGAGGGGTGCGGGATTCAAACCAAAAAAACCCTCTGTGGGGCGGAGTATCGATATTTTCTGGAAAACACAATACATTTTCTTTGAGTTCTGATTGGCTCATTGGGTTGTCTACATCTGTTGTGACTGGTCAGAGTAATCACTTTGGTTTTTGTTTTATGACACATATTAATTGAAAACTGCTCTAACAAAGTAATTAATATATACTAATTTAACAATCACAGTTCCCAAACCTTTAATTCCAGCCTTGTTGTGTTTGCCTGACATCTGTAGGTTGCCAACAGGAAATTTCCATTCTGGAAAAATATGTGCAGGACAAACAATTGAAAACATAAAGAAAATATTTCACAAAATCCTTTGAGAGTAGTAATTGTGCTTTATAGTTATTTTAATTAAACTTTTAGAAGACAATACATTTCATTTGAACATTATCATAATAATACAAGGCCATCAGAATAAAGGCACTTGGTGTGTACACATCAAAGTAAAATAATTTGTTGAGACAAACAAATTCCCCCAATCAATACTACAAGAAATACACATATTTAAAAAAAAGAGTAGGGAGAATTTCACTTTCCACTAACCTCAATATCACAAGCACTATAGCTGACCACCGCAGAGTTCTTGTCCACGTCCAAAAGGTCAATAGGGACATCACTCTATTGCAAAGAACATAGAAGTCATAAGCAGGCACTCTCTACTTACAAATTTACTACACATTTTGTCCAAATCTAAAAAGTATCAGCTTTTCACATTCGTGTTACAGTTCCTGGAAGCATTTTTCTGCATGTTTCATTTTTACACATTTGCAGAAACAGAAGGAAATAGGTTTTCATCATAATTTTACACCCAATAACCAACTGGCTGATTTGCATAAATGTTCAACTAACTGAAGCACATGCCAAAATGTCCATATTTCCTGCAGATTGAGTGAGTCGATTTGGGGAGGGGGTTAGTTGATTTGAGGGGAAGGCTTCATGATGGGGGGTTTGATGCAAAAGAAAGAATGTTCAAGATTTCAGGTCTCTTGAGGTTGGTATCTTTGCATTGTATAAAACTGAAATTATATAAAACTTGATAATGTGAATGGTTTGAACCCAGGAGTCCTATCATAATTTGGTAAATTGTGATCGTCCACTAGGTGAGTGTAGTCCTGAGAAGGACTGTTTGAGATGACATTGACTGACATTTCAACAACCTGAGTTGATGTCATCTCAAACAGTCCTTCTCAGGACTACACTCACCCGGACAATCACAATTTACCAAAACTTGATACATAAACTGACCTGTAGAAGAACGTTGTCTATAGGAACCTGGACTTCGATACTCAGTGTGTAACTGGCATCATCCCTGTTCAGCGCAAATTTATCATTAATTGCAAACTGAGGAATTGCAGACAGGGCACTTGCTGAGTGTGCAGTGAACTGGTACTTTTCTCTTTCTTTTAAAACTTTCTGTTGAAGGGTTTCTATTTCCAATCTGAAAAGAAAGACAGTTTATGGAGAAGGTTTGAATTTAACAAGAGCATAGGCACAATTGTCAATTGTCACTAGATCTGCTTGTATAATATCATGTTGTAGCTTAATTTTGTTTCTGGTTTTAAATTTTTCAAACCAGTTTGGTTTCTATATTCTTTTGTTCCACATTACAGTATAATGAATCTGAGACAAAGGAAAATCAGAATTTAATACCAGTTTAAAAATTTTCAAACCAAAAACAAACTTAAACCACATTTCCTCTCAAATATTGACAACAGGAGCAAGTTTGTGAGTAAACCTTAACCAAACTCCACTAACAAGGCTACGTTTCACTCATGCTGAAATTATGATAAACCGATGTTTCAGCAATACTGCCTTCATCTGGGTCAAAAACGTATTTTAGGGTCAGAAAACTATGTTTGTAACTAGCACAATTTTCTGACCCTCATGAAGGCATTATTGCCAAAACGTCGGTTATTCATTATTTCAGTGTTGAAACTTACATTTTTCCTTTAAGTTACTATAAGATCCCATGCAGAATTAGCCTCCCACGCAGTCGTTTTTAGGGGAGTCGTATTACCCTCCTCCCCACAAACGCCTGCTTACCGGAGTTTGACATTCCTTTTCCATTGTTTTACTTGCGAGGCAAACTAACCATTCACCATTGAGGCATTGTCTGACAAAGACCAATCAAATTAATCGTTATAATGTATGCTTCTGTATTTCCCGTGATTGTTTTTCTTCAGAGATGCTGGTGCCGGGAAGTTGGAACATATTTTTACTTCTAGAATTCATAGAATGGCGAGTTGTGGCTGAAACATCGGAAAAAATGTGTTGCATGTGATTAAAAGTGTTTCCTGTGCGACGCTTTTATCCCGTGATCTACCGAAAGAGTTCAAATTGTCTAACAAGGCGTTGTTGATCGAGCGGACGGTCGGTGAAGACTTCAGCGCTTCCCAAACTGCTGGAGCCAATGCAATGCGAAGGGATATAAGAGACTTCTACGACTTGAAGAGACAATGAGTAAGACGACAAAGGAATGACCGAGATGATAAACCGACAAATAAGATGAAAATATCACACATGGCACAACAACCAAGTGCTGATGCGTTTCAGCGGCGAAATCAGTTGTACTCAATTCGCTGGCATATCCGTTAACGTTTCTTCTATCTTTGCGTCGAGGGACGAAGGAAGTTTTTACAACGCGTGTTCGCGTGCACTTTTCGCACGACATTCCTGCTAGTCCTAGTTATAACACGTAGTCTAGTTTACAATCACCATTGTGATTACACAGAGCTTATCTCTTGCGTTGAATTTATCAGTTTTAAAATCTCTCGACGGATTTCTAAGTTTAATGTTGCATTTGAAAGCTTATAGAGTATAGATAATCCTACACTTCTGAGTTTTATGTACCATTTGCTCAGGGAATGTAGTTATAATTATCCCTGCATTTAATGCCTTTGGAAAAATTTAGTGCCGCACGGGATTGCAACTCGATATCATAAATTTTATGCCTAAACAGCGTTTATCGCGCACATAAATAAATTTATTTCTCCAAAATCTAAGCACCGATTTTGAAGATTAACGTGCCATTTGAAAGCTTACGAAACTTAGTTATCCCTGCATTCAAGAACGATTTTGAGATGACGTTTTACTTTACATTTTAAAATTTATACTGCGCGTCATGTTTATCTGCATGTGTTCCCGCAAAAGCGTCCTGCGGTCAAGGTCAACCTTCCAGCCAGAAGTAGGTACAATACGATTGGCTAAGCGGCGGAAAGGAATGTTGAACTCGGGTAAGCACGCGTTTGTGGGGAGGAGTGTAATCCGACTCCCCTAAAAACGACTGCGTGGGAGGCTAATGCAGAATATCCTTTGCATTATCTTACCTAAGGTTGTCAATTTTAGCCTGCACCTCTTCACTGATTGGCTCTTGTGCTGTAGTTGTGGGTCCTGCCTCTTTTTGTTGAGGTTCTGTTGTGAGCCCCACCACCCACCCTGCATATGTCGCTGCCACTATCTCATCATATCCGGCAGAACTCACACATCCGCCACAAACAGATGTAATACTCTCGCTCAGGGCCTACAAACCAAGGCAATTGATGTTAGGGATTATGTGGCATAAAGTTACAGAAGTCTCCCACTATCTCAAACACAGAAGGGAAACCAAAACTTGTTTGAGACAACAAAATTTTGAGATAACCAATAGTAAATATAAGCGAGCAACACCAATTAAGGGAAATAAGTTTTAAGTTCAAGATGGTGGAGGATTATCTAGGGTCAAGAAAGTGGGAGCTCAAGTCTACGACAATTCAGGCCAAACTAAGGCTTGGATTCACTATGATGAAGGGCTAACGCTCGAAACGTCACTTTTCAATTTCCCTATGTTGGCAAATTTACCTTTATGTTATCAACGCAGTTGATAAATCCAAACTATAATTGTGTTTCACTTCCCCACTGATGCAGTACCACAGTTTCTTTAGGAGGGGGGGGGGGGGAAGGGGTGAATAACCACCACTGGATCACAGCTCTCATCAAACTTGACAAGAGCTGGTAATTTTGTTTCTTACAGTTGATCATATGATGCTTGCTTCCCAATTCTGCCTTAACTATACTACCATAATGCTGTGTATTATGTGCTAAGGATTAGGAATACCATCCCTGCATCAGGCTGAAAATTTAAAATGACTTCAAGGTTAAAATAATGTTTAAAACAAAGTTCCAAATCCTAGTAACCTGTTTAAATCTATGCACTGGCTCATCCATCTCATCCAAACCATAAACTTCGATCAAACCATCATCACGTCCAACAAGCACGTCAGGTATGCCGTCAGCTGTAATGTCATAAGTCTCCAATGCCAAAACACCTGTGAAGGGGAAAAAATAAACAAAAATTGAAACATTTTCAAGAGTGTATTTTGTGTAACTGCATGAATGAGTAGAAAGTGTGACAGTCCCAGAAAACATTGCATATATCTCAGGGTACACCAGGAAGCTGTTTCTTTGGAACCATGCACTTGATATTGTAAATGATGTTAAAGTGAAGAGCATGAGAGGACGGATAAAGCGTTAACTGTAAGTATCGTTTCACGCAGAGCTTTCTTCGGCTTTTCTTAGGAAAGTGTGAAAATCTGCTTAACTGTTGGAAATCGAGCTATCATCGCTTCTAATGAAGCCACGTGGAATATTGTAAAACGACACTATGCTCTGAATGAAAGACATAAAGTTCTGGTTTTCGTCGAAACGTGATTCCCTGAAATAAATAGAAGACTGAATTTTGTGACATTCCGCCACGAGTAAGTTGTACACAGTCTTTCACCCCTTCGCTAGCCAATGAAATTGTTTTCTAAGGCAAAGCTGTATTCGATTTCGAATTTATCCTCGTTATTTATCCTCCGACTATTCTTGGAGACTAACAAAGCGTAAATCAAGGCGTATCAGAGGAGGTGATCTAATGTCTCTCTATAATTTACGTGGATTTCCGTCCATCCTGTTAGTAAACTTTTCGATTTTCGTAAAACTAAGCTCTCGAAGAATGGAAAGAAAAACATGAGGTTCTTTGTTATCCTGTCGCGATCAACAAAAAACAAGGAGCAGTGTCTCTCACTTTTCAACACAGGTTATTCGAGCAAAAATATATGTAAAAACCGCCTGCCGTGAGAAAACGTGCCTCGCTTTTGCATTGAGCCGAGCACAACGAGTGTGTAACTGTGCGCCCCAAAATGTATCATTGTACAATCTCTACAGGAATAGAGGTTCACAAGCTGCGTTTATTCCCTTCCAACTGATGTAATTTTCTCACTATTTCGAAAAGTTCAGTTTTCAGTATCTTATTTTATTTATTTAATTTGCAATGTCTGCTATTTCTAGTTTCTCCGAAAGTTCTAAATACGTACAGAAACCCATCAACTGGTACGGGCGAAACTCGATTTGTGCTTGCTCAGCGTATGTCTGTATAAATATTCTCGCGTGAGTTTTAAAAGACTCAGTCAATGCGTCTGTGATTCTTGTCACCTTCTTCAGTTGCAAGTTTGAACCGCATTCTTAGATTTTATGAAAATGTTTCGCTTCCACAAAGCATTTTTAAACTGAATTAAACTACATGAAGTCTCTCTTTCTGCTCTGACAGGGACAGTCAAGGAAAACGAGCAAGCGGGCGAGGACCGCGAAATCGCCTGCGGGGTTGAAACGTGACGTGTGTGTCGAGCTGCTAGTGTAGTGAGACGATCCCTGAGCGGAAAGAGAGACTGCTCGTAGTCTATAACTGAATTTCAACATATACTGCACGTGATGAACCCTCATTGATGCATGTATATTCGTAACATATAAAGCCTTCAAATGTAGTTCTTTCCGATCCTGATATTGAGCAAGCGGGAAACATCTCCCAAGACTCAGTGAACTTTTATCACTGCTTTACTGACAAACGAAAAGCGCATGATGGTCACGAGCAGCCGTGAGGAAAAACCTCCCCCCCCCCCCCCCTGTGGTTTTTGGCAAGTTGCAAACCAAATATTTCTTGGCTTTTATCCGAAACTTGCTGGGCGGATTAGGGTCATTGAAGACACCATACTGGGTGGGTTCCCAAGTGAACCCACCGGGTTTCAACTTCTTTTATTTAAATCAATGTAAAGTTGCGAAAAGAAAGCCTGAAAAAATCAGGCTTGCCGGGATTCGATTTTTTCAGGCTTTCTTTTCGCAACTGCATAAGTTGCATTAATAACTGCGAGGATCTTCTTTACATTTATTTCTTCATTCCACAGTTCAAATATATAAGTTTCATAAATTTGCAATTTCTTCTTTTATTTACTTTTACACAGTTTTTCACTAGCTAGCTCTGGCATGGCATTAAGGCAGGACAAATTTCAAAACAATCAGGTATCATATACTAAAACCAAACCAATTACAAGATGCAGACAATCAAATGAGCCAATGAGAACTCGTTGCAAATACATGTGACCAGTACCAAGCGTGGAGAAATCAACGTTCAAGGGCGAAACAAAATTTGGCTGTCATTGCAGTATACTTTCTTAAGTAAAGTCTACTTAAATGTCTTAGTAGGCTGCCAAATTGTTTGAAGACAGTTTCCTAATACATAGGGTTTTCAGCCATAGCCTTCTCGCTGTCTTCTCGGCCGGGTCATAGTTGTTGTTGTTCTGTTTTTCTTGTGTGTGTGTTTTTTTTGTTTTGTTTTTACCAACTGCTCTTGGTGTAGCGACATTTATTTCTCGTGACAGCAGCAAACAAAAACTGGCAAAAGATGTGTCATCTTGGCAGCCCCGCTAATAAAAGATGTGTCATCTTAAAAGCAGGAATGTTTGCCACCGTCACAAAGAAACAAATAGTCTTCCGCTGATTGAGTTTCAACCAGGGTTTCAACTCTTTCTTTTTGTTTTCTTTTTTTTTTTCATTTCTCGTGACAGCAGCAAACACAAACTGGCAAAAGATGTGTCATCTTGGCAGCCCCGCTAATAAAAGATGTGTTATCTTAAAAGCAGGAATGTTTGCCACCGTCACAACGAAACAAATAGTCTTCCGCTGATTGAGTTTCAACCAGGGTTTCAACTCTTCCTTTTGTTTTTGTTTTTGTTTTGTTTTTTTCTCAAACTTCATTGCTATGAGAAGTGAGAAGACTATTTATGGCTCAGGTTGATCACGTATTTCGCTAAAAGCTGCTTTCCGACTAAAGGTCGCTACTTTGAACTTTTTAAATATTTCTATGTTCATTTTGCCAGTTCGAGACTTAGTTATGCAGGCCGCTCTCGTCCTTAACTCTATTTACTGTGGCCGAATAGGCTGACAAATTGTTTCAAGAAATAATCTGAGCACAAAGGCTTTGTAACCATAGCTTTCGTTTCTTATTCACAAACGGGTCATTATTATCATATGTTTGTTTGTTTGTTTTTTCTCGTCGCTGTTGCTTTTTTTTTTGCTTTTTATCAACTGCTACATATTTCTTGTGACAACAGCAAACACAAACTGGCAAAAGATGTGACATCTTGGCAGCCCTGCTAGTGATAGACTGCGAGTAGTCTCTAATTTTGGCGATGGCGATTGTGGGGTGGGCGAAATACACACACGCGCGCGCGCGCGTGCGAAATTTCGAGGCGACGTGACGCAAAGGGGGTGCCGAAAATGAGATCTAATTTTCGGCGCTCCCCTCGCATCGCGTCGCCTCAAAATTTGTGTGTATTTCGCCCGCCCCACAATCACCAATGCCAAAATTAGAGACTTCTCGCAGTCTATGCTAGCGAAAGATGAGTCATGAAAATGAGATCTAATTTTCGGCGCTCCCTTTGCGTCGCCCCACAATCGCCAACACCAAAATTAGAGACTTCTCGCAGTCTATGCTAGCGAAAGATGAGTCATCTTAAGAGCAGGGATGGTTGCTACCGTCACAAAAAAACAAATATTCTTCAACTGAGTTTCAACTCTTCCGTATTTTTGCTTAAACATTACTCCTGTGAGAGCTGAGAAGACTCGTAATGTTACTCAGAGGGATAATAGCCTGTATTAACTAAATTATGGACTGGCAAAATGGACATTGCAATAACTGAAATTTCAAATATCTTTCCATAAATCAGAGTTAGTAAGTGGCAAAAATACTGTCAACTTAGTGGACAGTCCTTCTAACAGAAGAGGTGCCTCTTCCATCGTCTGACTTGTTTAATAGACTGAAAAAGCAAAGCCGATTTCAAACACTACTGATTTCTTCTGATAATTTCTTTCCTTAACATCCTACTGCAACCAGACCTTGTAAACAAATTAATGTGGATTAGCTAAAATTAATTTTGATAAATAAATTTGGTATCCAACTTGTCATACAATGCTGTTTTGCGTTTGTTCCGTCCACAAACCGGGGGGGGGGGGGGCCGGGTGGCCGAGTGGTTAGGGTGTTGGACTTCGAGTCTGTGGGTCCCGGGTTCGAATCCCACTCTGAGCACTTCATGGATTTGTTTCTCGGTTGTCCTGCGTTATAAATCCTTCGGCTGCGCTTGTATATAGCCAACTGGTTTGCCTCCCGCCAGTTGGGATTTTTAAAACATGTTATGTTCCATTTACAATATTTGTTTCGTTTGTTTGTTACTCGATTCAATAGCTATCTAAGCTAGGAGCCTAATAAGCTCTATAATTTCGAGTATAAATAAACCTTTACCTTTTTTTTTTACCTTTACACAAATTCCCGCCGAAATTATAGACATTATAGTGCTTTTATTGAGCACTGATCACTGATCGGGGGCGTTCCTGCCTTTACGCGAAATACGCAAATGCGTACCAGAATGTCTCGCCTTTAATATGATATTTTTCTATTTGACGGCTTATAATATAGAAGTGGAAATTAGAACTCAAGTATAAGTAGATGAGGTAATGTGCAATTTCAATATTGGCATTTTCTTCAACACACTTCATAGTACGGAGAAGTGCGCCCGGACGTATTATATTCTCTCTTCGTCTTGTACTTTCAAGTAAAACTGATGTAAGTGCGTGCAATTGTATAACAGGAGATACAAACACTGCTGGAAAACGAAATTAGCTGTAGCCTTTGTTATTATGCGAGAACGACAATACGATTGAAATAACAAATGTTTTTTCTGACTGTAATCATAATCTGTAACTATGTTTGTTTCCCTTCGGCTAAGGGAAGTACCATTCGAAAAGTTATGGGGGGGGGAGGGGGGGCGAGCAAAGTCCCAAAAAATTCATGCAACGGAAAATTGAGTGAAAAAATTCATACACAACGAGTAGCCCAGAAAAAAAGTTCCTGCATACGGAAAAAATATATATTCCTGCAAGGGAAATGTTAACAAAAAATTCGTGCAGCTCGAAAATCCCCCCCCCCCCCCAACACCTCAATAACTTTCTAATGGTCCGTCCCTAAGTATCAATCTGACTTTGTGCATACTGCCAAAAAATGTCTGGGAATGCCCCTGCTGATCGAAGCCGATCCAAAATAGTGGCGAGAAAAAACCTGGCATGTAATTCATGTAACTTCGCGTTTGTGATTAGCAATGATTTATAGCTGTAATGAGTCGACGAAATCTTAAATGCAACCAAGCCATGTCTGAGATAAATAACAACGCTGTTAAATTCAGAGAATTACAGATGGAACACGTGGGGTCGTCTCTCATATACCGGACATGTGGCTTTGTTCAGTTCTTGTAGCCCTCTAATATTTTCCCATGCCGACAAGACTACTGAGCTAGCAGCTACAATTATACCGGTATAAATGATTTTGCGCGGCTTACAGACAGATTCAACTTAACAGAGTCCACTACGCGAGACTTTTGTAAAGGACAGCAGGGAAGATTTTTCTAATCTTGTTCACTGTAATCTAGTTTGAATTTATCCCCTTGATTGATACAAAACGAAAACAAGATGTCGATTCCCAGACTTCAAGTATAAAGTCAATCTAATCACATCGCTTTTAGGCTTCGGAAACAAGTGCACTGACGGTATTGGAAGGAAAATAACCACTGAAATCAGCATTTAACAACCATTTGTGACATCGCATCGTTTCTCAAGAAAATGAAACCAGAAACTGCAAGAAAACACTTCATTGATCCTTTTGGTTACTGGCATCCGGTGACAAATAATAATGTACAAAAGTCAACAGTCAAATACTAGTCGCATCCAACAAACAGAACAAGCGTCATTATTTTGCTTTTCATCGCGTTTTTTAATTTTTATTTTTTATTTTTCGATTGCTTATACCTTGAGCGGTCTCACCTTGCCACAGATAAATTTTATAAATGAGTTTTTGGTTCGAATTTCCTATTTGAATTTCCTATTTCCTGTTTCCTGTTTCCTATTTCCTATTTCCTATTTCCTGTTTCCTATTTCCTATTTCCTATTTCCTGTTTCCTGTTTCCTGTTTCCTATTTCCTATTTCCTATTTCCTATTTCCTGTTCGAATTTCCTATTTCGAGTTTTTGGTTCGAATTTCCAAAATTGTCTGGTGATGACTTCTGAATGATGCGTAACACTCGTCTATGGCAAAATCAAGTCACGTTTTATTATGACTTGATGACATGTATAAGTCTGTCCTTACGTCTCCGCGGTTCTGGTTTACATTTGATGCACTGACATTTCGATCATGAAGTAGCAGATTAAGACGCCTTGCGGTAAGCCTATTAGATACGCTTGAAAAACCCCTCACAAATTCTTAGAAAAGTTTTCTAAGAATTTGTATGGGACAACAGCAGGTACTTACAGTTCGCACTTTCTCCGTCCTTTCATGTTCCTTGTGAATAAAATTTTGTTTTCTGTTGAATTCAGTGTATGTAACATTTTGATGTCAGAGTGTGAAATCCCAGAACCCCAGCTGCAAATGATGAAAAGGAAGTTTCTCTTTACACTATCACTACTTGTTCAAACATTCAAACGATGAGAATAAAGGAAGTGATCACCAACAATAAGATGTCTTGATATTTAGACAAATTCTCCTTACTAGTTCCATAGGAAATGTATGGAGAACAGTAAGGAGAACATGCATTTTTATATCAGGGCTCAAAGGGTTAAACCAGGTCTAACTTAGACTGTGGTTTAAGACAATGACTGGCCCTCCACATCTGGTCTTAACAGGGTCATTTTAATTGGGTAGAAGTTTTTCTAGTGTAGTCAGTGCTATATGCCTTCCTGGCACAGTTTGCAGTAAACAACGTTAAAATGTTGGGGTTGGCCATATTGAAGTTGGTTTAGACTGTGGTTTTGTTAAATACTGTCTAAACTTCATTCAAATAACCAGCCCCATTAGTTTAATAACCATCTACCTCCATTCCGTTTATCATTGGGAATTTCCCACTTATGATTAGGTGAGTGCCTAAAGAACAAAAAGGAAAAAAAATAATGTGTGGTTATATTAGGGACATTAAAACCCTTATTATCCCCCAATAGTGATCACCATCAATTTTCTCCTCACCAAACCAGTGCATTATAACATGTACAGCACATGAGAATAAAGTAAATGATCCTCAAATGTGAAATCTCTTAATGTGTTAACAAGTTTTTCCAACTAGTACTCGACAAAATGTATGGAAACCAGTAAGGAGAATTATTTGTATAATGATGCAGGAGCTTAAGGACGTTCGCGCCAGCCAATTGTTTCTGCGCATCCTTACTGCGCATGCAATTCACTTCGCGATGTCATGCCACGTTGTGCATTGAGCACACGCTGTTGAAGAAAAATTTATGTGGAGATATATAGCGCTAGTGGGCACTTTAATATTTATGCATGGGTTTAACTCCCTTAAATGTTTGGTGACCCCATATTTTCTTTTGATAGATCACTTTCTTTGTCGATTATCTAGTACGTTTTGTGAAAAATTAAAGAAAATGTGTATTGTGGAAGTTTGATTTTTTTTCAACTTTTCTGCCCTTGCATCATCGAATTCTGCTATTATTGTAGCTGCACAGTGTTCACAAAAGTCCATCTTAGAGCATGAGTTTAATTAAAAGGATGACACCGGTTCAAATTATTTACTTGACAAACCCCCTAAATAAAATTTGACTAAGAAAGTGGGTCTACAGCGAATCATTTTTAATATTTTTCAACTTATGAGCACTAAGGCCATGTCGATTTACGCCGACCGATGTGTCAAAATTGGGGTATTTTTCCACGCGCTTTATTTCGAAAACAAAGTCGGTGACCCCCCCAGTTTTTTTGCAATTCTGACATGGGTAACTCATTATCTGACTGTAGCCAAAGTATGAAAAAAATGTGTGATATAGAAGTTTTTCGTGCGAACGTCCTTAAAGGTTTAAACAACTAATGACACCCTCAGGTTGTCATAGGTGGCTCAGTGGAAATCCTGTGAACTCTTTTGACATCAACAATGTGATCAGGTGGAGCCATAGACATGAAAAGATTAGCATTTACCCATCAGTGATGATGAACAAAATTGCGCCAATAAAAAAAACTTGCATATAAATTTGGTGTCTGGCTTACCTTCCTAACTGAATCAAGCCTACTTTCCCATCAGATGTTCCATATAAAACCTCTTCTCCAGAGACACCTGAAACCAAACACGTCAATGTTGCTTAAGTTACTCAACCTATCAACCAGCAAAACATCCCGTTTATTACAATAAACAGTCAAACATTGAATTAGTTGATCTATTAGCCTGAGAGAACAGCTGACGTCAGGCCTAAAAATTAAATTTTTTTCCCAGGAGCAATTCTGCTCCTAGGTCCAAAATTTTAGGAGTAAATTTGGTCTAACAAGGAGCAGAAAATGTATCTATTATGAAAATGGGTCTAAAGCTGAAGGAGCAAATTTGCTCGTACGTTATTTTTTTTAGGAGCAAATGTCCTCGAACCAGTCACAAAGTGCGCATTTGCAGCCATAAATTTTGAGCCCTGGCCGACGTTTCGCGAAGTCGCCACTTGAGCCCTCGCAAAACGATGTCTGAGTAACGAGCGCAGAAATTCCATACTGATGACGTGCACTACCCAGATCTTGGTAGTGCTTCTGATTGGTTGTGCCGCGACGGAATTTTCTTTCAACCATTCAGAAGCACTAACAAGATCGATCTGGGTTGTGCACGTCAACAGTACGGAATTTCTGCTCTCATTACTCAGACGTCGTTTTGCGAGGGCTCAAGTGGCGACCTCGTGAAATGTCGGCTCTTTTCTCAGGCTATTGATCTATTCACACAGTCACATATTTCTCTTTACACCTCACCTCCACTACCATCCTGCAATGCAAGAACCATGGGCGGACCTGCAACTTCCACCTCATACAGCAACTCTGAATCCTATACAGCAAGAAAAAAAGCAATGAACTAAATGGACTAGCCTGATGTTGACTTTGCTATCACTGTTTGTTTCACAAAAAAGGAAGGACTATTACACCTGGATCTTTCAATATTGATCTACTGAGCAACTCCCTCTCTGTTAGGTACCCTCCCCATAATAATCCCTCTATGGAAGTCTGATCTTGTAATAAAGCCCCCTTCTCTAATAGCCCCCACCTCCCCCCCTTGTGTTCAGGGGTCCAGATTTAAAGAAAATGTTTGTAATGCACCAATTACTACTAACAGTAGAACCTCTCCTTGTGGATTTAAAATGAATTTCAGGTCAAAATGATTTCAAGCTTGTTTGATTTGTATTTTCCTTTGGTTCAGTTTGATCATAATGACTACAAAACAAAGGAAATTAAAATACATATCAAACTAGTTTGAAATCATTTTAACCTACAACACGGACACCTCTCTAATATGACAACTCTCTATTACTGACAATTTCCTATGTTGCGTCAAAATTCTCACATATTTTCTTTTAAAAAAACCGCTATAATACGGACCTTCTCAAATACGGACAACAGACACTAAAATCTCAGCCCCAGAGAGCAAATTCTTAACCTCTTTATCTTTAAAGTTTATAATTTAATAAGCCACCCCCTCCCCCACATTGAGGGCTGAAATTAAATAGGTGCCCCTAGAGAAATGCAGTTGCACTATATCTAGTTACCTGTAAAACTCTTAGAACTCTATCTTGACAAGCCAAAACTGGAACTAATACATCTGTATTTCTAGAAGTCAAATTGGAGCAAAATTAATATAAATGGGAGCTGATACATACCTTCACTGTAATATTACAAGTATCTACTGTAATAGTAATGGAAATCAAACAAAGATAAGATGCCATCAAATACTCTTGATATACCATGATACTTTTGACACTCTTGATACACCATGTTATCAAATACTCTTGATAACATGGTTATAATTACAGTATATGCCATAAAGATGTAGTGCGCCCATCAATGTTAAGCTTCAGGGAAAGCGGGGAAGAGGCCAAGAGCCTTCTGGTTATGAAGAATAACCAATGGTTGCATGAATTGATGGTAAATTCCTTAGGATGAGGATAACAAAAAAGATCAAATGCTCCATATTTGCCCCCACACCCTCCTGGAGAGATGTAACCCCATTTATACTACATGAGTACCAATATGTGCCATATTTGACCTTCAAGGCCTTTGAGGGGGTGCCAGTTTTTGGCTTTTTAGTCTGAGATGGGGTACATACTTACCTGTTTTTTTGTTTTTCAAATTTATATGCAAACACGTTTGCCTGTGCTAAATTCTTTATTTTGCCAATTTATTGGTATTACTTGTTTTGTATCTCTCCTTTCTAAATTAGAGTATTTCTGGTCTGAAATGGGGTAGGGAGGAGCAGATAGAACACCCCCAACAAGAAGAATTTGAAGAACTTGCCACCCACGGATCTGCTCCCCCCAACCAACTGTAAAATAAATACCAGTAAACAATAATTGTTCAATTATTGAATACATTGATTTGTTTCAAGCCTTATGTCCAACAAACCCTCACTGGAAAAGAAATAACAAATGTTCATTTAGTAACATTATAATCAGCTCTTACTTTTTATTTGGTAGACAAATAACATCAGTGATTTTATCCCCAGATAAGAAGTAGTTTTCATCTTTACAGTCACGGTAATGATTATAAATGTAGTTTCCACAAAGGAAAAGATCAGCTCCGTTAACATACCTGTTGACAAACAGAACATTAAAAGTACTTCCATTAAAAGCAATTTTGATGAATTATTTAAATATAATTAACTCTAAGACATGGTGATGATTCTTAAAGTTTAAGAGGATCATCATCATTTCTTATTTAATCCGCAGTTCACATAATTAGGATTTACTTCATATAATCACTCTCATAATTAACTCTGTTTAAGAAAATGTAATCAAAAAATTTTCTAGAGGCAACAGTATCCCACACAACAGTGTAAAGTACATTGAAGAGAAATTCAAGAGCCAAGCATTACATGAAATGGGCCTGCTAAGTTAGCCAAGTTGGCTAGGTCTGCAGGGAAGTACACAGCAGTACACTTTATTTAAAATCAGGCTAAGCCTCAACAAGAGAATTAATAGAAAGAACTACTGGTTTCAGTGTGGAGAATAAGGATATGGGCATGTCTGTTATACATAGCCCGTGTACAGCTACCGCTCTCCTGTACACAGGCTAGTTCTTCACACCAAAAGCATTACCTTGAAATAACATGGGAAAATCTGAACCCTGAAAGCAACAAGTGCCCTGTCCCTCATAAGTACCCTGTCTACAGTAAGTGCCCTCCCTTGGGCTCACAAACGATCTTGTTTACTGAGCCAGTGTGGCTTACTGAGCCAACAGCTTCTCTTCAAGATTCATCAAATTTGCTTCAGTCCAACCAGTAAATCAATACTTTTATTTATCTTTATACAAAACACATACCCTGGTAGAAACTCTGCACAGATCTTAAAAGGATCCTCAAATAGGGATCCTAGCCCAGGATCCTGATAAGATCCTACTTAAGATCCTGTAGGATCCTATTAACATCCTGAAGGATCCTACAGGTTCTTGTTTAGGATCCTATACAGGATCCTGTAATAGGCGATCTCCTGTAACAGGATCCTATGAGATCTTGAGTGGGATCCTGAAAGATTTTACGGGATCATGTATTGAGTAGGATCCGACAAAACGTGGTTAGGATTATTGCCATTAAGGATCCTGGGTAGGATCCTGTGTGAACATAAGGAACCTGAGTGAACATTAGGATCCTGTAGGATCTTAGAGGATCCTAGAAAATCCTGTAGGATCCTGTACAGGATTTTTACCAGAGTACTGGCAAAGAAGACAATAAGGCTACATTAACATATATTAAATGTATTATCCCTGCTGTACCCTTTTTTCACAAGACATTTAGCCGCTGCTGGCAAATGTGCAACGTTTTTCGCCCAATTTTTTCCATGGAGTTTTTGGTCAAGCTCGACATTACCTCAACTGGTTGTGTTGCGTTGTATTGTGTTGCGTTTTGTTGTCTGCTTCGTATTGCGTTGTCTTGTGTTGTGTTGTGATGTTATGTGTTGTGATCTGTCTCTCACTTGTTACGCTAGTTTGTTGGCTTAAAATTAAAATTTCTCAGTTTTCCTGTTCCTTCGTTGCACGACTTGACGCAACAACTAGGCGGATGTACAACGGTTCAACCAGCTCGACCAACTCGACGACTTAATAAGCCAAACTATATATTAAATGTATTATCCCTGCTGGACCCTTTTTTCACAAGATGTTTAGCTGGTGCTGGGATGGTCCATGTCATGTAATAGTGGGCTGAAACTCCTCTCGGCAAACCAAGCCAGCCCAGCTACAACTTTGGTCTCGAGTGTTGGAAAATATTTCCCCTTCCCCCCAGACCAATGTTGTTCTGAAAAATGGAATGATCAACTGAATTAGCATTTCCAACATTG
Source organism: Siderastrea siderea (assembly GCA_964030785.1). Taxonomy (NCBI): domain Eukaryota; kingdom Metazoa; phylum Cnidaria; class Anthozoa; order Scleractinia; family Rhizangiidae; genus Siderastrea; species Siderastrea siderea. The sequence goes on along the minus strand of OZ034972.1, from coordinate 11,674,191 downwards.
AACAAGGGTGCGGGGAAATTTTCCAACACAAATAGACCACGGTTGTAGGTGGGCCAACGCAGCTCATGACATCAGCCCTCAAACAAAGAATACAAGGACCTGGACCTACATGGATTGGATGCTTTCGGTCAGATTGGTATCAAATCCCAAGAACTGTTTTCCTTTTTTAGTGTAACCACGGACTTCAGCGCCACATGCTACGAACAATTTCTCCTGGGAGGGACCGTCCAGCCCTCCTAGCTGCAACCTTGAGATTGGTGATCCAGGAAGAGTCTTGAAAACAACCTGCAAACAACAAAATATAAAATGGTTTCCTTCCTGGCTGAGCTTGTGAAGAGGTTGCTGAGATGAGGTTCACAAACACTGAATTGGGGACAGGATTGCTCAAAATATTGAGATTCATCCTAGGAATTGTGATCCACTTTCTTTTTGCTTGCCATACAGGCAACAGCTTGTCCCGATCTCAGTGCCATTCTAAGAGTTTATTACCTGACCTAGTAACAAATATTTTGTATTGGGTTTGGTTTTGGTTTAAGTTCATTTATTTGTGTAGTACTCTGTGTGCATGTCTTGTTCAGTGTTGTCAATACAGTGCAGCTGTACTTCCATTGCATGATAGAGAAATTGTCTGGCACTGAGACATTTATGGTATTCTGTGAATAAAAAAAGCAATTGGCGTGCAGCCACTGAATTTAACCTTTAATTTTTCAGTTCCTGATCTCAGTCAGAAGTGTGTCTTATTGTCCCTTAAATTTTGCCACGATCATGCCTTTTGCGAGAAAAGTTTAAAAGGGGTGGGGGAGAGAGTCTTCCAAAAAAGAAACTATTTCAAATTAAAATTATAGATTAAATAGATTAATTTTCGTACTTTATTTTTGCACCTAAAACTTAAACTATTTCCCCTTTTTGAAGCTAAGATGGGGGAAAAACTATCAGTCAGATCCCTAAGACAAGCAGGCAAAACAAACCCCCTTTGAGACCAATATGGTCAAAATTTTCTACCTGTCTCAGACAAAACAGTTTAAAAAAACAAGCTCTGAGGCCTGACCTAAACCTAGCTTACACAACCCCATCCCTGGGGAGTTTAATCCCTCTTGAAATGCATTTTTTAACTTACCTGAGAATTGTTCTTTTTCATTCCAAAACATGTCAGTACTCCATCTTGATCAGCTATAGCAACCTACAAAGAAATTTGGGTTGCACAAGGTAAAGTCGTACATTAGTCAAGGAGGCCCACACGGCCACTGAGCTTAATCCCGTTTCTGAAGCATGAAGCAACTGAGAGTATTCCTACTCTCCCCTGGATAGGATGCTAGTCCATCACAGGGTTACAGCCAGCAGTATGTCACCGGTACCCATTTATACAGCTGGATGGACAGAGACAACATGGGGTAAAGTTTCTTGTCTAAGGAAACAACAAGATGGCAGGGACTGGGCGTCGAACCACTGACCTTCAGATCTGAAGTCCAACGCGCCAACCACCACTGCACCCCCATATAAGAATAAGCTTACTTAATATTTAATGCACCTTTCATTAACATGCACACTCTGACCTTCAAAACCCGCCAAACAATAACATTGCAATTTTACTACAGACTGTATAGATCTTATACTGTCAACCAACAGACTGTGAGAAACAAAGTGGATTGAAATCCACCAATCAGAGCACACATGTGTGATCTCTTGATATTCCATGACCTGAACATCTTTGTTTTTAGCCCTCTGTTACTATGATTAACGGCAATGAAAAACACAACAGTTGACTGAGTTTATTGTGTAGAAAGCCTGCGATTTTGTCAGTAAGGTGGAAAATTCAGATCTCATATGTTGTTGAAAGGCGCAATAACTAACTTGGAGTTCTCAGCCCAAGCTCATTGACTAAAAAAAAACCCAGACTCCATGGCTCTAAGAGAGTGTTACTCGAGTGGCCCAGTGGCTCGGCAGTGAAGGAAAATTTTTCATTACATGCAAGAGGAAAGAAAGAACTTGAGTCTCAAAGTTATATACCTTAGTGGTTCAGTGGTCTGGTGGCTTGTCAGTCAACATAGCCCTTCAGAGAATGGACTGTTTACAGTCCCTTGTTTTTCTTCTTAGAGATGTATGGGGCACAAGAAACCACTCACCAAGGGCGGTTTGCTATTTAGGCTTCTTTTGCCCTGTTTGCCAACAGAGAGCCTGTTCACAGGCTATGAGTTGCCAAGATCATATGCTTTTATTTAAGGGCTGCCATTTTGTTTTAATTGAAATGAGCAAAATCTGCAGAGTCTAGATGGCGAGACAACCCAACTACTCAGAGGGTGAGGTGTATCTTAAGACAAAATGGCAGCCATTTGAATAAAGCACTCAAGCTCAGCGAACTTGGGGGAATATCGGGGAATGTAAACTGTCTATTTATAGAATGGGAGAGGTACAATTTTAATTTAAAAACCTCTATTTTAAAACCTCTATTACGTGGCTTCCTAATAAGCAGCCATGGGAGCATGGTGGTGTAGATGGTCTTGAGATCTGAAGGTTGGTGGTTCACCCCAAATGAAAAGTTACATTTAAATTGAAAAAAAAATTAAAAAGTTACATTAAAACAGTTTCACTGAAGGCTCAAAAATCATTTCTGGCTAAATTGTGGACTTATGGTGAAAAGTCTGTTACACTCATGAGCCTCACAAAGTCTTATAATAAGCAAGGTTACCTAGTGGAGAACAACAAACACCATTCCATTACCATTCTATATGTGTCTAATGTCAAAATAACCTTCCAAACATACATGTAGTCCTGGTTGACTTCCACTCATGTGGGTGATTGTTTTGAAACAACTTAAGTTGTAAGGAATCGACTTAACGTTTGTATCAAAACGACTGAAGTTTGTATATATATCGAAACGACATGTATCAAACTGACTTTGTATCGAAATGACCATAAACCAAGCAGCCACTTGCTCATTCTCCTACAGTAGGTTGACCACAGGTAGCCCAAGCTCACTATTTTAGGCCTTCAAACACAGTAATCCAACTCTCTTGTCGACGATTATAAGAGTTTGTATGGGAAATCTTACTTTCACTTCTAAAACCGAAATAAAATTGCCTACAAAACTCACCGTTCTCGTTTTCTTGTAGTTTCCTAGTATATCCCCCACCCCCCCCCCCCCTTTAATTAAGGGTAATTTGGCCCCTTTCCGAGCGGGTCAACTTATCAGCCCCAGCACGCCACGAATGTAAGAGTTTGTATGGAAAATATAACGTGCGCTAAAAATGTGCTTAATGTAAAATAAAGTTGTCTTTTTAACTCACCTCTGGCTCATTCATGCGTTTCTCAGTGTTTTTACAGCGGTTTAGGCCTCGAAGGATCAATAAAACACCTCTCTGAGTGACACACTTTTCCACCCTGAGAAGCGTCAGGGGCACCCAAAGAGTAGAGTTTAGCAAAATACTTGAAATATCATTTTCTGCTTTCTTAGACTGTTTCAGAGCTTTTTAAAGGCATATTTGTGTAAGCTAATACAGATTGATCTGTTCGGGATTTTTAGCTGAAAATTTAGGCCACAGAAAATTTTAGGAAACAGAATCCTATCGCCGAATTTCCGAGCTGCTGATAGCTCTCCGAAAATGCTAGCTGACCTTATTTTACACCCTAAACGACATATCTGTCCTTCCAAAAACAAATGGAATTTAATAACTCCTCTTGTTACAAAAGTCTGAGGTGATGTTTCGCCAAAGAAATCTCTAGTTTTCACTGGGATTATATCCAAATTTCTGAGGCGATTTAAGTCTCCCGAACAGATATTCCCCGAAACGAACCCGGTGGGTGCCCCTGAAGCGTAGAGAGAAGCGAAGCGAAGGTTGGAAGCCATCTCCTGACCGTTGACGGCTTCGGGGATGATAAATCCCGTTGAAAGTGCACCACAGGGAAAATTCCACCAGCAACAGATTTGTAGATAAACAACGACCTTTCTACGTCGTTCGCATTGCCAAATTCCTATTTTGAGAGACGTAAATGGCCAATTTACTGAGCAGTTCTACGGCATGACTACGCGCGGACCAGACTGCCCTGCAACGGACTCCAACCGTCAAGTGGCAAATTCAAACCAACGTGGGGCAGGCACAGTGAAATGTTACCAACCGACAAACGTCAATTTGAAGCCTAAGTGCAATGGGCACAGTAACATTTGTCGCTTCTCAAATTGCAGCTCCAGGAGTTGAAAGTCAAACGGAAAAAAAATTTGCAAGCTTAAGTCAGATTTATTATTATTATTATTTACCAGAAATGCCTAGAACAATCACTCAGTGGAACAGTCTGCCTCAGTCTTTCTTTGAGAACACTAATTTAACTAAATTTAAACAGTCTGTTTCCTCGTTCAATCACAGTTCTGTAAACTAGATATGTATTTTATATATTTTTTTGGTAATATTTAGCTGACCCCACGCCATCAATCTTCGGCTTTGAAGGATAGGCGTTTCCAGTAAATAATAATAATAATAAATCTGACTTAAGCTTGCAAATTGTTTTTTCCGTTTGACTTTCAAAACAATGTCACGCGATTTCATAATTATCTGATGATGTTGTGGTTAATTACCTCGGCACTTAACTCCTGGAGCCGCAATTTGAGAAGCGACAAATGTTACTGTGCCCATTGCACTTAGGCTTCAAATTGACATTTGTCGGTCGGTAAAATTTCACTGTGCCTGCCCCACGTTGGTTTGAATTTGCCACTTGACGGTTGGAGTCCGTTGCAGGGCAGCCCGATCCGCACATAGTCATGCTGTAGAACTGCTCAGTAAATTGGCCATTTACGTCTCTCAAAATGGGAATTTGGCAATGTGAACGACGTAGAAAGGTCGTTGTTTATCTACAAATGTGTTGCTGGTGGAATTTTCCCCGTGGTGCACTTTCAACGGGATTTATTGTCCCCGAAACTGTCAACGGTCAGGAGACGGCTTCCAACCTTTGCTTCTCTCTACGCTTCTCAGGGTGGAAAAGTGTCTCACTCAGAGAGGTGTTTTATTGATCCTTCAAGGCCTAAACCGCTGTAAAAACACTGAGAAATGCATGAATGAGCCAGAGGTGAGTTAAAAAGACAACTTTATTTTACATTAAGCACATTTTTAGCGCGCGTTATATTTTCCATACAAACTCTTATATTCGTGTACGTGCTGGGGCTGATAAGTTGACCTGCTCGGAAAGGCGCCAAATTACCCTTAATTAAAGGGGGGGTGGGGGATATACTAGGAAACTACAAGAAAACGAGAATGGTGAGTTTTGTAGGCAATTTTATTTCGGTTTTAGAAGTGAAAGTAAGATTTCCCATACAAACTCTTAAAATCGTCGACAAGAGAGTTGGATTACTGTGTTTGAAGGCCTAAAATAGTGAGCTTGGGCTACCTGTGGGTTGACTGTATATATTTGAATAGTTCTGCAGGTGGGTGGCTTGTCAGTTGACTTAGCTCTTTAAAAATAATTCGAGGAAGCTGTATATTTCAATGGCTCGGCAGTTTATACTTGAAAAAGTGACCCTGTATTCTGTGGGAGGTTGTCTTCTACTTACATTACAAAATAAGGCTAAAGATGTAATGCGACACCGTTTTATAACAGTGTCATCACCGTAGTCTCTTCTAAGCGCACTTGACTTGGCATCTAATCATAGTTTACCTCATACACTGAATGGTAACATACTAAAGCTTAAACTTACGCTTAGGTTAAAACCCTAACAGAAATATTTCTAATCTTCTTACTAAATCAAATAAATAAATTTAGTAAATCATTTTAAAATAAGCTTTCAATTGTCATAGAAACGGCCTATGTTTTAGTATTTTTCACCTTCTGTGTGGTTCGTTTTCCTCCGCTAGACAACAACTTCATCGTCTTGGGAGAGGTAACGCCAACCTAGAAACAAGAGAATTCTAGTTCAACAAAAAAACGAAGGCAAAAACATGCCTAAAACTCCGATCACCATGGAAGCTATAAAGACACCTGCATGAAGTCCAAGCGAGTCAGATTTAATTCCATCATCTTGAAAGCTCAAAAAAGTTTACCAACTATTCTCTCAAAGTTTGTGAAATAATTTTGGCTCGTAAAGAAACCGAGCTAGTTCTTGAAATCACATTTGGAAGAATGAAGCATCATTGAGCGACTCACTCAGCTTGCACTCCTTGCACTGAGCGACGCACTGAGCGACACTGAGCTTAAAACATCGATAACCGAGACTGCATGATTTTTAGCCAGCGGAGAAATTATAAAATTGAAAGTATGATGTGTAATGGTAAGCAAGTGTCCACCAAAATTGTTAGGTTTCAACATTTCGATCACCACTCAGCTTTGCATTGTTGAATTTGGCAAAAGTTAAACTCATTTGGGCAGCCTTTTGAATGATGAGAAATGATTCTAAAGGATGTTGAGTCGAATAACGTTTAATGGTGTGAAAAAAGTTTGATTGCCACCCGGTTGCCATCAAAGTCGGCAAATATTCGTACAATAAAGTTGTATATTCAACAATGTTTGATGTATTGAATCAGTTGGGCCAACACCTTAGAAAATACGAGTTTTCCATCTTCAGAAATGGCCATCTATTGCTGGAAATCGGCAGATTGTTGTTATCTAAAGTCCTCCACGTTAGATTTATTTATTTCCACTTCCAGTTCCGGCACGCAATCGAGGCAAAATATAAACGACATTCAAAATTTCGCCACTTATTAACCAGCCGGGCGTAGTGGCGCACGCCTGTAATTCAGTTACTTGAAGGCTGGGGTGTTTGAATGGCTTGAGGTTGGGATTCCTGGGGGCGGTTGTCCTATGTAGATCGGGTGTCCACGCTAAGTTTGGCGTCAATATAGGAAACACGGAGGAATCTGAGTTCTCCAGGTTGGTTAAAGAGGAGTGAACCGGCTCAGGGTGGAAACACAGCAGGCAAAAGCTCCCGCGTCAAACAGTGGTGGGATAGCACCTGTGAATAGGCAGTCGTTCACAGCCCGGTCGAGATAGTCAAACTCCATCCCTTTATTTCTTTTTAGTTCGCAGTTGCTATAGCAACTGAGAACTATTGGGGCTGTCCTTGGCGTAAAGAGTCGTGTTAGTGTGTTAACTTTTTGGCAACAAGCCCACAAAGCCATTCAAAGTAGAATCCTTCGAGGTGTAATAGACAAGTTTTGAGGGGCTTTTAACCAAGTTTTGCGCAGTCTCTATGGATGAAGAATTAATCGGAGTGTTTGGATCCTCGAAAATATCGTAGATTTTGATTTGCAAAGACAACGCAGGAAGGAATCGGAAGGAAAAGTTTACTCAGGGGCATGTTAGGACTCGCTGGTCTTCAGTTTAGGTTGGCGTTCGCCAGCGGGTTAGGAACAGCTGGACGAGGAAAGAAATTGGTTGTTAAGTTTAGTTGCTGTCGAAAAGATGGCAAAGAAGTCTTTGTGTGTTGATGTTTCTGATCTACAAGTGGAAACATTTCTTTATGCATATTAAGTTGTCTGGGGGAGATAATTGGTCATAATTAATGAAGTCCACGAAAGGCGATTGTGTACTACCAAAAAATCATCCACACCTTACAGAGTTCAAGGACTTTATTGACAGAATTTAGTTTGAGTCTTATGTGGTTTACTTTGAGCTGATAGATAGTGTATGTTGCTCGGAATTATCGGCCAGTCAGGATTTTCCCCGTACGTGCGTATTTAATAAATTTTAAAAATATTCCATGCATCATTGCCAGAAGAGTCCTGACTCTTTCCCGTTATTATGCATCAGTCAATTCCAGCTGCGCCCATCCCCCCCCCCGGGCAACTGCGGGGCATTTGCGTGCCTTGCCAGTCCTGGGGGTGGGGCATTAGCAAATTTGGCACGGCCCGGGGGTCGGGCATTTGCCTGCCCCCGGGCTTTTGACACACATGTGGTTTCCGACTCGAAATCCAAACATGGAGGATTTTATCGCAAAGGACCAGCAGTTCGTCGCAGATTGGATCGTCCGTTAAGGACTGGACAAACTTGTGGAGGATTTTTCGATTTTATGCATTTCTTCATTGCTTATTAAGGCACAACTATCACTTTATATAGCGAGATCGGGAACGATCAACGTGAATCGACGTACGTATGCTTCTTTGAACAAGGATTTAAGCAAAATTTGGTTGCGATGATTCTTAAACTATTACGATCGATTATTGAAGTCTAAACATGTGTATAGGGATCGTCGTTTTATACTTTTGCATATTATTAAAATATTCACAACAGACTTTTATAATGTCAAGATTTTTGCTTACTAGCGAACTGTTTAAAACAAAACGGGAAAGTAACAATCAACTTCATGTAGTATTGGTGTCTGTGAAGTATTAAAATATCATCGCTTGGCATTTATACTAACTTTCTTATTACGTTAAACATCGGATAGTTCCATTACAAACAATAGAAGACTGAGAGGCAGGCCTACAGAAATGAAAAATCACACATAAAAAACGCTGAAAGTGGCATTTTTGTGCAATGAATGAAAACTTGCTGCAGTGTTGATTGGGGACGTACGATCCCGGGGGCGGGGCATTTGCCCTCTTCCTTAGTCCCCACCACGGGGCATTTGGCAGCTTAAGTGTCCCCACCCCCGGGAATTTGCCATCCAAGAGAAAAAAATGCTAATGCCCGGGAGTTAGCCCGGGGGGGGGGGGATGGGCGCAGTTGGAATTGACTGATGCATTAAGCTCTCCAGAATCGACCGTTATTGAAGTTTTCTTGGTTTCTGTATTTCATGTCCGCAGTTTAGTTTCGTAGTTCCCACAGTTGAATGTATTCGTGGTTATGACATTGATGTGACGATTTACTCGTTATTCTGAACTTCCCAAATGATGTTTGTTCTTTGATGATCACCAGAAAGATTCTTGAAATCCTTGTCATTAAGCAGGAAAAATGTTTCGTGTTTTCTCTCGCTTAGCCTTTTAGAACGATCATATTCGTGAGGTTTTCCTGACACGAAAGCTATTTAAATTTGATGTTCATAATTCAATTAGTAGAATGTTTACACAGGTGTAATGTTGGCATGATTTCTGACACGAAAGTAAAGTTTTGTCAATCACAAGTTTTTAAATAAACTCAAACAGCTTATATACACGCAAAAACTAGCCGAACGTCTGTTTCTCTTTAATTATGTAAGTATTCTTCTACATTCATTCTGTTATTACGAAAAAAAAAGAGATTTCCCAGACTTATGATAGCATATTTCTTTTCAAATGCCGGACTACGTTTTCGTGGTTTCCCCGTTATTCTTTAATTTTGAGCTGCCTGTTACCCATTTAATGGTGACGCTCTCTATCATGCAACCAAATCCTGCTCCTGATAACACTGATATACACTGAACAACAAAGACAGCAGAGACAAAATAGAAGTAACATCTAAAAAACAACTGCGAACTATCCGAACGGATCCGCTCGTTCTTTTATACTCTGATTTTACTAAAATTTTTGTTATTATTTATTTCAATTTTTTTTTCACTACCAGGACTACTTCTTAAGTCACGCTGACTGGCCACATTGCCATTGCCAGATAAGGTTACGGACCGCCTGACGATTTTCATATACAAGCGACAAAGAGGCAGTCATTTCCGGAGATTAGACTGCGAGTAGTCTCTAATTTTGGCGATTTTTTGCGAAATTTCGCGCGCGCGCGTGTGTATTTTGCCCGCCCCACAATCGCCATCGCCAAAATTAGAGACTACTCGCAGTCTACCGGAGATGGCTAGCTCACGGATTCCCGGCATAGTCAATCGAACTTTCGGAAATCGAACTCGATCGAATTCATTCGAACTCAATCCGAGGATTGAGTTCGATTGATTCCGGCAATCGAACGAAATCGAACACCGAACTTTGTGTGAGTTCAATTTCCGAACCAATCGAATTTAATCGAACAAATCCAACCCAATCGAACTCAGTCCAATGGATTGCGTTCGATTGTGTTCGGTGAATTAATTCGCTTGGACAAAGGTCATGTTATGTGGTCTGATTGCCCGCTTGGTTACTGTACGCAAGCTCTGGTGAACCTACATACAAGGAAAGCCCATCGAAAACACGTTTTTCTCGTCCTATTTAATGATCATTCAATAACAAAAATAAATGTCCACAGCAGTAGAAAGTCTAGAAAGAACAGATTAGAACAAAGCTGTCATTATTTCCGCCTTTTACCGTATTCTGGAACTTGTGCACCGTTTTCAATTGTAAGTTAACTTGCAATTGCAAAATGACAACTTGAAGTATTACTTTCATGAAAAAGTACAGACTTAAGCAAACTACTAACTGCGACAGGTTCACAGACCAGTTCATGTTGAAGGTGACCTAATTGTCCGCGCTCATTTGCAACTCGAAAAGCACGGCCTTTCTCACCTATTTTCTTGAAAACTTTGAATTCTTTGCCCTCCTTCACGTCAAAGCGGCACTCTTGGTAGCCTTTTACTACGCATTTAAAGCTAACAACCCATAGCGCATCTGAAGCCATTTCTCCGGGAATTGTGCGATTGCGAAAACACGTGTTATACTGAAGTAATAGAGCCTCCTAAACCTTGTTATTGATTTTCAACACCAGTTTTACAAAAATCAAGAGTTCGGCAATCGAACGTTCGATTGAGTTCGATTGTCCGATTTTTTTGTGCGAGTTCGATTTCGTTCGATTGCCGAATTCAATCGAACTCAATCCATCGATTGAGATCGATTGAGTTCGATTGAGTTCGATTGAAATACAGTTCGATTGGGTTCGATTGACTATGCCGGGCGGATTTCAAAAGATCACAAGAACAACTTCCATTTAGAGCTCATCCGGGGTTCATGCTCACATACACTATAAACTAATATAGACTCGCAGAATTGTGAGCAATCCATCTGACAGGCGGCTACGTGGACCGATCGGAAGGCCAAGAAGAACAAGCTAATTCGTAGACTGCGAGCAGTCTCTCTTTTGCTCTAAAATTCCTGCAGGAGGAGCGGCCAGCGGCGATGCTGCGAGCCGCGAGTAGCGTGGGCGGGAGAGTGAGCGAAGAGCGCCGTTCGTCCAGCACGGATTCTAGAGCAAAAGAGAGACTGCTCGCAGTCTGGCTAATTCGTTTGTGGCCGAGAAAGAGCAGGATATTTTGATGAAAATGAGTGCAATGAAATTGCGACGTCACCAAGTGGAATTGGGGTAAGAACCTAAGCTTTTTCTCAGTAAATTGTTACATTTATCAACGGATAGGGAAATCGTGACGCCACTTCTCGCAACTGTAAGGGTTAGAAATTTCCTTTTTAAAAGTAAAACGGAAGACTTTCTGAGAAACTCTCTGACGCACTAAGGAGATTTTGCAGCGAGAGGGAAAAGAATCCTTCACGTACCGTGTTCAACGCGGAAATAACCGAAATGGGCGTGGTCGTCTGCTGTAACGGGTATAAAGTTGTACGGAGCGCAGAAGGGATCTCCCTCGGTATGATCTCCGAGAATATCCCTCGGTTTTTCCGAGTGAAGACGTTTAGCTCACATCTCGACGCCCTTAAGGAAATTCGCTATCTTGTTTAGATATAACTTATAAACCTATTTTGTAAAAGTCCACACTCAACCTCGTTTCAGTGTCTTTCATCCCCCCAACCCCTTAGGCAACGAGGTTGGTCTACACCGGGAGCTCAGACCAAATTTGTCGAAATCTTTGCCCTTTTTCAGACCGAGTAGCAAAGCATACCTACTTCAGTTCAAACCTACCACAGAACAAACCCCGGTTTAGGGAATACCAAGAGATGGATAGTCTTCTCAATCTTGGCAGCACATAACTAAATAGTAAGACTGATTTCTAGCCTGGTTCAAGAGCCGAACTTTTCGAGTACCAACCTAATGCAAATAAGCAGAAGAGTTTTTTTTTGGCTAATTTGCAAAAGGTTCGGCACATGAAAAGTCCAGTCGACGTTTGAACTAAGCCTTAGAGAACAAAACTATAAGAGGCAGGTAAACCACTTGAGTTCTGATGGAGAATCATGGAAACAAACAAAAACTGGAGAAGGAAAAGGAGAGGAAGAGCCTTCTCGCAAGCTACTAGTTTGGCTGCTGTTTCTTACAAAATCCTGCATGTAGCTGCAAGACTTTGACACAGTACATTATTTTTCAAATAATACCTTTGTGTGAGAAACCATGCGGTTTGTGCTTCGGAGTAGCTAAAAAGCTGGGGAGCGGACTCCAAGGGGTCAGTCCAGAAAGTACTAGGCGCCCACTGTGTATGCCCATTTATATCCCGAGCGAAAACGCGTTCGCTCCGTCCACTAAAGTAGAGAAGATTAAGAATTTATTGGACAGCTGTGAAGGGTTCAATCAGGCAGAAATAAGCAAGGGCCTTTTTTCCGTGTCACCCGCCTTCACAGCATTTTTTTTGACGTGACGCCGGTGCCCATTTGTCTTTGTGAGTTTGTCGTTTTTTCAGTTACACATTGTTGCAAAAAGTTTTTTGTTTCTTTTGTTATTTAATTCATTTATAGGGATGATGCTGTACGTGCTCTGATTAGATCATTCAAAAGCGAAAATGTTTCCTTCTGTGTTGCTGCGCAAATAATCCAAAATAAAACATTATTTACCTAGGATGCGTGACGTATGCGCAAAATAATGCATGGCATCGATTGCAACATTAAACACGCGCACGGTGACTTCGACCTCTCCTTCACTCCTTGAGCGGTAAGTCGTCTTGCAGTGATATTCGCGGTGTTTTGCAGCGTGCAGTTTGTAACAACAACAAAGATAGTGATTGTATTGTGAGGTGATATGTTTATAGACTCTAACGCGCTGGCAATCTGCGCTGTGTATTACGAAATGACTTCTGAGCACATTTCTGTTTCTTTGATCAGATCTCTCAGACATCCCCACGATGCTTGCCTGTTACTTAGCACTGTTCCTTGGAATCGGCGTTCTGGATTGCAAAGGTAAGAAAACATTGTTGATTAAGGAAAATATTTTTACTCTCAAGCTGAAACACAGCCGTGAGGAAGGCGATCTGGTGGTCCATTCATTTGCGGGACAAAAAATAATTGTTGATATCAGTTACCTATAACAACTCTCACAAATACATGCAAATTGTCCGGAATAAATCCAGGAAAAAAAACCGTAGAAAGTTTCTGTCTTTTTTGTACGCTAATTTTATTTAAATCCCGGTTATTTGCAGCTCACTATTCATCTGATGTTCTGGAGGGATCAAGAGTCATTATTGTAACAGATATTCTGAATTCGTCAATTGATGTCGAAAAGCTGTATTCATCTTTAGAAGACAGAAGCATAGCGGATGTCGATTTTCTTATCCTTCAACGCGATGGCCGCAAAAGTTCTCAAGGCTCATATGATGTATTATCGAGAGGAAAACACCGGTAATTTATATAAGTGTCGCTTTGTTCAAATCTCTGGTTTTGAAAGGAGGTTTGTGTTGTTGTGCAAGTTTTCCTTTTCATAGCCAAGCAGCGTGAAATTGCCATTGTCTCCAGTCGTACTTTGCGTTCGCGATTTCACGCATTAGAGCATTGAATTTATCAGCATAAAAGATTAATGAAAAAGATTTGCAAACAAGTACGTTATCATGCAGCAAATTTGCGGTACAATATTATCTCCTTTATTTTGGACGAGAAAAAATGTTTGCGGGCTTTTATTTCATAAACACAGACAAACTTTGAATTCACAGACAAGTATGCGACGCGGAAATTCCAGTTTTCCATGCTGTCAAATTACTTTCAGCTTTCTGTGGCTTTGGAAAACATTTACATTCGTGGAATTTGCTTAATGTTGGCGTGAATAAGTGGCATCTGTCTTCATTAGAAGTAAATTATAAATGCGAGAAAAATAATGCGGCGCGCAGTGTGACTGCAGTGATGTAAAATCATCCTCATAAATTATTTAAAACGACGCTTCATTAAGACCGTCTTAGCGAATAACGGGAGAAATTGTTTCAGTGTATTTTTTTTATTTTTTCAAAAGCTTTTTCTGAAACGCACAGCTTGACAGCTACATAAGGAATCCTGCAATTTGCGCAAATACACGTGTGTGTCACGCGCTGATTCACGCACAGTTCTGTCTTGAAGGTTTTTCTCTATCAGTATTGTTTTAGGCGAAAATATTTTCACGAAGATTTGTTTGCATCTTTTCTGCAAGAAACAGCTCATTTCGAAAGTGTTTTCATTCCTTCATTTGACGTTTATACAGAAAACTGTCTGCATGCATTACACTCGATTACCGGCTTAAACAAAAACAGCTTTCAAAGGTCACAACATGTTTTGGTAAGGTTTTGCTCCACGGATGATTATTTGTGTTCATGTTTGCCTGGTGACACGGCTGGAGGTTACCAAAACAATTGCCCACATATATTGATCCTCCCGCCCCCACTTAAGCAATAGAACCAAAATAGACACTGTAAATATAGACAAATGAATATTAAAATAACTTTAATTTTAATACTGGGGGCTGGTGAGTGTAATAATAGGCCTCTAACAATAAGATGCTAATGTGCAGAGAAAATTTTAGGATTCAAAACAAAAATATTAGATGTAAAAATTATTCAGAAAATGCAAAGGGTTAAGTGTTCTTAAGGTCTGATAGTGACCCTATTAAGCAAAACCCACCTGAAAGGGAATTCCAGGTTTATGTTTTTTTTTTCCTTCAGCGAGCTACATTTTCACGGATGATGGAATTGCCTGTAAAATTATTGACTTAAAGTCCCTGGTCCCAATTCCTAATTTAATTGCAATTTCTTGAAGAATAGTGTCTGGGCTGCTTATTCAAATTCCTTATCTTTGCCTTTTCAATGTCAACAAGCCAGGGCTAGATTTCAGAATACCCAACCACTTAAATTTATATTCATCTTCAAAAGCTCGATCTGCTCTGGCAGTCCCACAGTCATCAAAATTTTCAGAACAACCCCATATGTCGATGCGCTGCTGAGAGACGTGTGTTTCTTCTTGTTCTTTAAGCGTACCAAGCAAAACAAGTACTAGTTGTACTAATGTAATTTTCATTTTCCTCGACTATAGGACTATAGTACGGCAGGAGCACCTGCCTTACTGACTTAATTATTCTTTGACCACGGGACTGCAGGACTGCTGGAGTACTCTTCTTACTAACTTAATCTTAATTATACATTGTCTGTGGGACTGCAGGAGCAATAGCTGTAACAACAGTATTATTCGGTGACTGCGGGACCACAGGAGTGGTAGATTTGTGCCTTTCATAGTTGGCTGGGAATCAGTTCTGAACTTACTCCCAAGCCAGCATAAATTAGGGACCATTTGTGGTCATTATCAGTAAATGTGGAGTGAATTTGACCTTCAATTCTCCAACCTTATGTACTCTTTCTAAATGCTTTTCACTGGTAAGGTGTTGATGATTATTTTGGATTTTTTGACACCCAGGGCTGGGTTTAGGGTGGCTGGTGCTTAATTAAGGTAGGAGATACAGTACTACCGGTATGTGCTTGAATTCTACTGTTTTTTAAATGTTCTTTTTTTTCAGGACTTTCTTTCAAGTAACTAACAAAGAACTTCTTCCATGGCTATTAGCTGAAAAGCCAGTTACTGTCATTTCCGTTACTGACAACACAGATATTCCGGAGATCTTGATTTCTGCTAAGAAGAAAGGTATCACAATAATTTTACTTAATTTGGTTATGTCGTTGTCATTGGTTTTTCATTTTGTTTGAACCTTTGAGACTAAAATATTTTTTTAATTGAGATTCTATGGGTTCTGCCTTGGTCTGTACTGTCAGGGCTGTAAGCTTTGAAGAAGCTGGCTTCCTATGGAAAGTAGCCAGCCATTAACTAAATAAATACTCCTATCTCTTTTTTCTTTTACTGTCGTTCAAACTCTGAGTTTCTAGCCATCTTCACTATAGCTACTGGCCATAATAGCCAGCTGCTGGCTACTACTGACAGGGCTGACTCAGCAGTCATTCATATAAGGCAGAACCTTGCCTTACAACCAGCCTGTCTATATGATCACCACATTTTTTCAGCCTGAAAAAGTGGCATGTAGTTATTACCTATTGCTGAAACCCTGTTAATCCCTCTATGAGGATGGGTCGGGAGGGAGGGGGGGGGCGTACTCAACAAAGGTTTCATTCTGGGGTTTCCTCTACAGCGGGTACTTGGGTTACTCCGAACACCCTGGCTGTAATACGCCTTTAGTTATTTTGGTAACCTGCTTGTGGTCATATTTAGCCTGCGAGCAAGCTCTCTCGGGGGTGGGGGCGGGGTCAAGGGAAAGATGGAAAGAGAGCTTGCAACGACGTCTCAGGAATTTGAATATCCGCATCGAAAATTTCGATGCAAAATGCTGATTGGCGGAGATTTAATTTGGTAATGACGTCATCAATTTCACACAAAGACGACAAAACAAACACCGAATGCGATGTATAAAACAACGAAGGTAAAATTTTCAGAATTGAAATTGCCTACGCCAAACCTGCTGTCAAAAGCAAAACCGTTAAATGTGCTTGTACTAAAAATCGAAGGTTATGATGTTAGAAAGAGAATTAGAGTAAAATAGCAAGTTTGTTATTATTTTTAGTTCACAGTGCACCGAATTTACATTCTGTGAGTCTCAAAATAAATTGATTGCGCAAGCGACGCTGGAACAAATCGAACCTTTCTTTCGCACACTTTATCTTTCGATTAAAAATTGAAATAGTAACTGAAGCTCATATTGAATCTTAAAGTCAATGACAACTGTTAAAGAATTTGTAAGAAATAGCGAATGCAGTCTGAAGTTAGTTTCAGTTCAAAACTGCATTAAATTTACATAACGTGTGAAATCTGACCTTCTTTCACGTGTTTTACATGTTTGTTACATTTTTTGGTTTACGCTGATTGGCCAACATCTGACAGCTCAGACAACGGGGAGCCACAGCTGTGCCAGGGGCGGAATTCAAATTCCTGAGACGTCATTGCAAGCTCTCTTTCCATTTTTCCCTCTATTGCGCCCCCACCCCCGAGAGAGCTTGCTTGCAGGCTAGGTCATATTTAACCCATTGACACCTGGCAAGCTTCCAAAAAAATGGTACTTACAAGCACCAAATGGCCTTTTTTAGCCCTATTTGATCCAATTTCGTCCCAGTCCTCACAAAAAGTGCTTTCTAGCATGAACCGTTGCATTTCTTTGGGTTTCAGGATGTTTTCTAGCATTTTGAGTTCAGGCATGCGCACAATTCAAAATTTTGATATAGTTTTTTTTAACGCGAAAACCTCCCCTGTCTATTGCTCTCCGAGATTTAATGCACAATCCCATTGCTTTCGTTCTCATTTCGATTTCCGCTTTCTGCTGTCGAGTTAGCCATACGACCACAGTTTCTGGTGATGAGAAAAGTTTGGCCTCAGAGCTCATTTCAAAAGGAAAGAGTTGGCCAAAAGTTAGTAGCAGTCGGTGTGAAGGCCATGGTTTTCTTACGTTTTTGAGGTAAAAGTTGCTTGGTTTTCTGGCTGTTACTCGGGCTTACTTGATCCTATCATTGTTGTTCAGGCATCATTTACAAGACCTTTTTGTGTTGCATCGACTGACTATCTGATGACGTCAAGACGCCTGCTCATTCATGGGCGCATATGGGTGCAACGGACGTCAGTGGGTTAATATTGTCCAGCGATTCACTGTCGTTAAATGAGGTTGAACGTGATAGTAAAATGAGACAGTAAGGGCTTTGTTTCGCAGGAAAAGTATGCTAAACTGATCATATAAAACCTGGGTTACCATTTGGCAAACAAATTGTTGAATGCTTCACTAAAGGTGATGATTTGCATTTTTTTCTTCAAGACCTGTTGCCATTCACCAGAGTAGTGATTTGGTTAACCCAGAGCAGTGCAGCAGTAACTAATGGAGCGGTATGTAAGGCCTCAGCCATTTTGTCCAATAATTATCTCAAACTGTAGTCATCAGCTTGTTGGGCGGGTATTCCCAAGGTTGCAGGAGCCAGGAGAAAGAATGTTGCAACATTTCCTAATAATCTGTAACAAAAAAAGCCCCAAAAGCTGGTGGAGGCTACCGAGAAAAGGGCAGACTGTGAGTGAAGGTTACAGGAAGCAGAAAATTATAAAACAATGCTTAATTGATTCTCCCCCAGAGGAAATCTTCTGTGACAATGAAGTTACTTGACAAACTTTGCAACAGAATTACAAAAATTCCAATAAAAATATAAGGTTACCATTACAGACAGAAAAAGTAGTGTATCTTAAATTAATTAAGAACCACCCACCCCTGGCGGGAAAAAATGACTCATCTTAGCGTTTTTGCACTACCTTTTAGGGTATTATCGGGAAAGTGTGATGGGAAATGAAACCACTTGTAAAAGTGGTATCTCTTGCGGGGGGGATGCATTGCACCATGGCCACAAAACCGAAAGTCTTGTAGTTTTTAGGGTTTTCTTTCAAAATTTTCCAGAATTACTTTTGTATAAGAGCCCTCCCTGGGAGAACCACTTGATAAAAACAGTCTATACTGCATTTACTGTATTTTTCGAGCCATTAGCAATCCGATCTTGTGCGGGTCAAACTGGAGTTTGCGAGGTTGATGATTCAACTCGTGGCATCCCCGCTTATGTTCGTCTTGAAGCAAGACACTGCTCCATATTGTCCCTCTCGACCTAGGTGTTTCAATGGTCTCCAGTGAATTTTTGGGGAAATCCAGCCTAACGGAAGCGCTTAGGTGTCTTTTAATGGCTGTGCGTCTTATCCGAGCAATAACAAATCGATAGGCTACTCTGTGCAGCAGAGCTTCTAAAAAGAGAACACATCAACTTTCTTCGCTTAGATACTTACGGTACTCCGCAAAAACAAAAAGAAAAGATAGGAAAGAAAGAAAACAAAACAAAACGAAAGGGAGCAAGTGAAGAGTACCCCGCATCTCAAGCTACACGGCGCAGCCGGCTACGCGTCTACGCGGCTACACCGTCATAATTTATTCATAGGTCCTCTAAGTTCTCTGGAAAGTGGCTAGACGTGTACGCGGCTACACCATCACAATTTATTCCTAGCTCTCTAAGTTCTCTGGAACGTGGCTACGCGTCTACGCGGCTTCACCATCACAAGTTCTCTGGAAAGTGTCTACGCGGCTACACCGTCCTCATTTATTCATAGCGTGCCTATGTAAGAACGGGGCATAGGCATAATATATTTCTAGTTTACAAAGAATTATTTCTTCACTCGCCGGCTATTTAACAATTATCCTGCGAAATCGCGCGGAATATCACCTGATACTTAGCCGACGAGGCCGTAGGCCGAGTTGGCTAAATCAGGGGATATTCCGCAAGATTGAGCAGGATAATTGTTTTATTATTCAACAAATTCTCATCGACCACCATTTTCAAAACGAGAAAAACTATGGTTCTATGATGAAAACGCTAAAAGCTAGCAATACGTATTAATAAAAATCAAAACAGAACTTCAAGAATACGAAGTTTACTACCGTTCACTTAAAAAAGACTTATTTACAAACTCATGTTTGGAAATGAGAAGACAGAGTAAAAAATACTGCTACCTTACCGAGAATAAGTCCTCTTCCTGTGAATTAAAGTCTTTTCAACTTTACAACTTTCCATGAGCAAGTGTGCTGCTTCGTTCGCAATACCATTTTCTTGGTTGAGTTCTCACTATGAAAATTCCAAGTCAACCTCTGGATATCTTTGTGAGCTAAAGCAAATACTTGTTGACATTTTGAGAGCATTTAACCGTGGAAAGTTTCTTCCAGGGAGTTAAAATTTCCGGAGAACACTGCTAAAACTGCCTCGCTTTTCAAAATGTCCGCCAAACAAGCAATGAAAGAAAATCTGCAGTGCACTTCCAAATATGGTCATTTACGTATATCGCAGGATATCTGTCATGTACGGATGACAGATATTGAGGGCTTCCTTACCATATATGGGCATAGTGACAATTTGTTGAATAATAATCTCAAATAGTGGCACACATTTATTCATATTTCCTGCATAAACACCAGCAGTGATGCATAGAACGAGCATATGTGTGCAAAGCTGAAAGATTCCTCATAACTATTGTCCATTTTAAAAAACAATTAGTCATTGATTAAAAAAAAAACGAAAGAATTGCTCGATTTGGCTGCACTGTAAAAAACTTGATGAAACCATTGCTAGATTTCGCGGGAAAAATCCACGAATCAGTTAGCGAACTTTAAGGTGTTTCGATACAGTTTTTTGGGGACCATACCTAACTTTTTGAATCGACTCTTAGACAGTCTTCTCCTTGTCAGATCAACGTGAAATGTGCAATACGTGTTGGTTTTGGATTGAATTTTGGCGTGGTTTACATTTTGTAAAAATCGATATTTCCATGACAACGATAAACAAAAATCCTCGAAAACAGTAAAATTGAAATTTTGCACGATCCAGATTTCGCTTCGAAAAGCAAATACCAGCATCTTAAACTGTGGTGTATGGCAAACAAAATATACAAGAACAAAAAAATTCTGTGTGTTTGTTTTGAAGTAAATCGCAAAAACATTTTCAACCTTAGTTTTTGCCTAGTAATAGTAAATGCACCGAAAAATAATCAAAGCTTTGATGAAATGCCTAGTACTTACTGTTAAAATGTGTCTTTTACTTACTATTTTACGCCTAGAAAGTTTTGTTGAAACTGGTGTTCGCGATCTCGAGAACGACTTGTTTTTCTAGGATCATTCGCGTAATAATTTTGTGGTAATTTTTTAATTTGAGCGCTTTTGCGAAAATCTTAAGAACGGCTCGATAGATTTTTTTAAACATTAAACATGCGTGCTTGACGATGTCACCAGTTTTAGTTTTGAGTCTTATTAACATTGACTCACTGGAACACTGTTAGATTTAACGTTAAAGATTGTTCAACTAGTTTGATTGAGTTTTCGACTGCGGTTAAATTTCCTAGAAAGAGTGTAGTATCGTCAGCAAATTGACTGATTTTATGCTCAGTCTCAAATATTTTAATTCCTTGTATCGTGCAGTCTTGCCTAACCTTAGCTGCTAAAATTTCTACCCCTAAGATAAAAAGGTAAGGGGAGAGGGGACACCCCTGTCTAACTCCCCTTGACAATTTAAAATAGTCTGTGGTATATCCATTATGTAAGACAGCGCTTTCAGTATAGTGTACAGCGTCTTAGCCCATTGCTTTAGAGAGGAGCCAAAATTGAACAAGTTTAGAGTTTGCTGGATGAAATCCCATTCTACTGTGTCAAACGCTTTCCGAAAATCTAATAGGAGAAGAATACCAGTGTTCTGGATTTCTGTCTGTTCCATAATGTCATTAATTAGTCTGATATTTTGCCCTATGTATCTACCTTTCATAAAGCCAGTTTGATTACAGTTTATAAGACGCGGAAGAACTTTTTCTATTCTTGAAGCAATTGCCTTTGACAAAATTTTATAGTCCACATTTAACAAAGTAATCGGCCGCCAGTTCGATAACTCTCGTGTATCTGTGTTTTCCTTAGGAATAAGCGTTATAACTCCTCTACGTTGTGAGATTGACAGCTCACATTCTTCATGAGCTGTATTGAAACTGTTAAGTAGGTCCTGACCTAGGAGCTCAAAGAAACACTTATAAAATTCGACAGTAAAACCATCATCTCCTGGTGATTTTCCATTCCCCATCGATTTTAATGCTATCCGGCATTCTTCTAAGGTTAACTTATCCTCGCATTCATTATTTTCCTCCTCCGATAATTTTGGAATTTGTAAATCTATGTTCTTTGTGAATTCTAGAAAGGTCTTGTTTGTAGCCTTGTGAGATGAAGTATATAAATTTGCATAAAAAGTTTTTATTTCTTTCATTATTTGACTCTCATTTGCAGTGCGTGACATGACCCTCAGAAATTTTTAATTCTTTTATCACTTTCCTGTTAACTTTTTCTTTTCCATGTGGAAAAAATACTTGGTAGGTTTCTCTCCTTCCTCGATCCATCGCACTTTATGGCGAAAGATAGCACCTTCTGCCTTTTTCTCGTAGAGACTTTTAAGTTCATTTTTTAAGTATTCGTATTCTTTATGTTCAGATTCCATGTTTTCTGTGTTATTATTGGCGTTTATTTTATTATCTAGGGTCTCTAAACGCTTTTCAAGTGTATTTTCAAATTCTCGAGCTTTCCTGGCTTTATTTTTGGATTAAGGGATAGTCAAATTTCTGATGTCCATTTTGATGAGCTCCCATTTCAGTTTTGGTTCAGTTTCCTCTGAATGTTTTTCCTTAATCTCTTATTAAATTAACGTAGGTTTCGTCGTTTAAGAGCGCATTGTTAAACTTCCAAAGCCCGGGGCCACACACACTATATCAGACAAAGGATTTAATAAAATACAAACACCTTTCTGGTGATTTGACCCATGGGAGGGTGTTTCTGGTGATTTGACCCATCGCCCTCCATTCTGATTTCCATATCAACTCATCTCTTGGTTCAGAATTAGTTTCTTGGAGTAAATAAAAATCACTTTTTTGATCTTTTATATAGGAGAAAATGCTTCGTCTCTTACGTTGATTTTTCAATCCTCGAACGTTTAGACAAAATAGTTTGCATTCAGCCATTTACACAAGTAGATATCTGGATGACTAAGTATTTTTTCCTCCAACGGATTGCATTTGTATCGCAAGCAAAATTCAAATTAGAGCTAATGCACCGAAAATACATACAAAGAATTGCTATAGTGGGGACATAAAACAACACACACAAACATATACCCACACACATTCGAAGTTTAAGGGAATAAATTGCTTACAGTAAGCGAAAAGCATGCTATTAACCTACCCTCCCTTGTCAAATAGAGATTTGATGGAAATTTTCGCTTGACCGTGTTCTGATAAGCTGAGTTCGATTCCTTCCTTGATATCTTCCTTGGAATACATTCTCCGCGGTTGTCCAGAGGGCGACGTCTTAACAAAAATCTTGCCGTCAAGAGACCATGCGTTTGTGATCTTTTGGTCGTTCTTCTTTTGAAGGGCGAGAGACATCATTTCCTTTCGGTATTGGGTCAGGTTCTCGTTGATAAATATACGCATCGGAGGATCGGTTGTAATAGGGCCTGCGTAATTAGGGAACACAGATGGAACTCTTGAATCTTTCAGTTGAACGCGGGCTTTATATAACCTTGATTTATCTTTGTGACTAACGAATTTGGCTATGATTGGTTTTATTCCTTTCTTTCTATTAAGCCTATGGGCGATTTCGACATCATCACATTCTAGCTCAACTCCAATCGCCCTTGCTACTTTACAGACAATTTCATCCATCGGTAGATCGATGTCCTCCGGGACACCATGTAATTCCAGGGAATTTTTTCTGGTGTACTGTTCCAGTTCGTCGAAACTTACTCGAAGATCGTCCAGCTCTTCTTTTTGGGTCTTTACCTTTTTTGATACTCTGGCAAGCTCCTCTTCCAGGCTTGCAACATATTTGCACTGATTATTAAAATCTTCCTTCAGCTTATTAACTTCGGTGTTGCTCCTTGCGACGGCAGATTTTTTACCTCTTATTAACCGAGCAGGAGGTCTGTATGGGAGAATCTTGACCGAGGTCGTGAGTACAGACCAAACGCTGTGAGGTCTGTACACACGACCGAGGTCAAGATTCTCCCATACAGACCGACTTATTATATGGCCAAACAAAAAAACTTTAATTCGCTTAATGTAAATGGTTCGTACTAGCTGTCATTTTGCTAGCAAAAGTCGATGAGCTGAACTTAAATCTGCCAAAGTTTGCTCGTCCTCTACCTTTTTTCTCGTCAGGCTTGTTGGCGCTTCATTTTAGTATTTTTTAGAAGGAAATAGTCAATATTTGTGTAGTTTAGTTTACACCTTTGTCACCGCAAAGTGTAACCGGTCTAGACGCCGGTCTAGATGGGAAAATCTAGACCGCGGTCAATATCGATTTCCGCCAATCAAATTCGTGAATTCGGTAGTTCCCAGTCCTTGTGAGACACCGCCATATAATAAAGTTCGATAATGTCCGCCGATATCTTACTGTTTTTCGGCTAGCAAGGTAGCTACTGTACCTTGAATAGACACGAGAATGCGGTAGACTTCCTTCAAGGTTGGTTCGCCCGATTCGGGTTCGGAGGGTGAAGACACCATATTTGAATTCTCTGCACGTGGTAGTTTGTGATCCGGTGAAACAATATCGTCGCTGGGACGTCGCTGTTGTGTCTTTTTCCTTTTTCGCATTTAACCATACATCAATTGAAACAGCTTGTAGATAACAAATAAGCGAATTATTTGATAGGATTTGCTGTTTGGGAGAATAGGTCACGGAGCTCGCTTAAGGACGCCCGGCCATTACGCTATCCTCAGAGATATTAAGGGCCATATAGCATAATGTGCATGCCTCATGGCTTGAGTGCTGCTGTAACGTTTAAACCACCTTACCAGCGATTTTTTTTCAATCGTAGAACGGGATCACACTGACATCACCAGGAGAATTTGATTCCCAACTAAGTGCACATGATGCTGATCCATTTGCGTTAAGAAAAGTTCACTTGATTTCTGCAAGGAATCTTGAAAATGCAATTGCAGAAATGCTTCAGAGAGAGCAGCGTAACGTCCACACAAACAAGAGAGAAAGGAGAAATGCAGTTGCCAATTCAAGCACACCTTCGTCAAGTGCGTCTGTAAGCACAACTGCTGCCAGCACATCGTCGTCAAGTGCGTCTGTAAGCACGACTTCTACCAGCATATCGTTGTCAAGTGCTCCTGGAGGCACGACGTCTGCCAGCACATCGTCATCAAGTGTGTCTGTAAGCACGACGTCTGCCAGCTCGTCGTCGCCAAGTGCTTCTGTAAGCACAACTTCTGCCAGCTCGTCGTCGTCGTCGTCAAGTGCGTCTGTAAGCACGACTTCTTCCAGCACATCGTCGCCAAGTGCTTCTGTAAGCACGACGTCTGCCAGCACATCTTCGTCTAGCGTGTCTGTAAGTACATCATCTGCCAGCACAACGTCGTCAACCGCGTCTGTAAGCACGACTTCTACCAGCATATCGTTGTCAAGTGCTCCTGGAGGCACGACGTCTGCCAGCACATCGTCATCAAGTGTGTCTGTAAGCACGACGTCTGCCAGCTCGTCGTCGCCAAGTGCTTCTGTAAGCACAACTTCTGCCAGCTCGTCGTCGTCGTCGTCAAGTGCGTCTGTAAGCACGACTTCTTCCAGCACATCGTCGCCAAGTGCTTCTGTAAGCACGACGTCTGCCAGCACATCTTCGTCTAGTGTGTCTGTAAGTACATCATCTGCCAGCACAACGTCGTCAACCGCGTCTGTGAGCACGACTTCTACCAGCATATCGTTGTCAAGTGCTCCTGGAGGCACGACGTCTGCCAGCACATCGTCATCAAGTGTGTCTGTGAGCACGACGTCTGCCAGCTCGTCGTCGCCAAGTGCTTCTGTAAGCACAACTTCTGCCAGCTCGTCGTCGTCGTCGTCAAGTGCGTCTGTAAGCACGACTTCTTCCAGCACATCGTCGCCAAGTGCTTCTGTAAGCACGATGTCTGCCAGCACATCTTCGTCTAGTGTGTCTGTAAGTACATCATCTGCCAGCACAACGTCGTCAACCGCGTCTGTGAGCACGACTTCTGCCAGCACATCTTCGACGGGTGCGTTGGTTGGTACCCTGTCTGTAACAACTACATTGTCGTCAAGTGCTTTTGTAAGCACAACTTCAGCCAGCACATCTTCGTCAAGTGCGTTTGTAAGCACATCATCTGCCAGCACATCGTCGTCAAGTGCGTCTGTAAGTACATCATCTGCCAGCACATCGTTGTCAAGTGCGTCTGTAAGTACATCATCTGCCAGCACATCGTCGTCAAGTGCGTCTGTAAGCACGACTTCTGCCAGCACATCTTCGTCAAGTGCGTCTGTAAGCACATCATCTGCCAGCACATCGTCGTCAAGTGCTTCTGTAAGCACATCATCTGCCAGCACATCGTCGTCTAGTGCGTCTGTAAGCACAACTTCTGCCAGCACATCATCGTCAAGTGCGTCTGTAGGCACAGCTTCTACAAGCACATGGTCGTCAAGTGTGTCTGTAGGCACAACTTCTGTCAGCACATCATCGTCGAGTGCGTCTGTAGGCACGACCTCTGTAGGCACAACTTCTGCCAGCACATCGTCGTCAAGTGTGTCTGTAGGCACAACTTCTGCCAGCACATCATCGTCAAGTGCGTCTGTAGGCACGACTTCTGTAGGCACAACTTCTGCCAGCACATCGTCGTCAAGTGTGTCTGTAGGCACGACTTCTGCAAGCACGTCCTCTATTGCCTCTGTAAGCACATCGTCGTCAAGTGCGTCTGTAGGCACAACTTCTGCCAGCACATCATCGTCAAGTGCGTCTGTAGGCACGACTTCTGTAGGCACAACTTCTGCCAGCACATCGTCGTCAAGTGTGTCTGTAGGCACGACTTCTGCAAGCACGTCCTCTATTGCCTCTGTAAGCACATCGTCGTCAAGTGCGTCTGTAGGCACAACTTCTGCCAGCACATCGTCGTCAAGTGCGTTTGTAGGCACAACTTCTGCAAGCACGTCGTCTAGTGCGTCTGTAAGCACATCGTCGTCAAGTGCGTCTGTAAGTACAACGTCTGCCAGCACATCGTCGTCAAGTGCCTCTGTAAGCACATCATCTGCCAGCACGTCGTCGTCAAGTGCTTCTGTAAGCACGGCTTCTACCAGCACATCGTCGTCAAGTGCCTCTGTAAGCACATCATCTGCCAGCACATCGTCGTCAAGTGCGTCTGTAAGTACATCATCTGCCAGCACATCGTTGTCAAGTGCGTCTGTAAGCACAACTTCTGCCAGCACATCGTCGTCAAGTGGCTACTTTGTAAGCACAGCGTCTTCGTTATCAAGCCAGAAGACCTCGATTGTCTCCACTTCACAGTCAAGTTCTATTTCACCTTCACCATCAAGTAGTACCGCATTATCTCAACCAAGTTCTGTGGAAAGCAGCACTACCTCTACCAGATTTGCATCCAGTGTTACAACTTCAGAATCAGCTGGTTTGTCTACCGCCGCCATCTCGCCCTCATCCACAGAAACCCAACCAACTCCTTCGTCCTCAGAGACAGTGGTCACTGAGCAGCCACCGGTCGTCGAAATTAAAGTTACGTTTGAGGGAGACTGTAACGATGTTGTGGGAAATGCGGAGGCAGAGCAACGGTTCAAAGAAGAATGTGCCAAAGCATTCGCTGCAGGACTCGGTATTTCGAAATCCTCTATTTCCGTAGACGAGGTTGAGTGCGGCTCGATTATTGTTACTTTCACTGTGATTGGCGCAAGCGTGCAGGCAAATGTCTCGGAGGAGTTGCAAGAACTTGTACAGAGGGGCCAAATATCGGTGACAGTAAACAACAAGACTTACACAGCAAATAACGTAGAAGTGGTACCGCCCACAACACAGGGGACCCAGGCGCCCACAACGGAATCTTCAAAGAACGAAGTGGCGTTTATCCTGTATATAACGTTTGGCGCACTTATGGGATTGATCTTCATCGTGGGCATCATTGTGTTGATTTTGCGATGCCGAAAAGATCGACGCGAGGGCGGCTTCTTCCTAAATCCAGAGACAAACTACGAACTGAGGCGATTCCATGGCATCCCGCGTGCAAACGACTATTCTAAAGTGAATTACTATGGGGACCCTGTGGAACTTGATGCCACAGCCGCTAACCCAGATGCACCAGATGAATTTCAGGCCCAGGCGGGCGTAAACCCTTACACTCAGGGCTCTTCTCTCGACCGCGTGAAGCCAATAGCTGCAGCCAGCAGTGATGAGAAGTTTAATGTAGGCGCTATGGGTTTACCTGAGTGGAAGAACCTTCCAAAGCTCTCGAAATCCGACGTCACTATCGCGGATGATCCGAAGCAAGGCATCCCCAAGTCGTCAGGCTCGGCTGGTAGTCGGCAACATTTGCTGAATGACGATAGTCTGCCGACATATGACAACCCTATTGTTACCTTTGGTAATGGTACGTCCGAGTTGGAGAAGAAAGAGAATTCGGAGTATGCTTATGATAATCCTGTTATCACGGTCGATGAACCTTATTGTTCTGTTGTCACGGACGAGGATGGAGAGAAAGACAGTTGAGTCCCACTCAACTCAGCACGTTGTTCCGGTCGTGCATTTTCATATGTTGCACTGGAGAACTAGCCGGTCAAACAAATTAGCAATGATCCAAAAGCATGATTTTGACCGGAATTAGCATTTGAACACCTTTTAACGCATCTGATTTTTAATTGAACAAAAGTAACGGCACTTCTTCGGGTAGCTGAAAAGAGGCTTGTGAATTGAAAAACTGATTTTAGATGAACATGTGGTCGTCGTTAGACAGTGAATGTGAACTGTTCGATTGTAGAATTGCAATCGTGGACATCTCAGGAAGCCAATTAATTGTGGCAAGTCAAAACAATTTTGTGTGCTGCCTAGACTTGCTTCATGTCGCTTGCTTTGATTCTTAATAGGCGATGAGGCTTTATTATCGTCTCACTTGGCAAATCATTCTCGTGCGCTTCACATAGGGTAAAAAGGAGCGCTAATCCAATTAAGCGCGATCGCAAGTTATTTGATTCTCTGAAACATACGCTAGAAATACGGCCCGCTGGTCTTGGGGAACGCCATCCACGAGAATCTAAGCAATCCATCGTTCGAGAGAAACACTAGCCACTTGGAGCAGGTCTATCCTTTCCCTAATTGTTTTCGCATCATAACGCTTGGAGAAACTCATAACGCCCCTGCTTGTTTGAACTTTCCCTACCGCGACCTACTTACGGCTTGAGCCCTGGCAGATCGTGAGACACACGGTTGGGAATGATTTGTTGGTCCGAGTAAGGGATTCAAGAACAGGGTTAAAGAGTTAGCCAATCTAGAGTATTTAGGTTGCGTTAAATACATTAGAGATTTTAGGTTGCGTTAATTGCATTAATCTTTCACAGCAGTGATTTTCATGGAACTGTGTTCCTTCATGGTTCTCTATCGTTTCTTAACCAACTTACATGGAGTCGAGAAGTAAGCCCCAAACGATTGATGAAGCACAGACTTGTGACGTCGCCTATGTATATTAGACAGTCCCTGGATATGAGAAAGTGCGTGTTTGGATTGCCTTCGGCTTCTTTTTATCAGGTCATGTCCTACGGATGAAAACGTCGCGCACATTAGATGGTGACTTACATAGAGAAGTTTCGTTTGGTTAGTGCAAAACATTTCTCATATCCAGGGTTACTAATCTCGTCGAAAATGACTCATAGCCAACTCGACGCTGCGCACGTGCGCTTCGTTGGGTTTGGGGTCATGTACGATTCGATAAGAATAATGGCCGTATTTACTCAAATAAACGCTTCTTTGAGTTAACGCTCTGGGCATCATAATGAGACAGTAATATGTGAAACAATTGATTTGCTTTGTTTTTTGAAGTGACGTCAACGAACTTATGGAGCCTGATACACTTGTTATCAGGTTTTTAGTTTCACGGTTTTGTTCACGCTCTTAATTTTCGGACTTATACTGTTTTTCTCATAAAGTTATAAAGTTATAAAGTTATAAAGTTATTGTAATGCCTGTACTAGATTTTTACTGGAAGTGTAGATAAACAGATTACAACACAGGATCAGTACAACAAGAAAGGTCAATTAAATCTGTCCTATACCCTTTTACGTGGCTATTTTCCGTGCCACTAGCCCGGCTGCTGCAATGTAAATCGACCTAAATCGTTTACCCCCCGCCCTATTTGCAATTTCCTGAGCAACTGCGGGCGTGAATCACCACAGCTAAGAAGAGAACGTTTCTCGTGCCCCACCAACAGAAGAGTCAATTACCGCATCCGATCGTAGAATTACTATGAAGTCTACACCAATGATTACAAACAAGAAATTCTAAATAATTTACAGGCGGCGCAGAGTCTCTCACCCTCCCTTCCCCCCTCCTCCCCCTCAATACCAGTGTGCGGAAAGGTGTAGAAGAAGTGTTGGCTTTTGTTTGGGATCTGTGATTCCAGAAGCAATGATAAAATACTGCAATGACTGGATGTAAAATCACCACTTTTGTGTTACCCACCATGTGTTACCCACCACTTTTGTGTTACCCACCATGATTCACTTTTCATATGCTCGTACATCCGTTAACCCTTTAAACCCCAATATCTCAGTATACAAATTCTCCTTACTGGTCTCCATACATTTCATTGATTACTACTGGGAGAACTTGATTAAACATCAAGACAATTCACGACCTCATTCATCTCTGGTGATTACTTCCTAAATTCTCATGACTTGTATGTGTTATACTGCACAGATAGGATGAGGAGAAAATTGATACTGTTCACTAATGGCGCCTAAAGGGTTAACTTAATGTAACTAGTGAACCAAAAAGAACAGTCTCCCCTCTGCAACCTTTCGCTACATTCTCACAAATACCCCAAAAACTTGTTATCCAGCAGTGAAAACAACGCCAGATATAAAACTATTTTAGTGCACCAATACTGGCAAACGCTGACAATTCCCAAGTAATCACTAAGCTTTGTAACAGCAAAATAAACATTTCAACGCTTACCTTTACATAAGTTCTATACGCCTCAAAACTTAAAAAGAGGAATTTAAACTCCTTTCTATGGTTCATTTTTTCCTAACAAGCACTACTTCAAAAAGAAAAGTAAAACAGACTTTTAACATTGGCCTTCGCTTACCTACTTTGCACAATTAGCAGTTCCTGTATGTAATGAATGTCATCATCTCGCAACTAACTTAGTATCAATAACATAAAAGATATAAAGGAAATATAATCTGAACTACGTGCCTGCATCCCCATCTGTGAATCCAATTGCCTAACCGCCATA
Source organism: Siderastrea siderea (assembly GCA_964030785.1). Lineage (NCBI taxonomy): Eukaryota > Metazoa > Cnidaria > Anthozoa > Scleractinia > Rhizangiidae > Siderastrea > Siderastrea siderea. The sequence goes on along the minus strand of OZ034972.1, from coordinate 11,643,436 downwards.
GCAGAGATACAAACATCACGCATTTTCCTATCCCGTCCTCACGTCGCAAATTCTAAATTGCATACGCGGCAAAAAAAAGAGTAAATGCAGTTCTTTCTAGAGCTAATTCTTTGTTAACCACCACTACTTGAGACACAGCAACAAAGAAAACTTCTATCTCTTACCAACAATCACATACTTGATGTGACAAACCCTTCTGTTTTCTCCACTATTTAATTTCAATACACACTGACAAAGTGCTACGCATTAAAGCAACCTACTGAAAATTGATCTCAATGCCGCATTACTTCCACTGCTTTATTTAGGAAATTATGCATGCTACCCACACAACTTTGTCTTACTCTCTCCCCTCTGCTAGCTTTCGCTACATTAATTTCAATACAAACCGACAAACTGCTACATATTAGACAACCTATTAAAAATTGACCTCAATGCATTACTTCTACTGCTTTATTTTGGAAATTATCCATACTACCCACGGAACGTTTTTCTTTTACAGTCTCCCCTCTGCAACCTTTCGCGACATTCTCAGAAATACCCCAAAAACTTGTTATCGAGCAGTGAAAACAACGCCAGATATAAAACTATCTTAGTGTGCCAATACTAACAAACGCTGACAATTCCCAAGTAATCACTAAGCTTTGTAAACGCTGCCCCTTATCAACGAAATGCCCTCAAAAACAGCGAAATAAACATTTCAACGCTTACCTTTACTTAAGTTCAATACGCTGCAAAACTCAAACAAAGGAAATTATTAGACTCCTTTCTACCGTTCACTTTTTCACAACCAGCACTACTTCAAACAGAAAAGTAAAACAGACTTTTAACATTGCCCTTTGCCGACCTGCTTTCCACATTTAGCAATTCCTGTATGTAATGAATGTCATCATCTCGCAACTAACTTAATATAATCCGAACCAAGTGCATGCAACCCCTTCTATCTATCCAATTGCCTGACCTCCATAGCCGAGATACAAACATCACGCATTTTCTTTTCCCATCCTAACACCGCAAAATTTCTAAATTGCATACCTAACAGAAAAGAAGATTAAATGCATATTCTTTCTCCCCCTAATTTTTTATTAACCACCACTACTTGAGACACAGCAACAAAGGAAACTTTTATCTCTTATCAACAATCACATACTTGATGTCAGAAACCCCTCTCTTTTCTCTACTATTTAATTCTAATACAAACCGACAAAGTGCTACATCCTACATGTTAAGCAACCTATTAAAAATTGATCTCAATGCATTACTTCTACTGCTTTATTTAGCAAATTTTCATACTACCCACGGAACTGTGTCTTACACTCTCCCCTCTGCTAGCTTTCGCTACATTCTCACAGCGAAATAAACAGAAGCAAAACTCTAAAAAGGAAAATTAGACTCCTTTCTACCGTTCATTTTTTTCGTAACCAGCACTACTTCAAACGCTGACCTGCTTATTGAACTTTAGTAGTTCTTGGTTTCCGGTGACCTGTTATCGACAACTTGCACTTCCGGTATGTAAGGAATTACATGTATGTAAACATATTATATTATGGATATCCGATATGGCGCACTGTGACGATCTTTCACCGTATTCCCTTTAAAAACACGTTTTATAAACACGTTTACAGCGATTCTAATGTATTTTGTCAATACTACCCTGAAGTTTTCTACGATCTTACATGGAAAATTGTATGTATGTATTTATGTATGTATGTATGTATTTTTGATCCGGGGGGGGGAGTCCCATGTAAGACGGGGAGGAATGCTCGTCGGAAAATTTGAATAAAAGCCATTCTAAAACAGATGGAAAACGCAAGACGACGAGCATCCATGCACCTTCACATGGGAGTGCACCCCCCCCCCCCCGCGGGGAATTTATGTGGCACTGTGTGGCACCAATCAGATTGAGTCTACTATGCTAAGAGTACCTTCTACCAATGAAACAGCTGGTTAGAATCCGCTTACTGGAGCTGAAGGTCAGACAAGGTTAAGCTTACCGGCCATGTTGAATGTACATATGTGGACGGAAACGATCAGCGCAAACGTGCTTTTTTCTACGTTTTCCTCTCGAATATTATATTTTGAGTAAAGGCTTGGTGTGGTGGAATTGATGATGATTTCCAAAAACTATTGTAAGGGCAGGTAAAATTGACTTTTGTCGTGGCCAACGGTGGAACGTGACAAAAACAACCTCGTTCCAAAAAAAACTTGTTGACGAGAAACTGTAATTTAATTTGTTCTTTTGTGATTTGTGTTATGACACAGCTGTTTTGGTTATGTATCTTTGAGCAAGATCTTGGTTGGAAAGATTGTATCTGTGCTTGATATGGATAATTTTGTCTGTACTTCGCAAGGTTTTTGAAACAGCTTTGTTTGGTAATTTGAAATTCAAAGCGACGTGTTTAAGATTGCAATTTGCATAAATTAGTTCCTTCATTCAAGCGTGTCTGTAGGTTTTTAAACCTGTTTTCTCTTCCCATAATACTTATTAAGTTTTAGTTTACGATGTTGTGCCATGATTTATATCAGTTATATCCACAGATTTTCCAGTCGACATAGAAATGAATTCTTTCTTGGTTTTATCATATACGAGAACATATGGTTTTTGAAATTGATAGCGACTTGCTTAAGATAGCAATTTGCATAAATTAGTTTGTTCATTCAAGCGTGTCTGTAGGTTTTAAACCTGTTTTCCCTTCCCATATTACGGTTTGGGTTAAGTTTTTAGTTTACGATGTTGTGTCCATGATTTATCAGTCATATCCACATATTTTTCAGCCGACATAGAAATGATTTCTTTCTTGGTTTTATCATATACAGGAACATATGGCAAGAAAATTTGTTTAAAAAAAACGACCCTTGCCCTCTTTCGATCTTCAATTTTCATAAACAAGTTTGTGCAACTGGGAGTGCAAATGGCTGTCCTGTCCTCAAATTATTATCTTATACATTTGTTTCTTTCACCTCTTGTCATGACCTAGATTTATATCATTCAGTAATATGCAGACAATTATTAGTTGACCGTAACTGAGGTTTCAGTTTTAAATTCAATTTAAAATTTTTATGCAGTTGTTTTGTTCTTGTGTCAGTTTGACTTTTTAGCCTGTATCCTACTAGCCCGATGGTTGCTCTGTCTCCAATTTGGTCCAATTGGGTTTTTAGCAGGATTTTGCTTTGCATTCCAAGGGTATCGCTAAGTAAACGAAAAAGCTGTGTCCGGCCCAGTTCAGACGCCGCACCTCTCATGTGCTGTACCAAACACATTTTCGCTCCTAGGTCGTTTTGAGCGGCAAGCTTAGCCGTACCATGAGATTTTGGCTTGCCTAATTGAGATCTGTCGAAAAAACTCATTTGGACACCGTACAACTGCCAAAAAACTACGTACTACTTGGTACGGCACATGAGAGGTACGGCGTCTGAACTAGGCCTTATGCACTCAGTGTGCTATAGTGGAGGGGGAAGTATTTACACGAATGATCGCGTGTGTTTTTTTGTCCGCAGAGTATGTCTTAAAAATCGCAAATAAGCTGGGATGAGACTCGTCATTTCAACATAGGTCAAGCACACAATGCGTGCCTATGTTTTATTCGCAAGTATGTCTGGTATTTCATAGATTGGATTTTCAACCTGATAAAATCTGTGTGTTTACGTCATTATAATATCACACCTATTGTTCAAAAGGCCGCACGAACTCAAGAAGACTAAGTAACTGACGGACACAACGACGACGAAAACGAAAAAAATGCATTTTACGAGACGGCGTGACGTGCGTTACCGCACGTGTGCCGCCTAATTAGTCTAATTGCAACAGTAATACATCAGTCAATTCCATCAGTGCCCATCCCCCCCCGGGCCACCCCCTGGGCATTAGCATTTTTTTTTTAAATGGCAAATTCCCGGGGGTGGGGACAAATAAGTCCGTCAAATGCCCCGGGATAGGACAAAAACAGAAGTCAATTGCCCCACCCCCGGGATCATCTAGAAAGTAACACTGCTCAAGATTTGATAAATCATAACAAGAAAGTGTCACTCATTATTAATGCTGGTTTCCATATCATCGCTATGATCGCTGCAATCGGCGCTGGAAACAACATTCAGCAATCGTTGTGATCATATGGATACCACACTTCAGCGATCGTGGCGATCACAGCATTTCACAACGATTGCTGAAGAGTGGTTTCTGTATGATCGCAACGATTGCTGAACGTTGTTGTTTCCAGTGATTGCAGCGGTCATAGCGATCATATGGAAACCAGCCCTTAATTTCAATGCTTTTCGGTTGTTTACCCTTGCATCTACCCTCCCTTTGTTCATTTGCTTTAATGTCACTTTATCAATAACAGGCCCAATTGTGTACAAGACAGTTCCTTTTGGTTTACTCTTTGGTTCAATTATTCGTTCATTTACTTGATTTTGACGCGCACAATTCATGTGCTTGTTTTTAAAATAAGGTAAGAAATGCTTATTTTATAAATACAATAAGTTATCGAAGAACTGAAAACACATGATCCGTATAAAAAGGTCGTAAAAGATTTTTATGAAAGTGATGATCTTGGATAGCTCTAAAATCCACATATTACATGCGAGACCAAAACCTGACAAGGATCTCAAATGCCCCGTGATCGTCCCGGGGGTATGCAAATGCCCAACCCCCGGGCAGTAATAAAATTTCAAATGCCCGCCCCAGGGATTGAAACGTGAGCAAATGCCCGGCTAATGCCCGGGGGGGAGGGGAATGGGCACCGCTGGCCGATGCATAATTCATCACTTAGGTTGGGTGGCCTGTGAAAGAACTAAGAACACAAAGGATGCTGGGTGAAATTAATTTCCAACATGGCGGACGGTAGTGATCAAGAGTTACAAACAGATCCGTCCTCGGATCGTGAAACGCTCTGGAAGGGGAAGTACTTTACCCTGCTCAAGCACTGCCGACAGATCGAACAGGTGATCTCCTTTTAAGAGAATCGCAATCAGGATTTCTTTCCCTTATAATTAACCTCGCTTGTGAGACATATCTCCCAGCTGTGAAACTCTTTAGTTTGTCAGTTTGATTGACTTAATTTGTAATATTTTCAAAGAGTTGTTTCTACTTCCAGGAAAACGAGAGATTCGTCAATCGCATATATCACGTTAAGACACTCCTGAAACGTTTCCGAAAGCAGCGGAGGTAGGAATTGTGTTTTGTACATTACCTTCTCTGGCTCATGCATAACAGCTTTCCCAGGCACCTTTTATTGTGATAAGCTTAAAACTGATTAAGATTCAAAGGCTGTCAGTACAAAATGCAGACTGCAGACTGCAGACTCTGTACAAAATGCAGACAGGGTACAAATTGCAGACTGCAGACTGCAGACTGAGTACAAAATGCAGACTAAGACCAAAACGGTATATTTAACTATAAACGATATAATTTCAATCAAAAAAAGAAAGAGCTCGGTCAATTGACTAGCCACCGATCAGATGCGAGTTAAAACCACAAGAAAGTAAACAAACGGTCAATCACGAAACCACATTTCGCTTTTCCTTGCAAAAAATTCGTCCTATCGTCCTTTTTTTTATTTTTGTACCATTAACATTTTTATTTTGTTGTTATTTTCTTCGAACATGCAGTGGTATTGAAGAGGCCAGAGCTTAGTTCAGACTTCTACGACGGCAGGCATCGTGGGGCGCACACACAGATTTTTTTTACTTTAAACTGCAGGGTGGCAGTGAATTTATTTATTGTTAAAAAAAGAACTGTCACTTAATAATCAAACACACAATATAATTATGTTTTTAATTTTTCTTGCGCCTTGTCACGTACGCAGTCACCTTTCCGAGTTCACCTATCCGCGGAAATTTGCACTATTAAAAGAGCACAGGAACCTCAATAAGTACCGCTTATAATCATCAATAAATATAATGCGTTGGTCCTTCGGTTGCTATTGAGGTGACTTTTTTTTTCAGTTTTTAATACTGGAACAACTTAATCGAGTCTCATGTGCTTTGACCTCTATGAATAATGAGAATTTCGGCGGATAGAAAGGAAAGGCGACTGCGTGACATGGGGCTAGTTAAAAATTGAAAACATACCGCGTGTTTGATGAGGTGACAGTTCTTGTTTTCGAGCAATAAATAACTTTATAACATAGAGGGCAAAATTACTGAATGCTGATTGGTTGAGACAGAGGGCATTTTTTCTTAATTTTCTTTCGGACAAGGGCAAAATTACTATTCCTGATTGGCCAAGCACCAAAGTTACTCGCATTCGATTGGCTGAGTGTGAGAGCGCGCCATTTTTATTTTGTAGGCGTCTTGAAACGAGAAACAGATTTTGAGTTGTTCAGCACAAGGATCACTTCAAAGTTTGACTTTTAACCGGGTTGGTTGGTAAAAATGGTATGGAAATCGCGTGTTTGCTTGAAGAGAAATTCCAAAAGGTGAACCTATATGTGTTACGGGAAACAGCAAATGGTTATTTGTTTTAAAACTACTGAAAACTTTGGAGCGACGTGGTTGATAATTTTTCCAGCGAGAGGAAGCTTTGCAGCTCAGGTGAATAAAATTTACTTAGTTAATTGAGTTTTAGTGTGTTTTGTCAATGAACTAGAATTGTATTTATCTCTCAAGATGTACATAATGGTCAGTCTTTCTTGTTTTGTGCGCTGAGCAACAGTTACACTGCTTGTTTGGTGAATTGTTTACGAGCAGGTACTTTTATTCTACTTATTCTGAGGGCCGGCTGATTGTGTTTCAACGTGCATGGAAAAGTTTCCGAAAATTTTGCCCTCTGTGTTATAAACAAGTAATCGCATTGAGTCCTCGTAGAATTAAGGATAAATTTCACTTGTATTTTCAAAGTTTTCACAAATTGCCCTTGTCGCTGCGCGACTCAGGCAATTTTGTGAAAACTTTGAAAATACGCGTGAAAATTTATCCTTAATTCTACTCGGCCTCATGCGATTACATATACAAATTCCCTGCCACCCTGTTTTTTTCTTTCATTACTAGTTTACCCTTTTTTTGACCGATTCGCACCCGCATGAGTGCCATCGTGGTAGTGAAAGTATAAAGCTCTGGCCCCTTCCGTTCCACTGCATGTTCGAAAAAAATAACAACAAAATAAAAATGTTAATGCCGATACAAAAATAAAAAAGGATGATAGGTCGAATTTTTGCATGGAAAAGCAACCTGTGGTTTCATGATTGACCGTTTGTTTACTTTCCTGTGGTTTTATCTCTCAAAATTATCTCGCAGGTGATCGGTGGCTAGTCAATTGACCGAGCTTTTTCTTTTGTAGTTAAATATACCGTTTTGGTCTTAGTCTGCATTTTGTACTCAGTCTGCAGTCTGCAGTCTGCAATTTGTACCCAGTCTGCATTTTGTACCTAGTCTGCCGTCTGCAATCTGCGGTCTGCAGTCTGCATTTTGTACTGACCATGGAGGAAACCTATCATACATAGGGCCTAGGATGGAAGGACTTGATCATTTTTATTGTGCAACGCTAAATTTTGAGCGAAAATTGCCAAAAACGGGCACTATGCGCTGATAGGCGCCCACTGAGGAGAGATGTCACATGATCAATTTCGACCAATGGGAGCAAGCCAAAATTTAGCATTGTACTATAAGAAAAATATAGTGAATAGATGTCTGAACTTACTTTGTGTGGTGGGGGTAGTTTAGAGGGTACAGATCCCCCCCCCCCCAAGTTTCAAGTAACAGACTTTTCAGCCCAACGCAAACTTCAGTGAATGAAGAAGGAAGCCATTGCAAAGGCCAGACATACTATACAATTCTTTTGTCTGTTTGTTGCATGCAGAAATCAGTGTTTTTGTGCCAGCTGAAAATACATCCTGAAATAGTGTGAACGTTACCTGATTGTTATTCTTGTCAGCTTCCTCAAAGACAAGTTAGATGATTACAATGATGATTATCAAGATGCCCAACCTCCTTTTCAGGTGAGACCCTTTTAAGGTGTAGTAGAGAAAAGGAAAAAGAAAAACGTCCGAACGGCGGCTGTCTTCAAGGAGCCATGCCAGGGATTGTTCCTAGCTTTGATGTATTTGAGTTGGCTACTTTGATTGATCACTGAAATACTGGTATTACCTGGTACCATTTTGCCCAGCTAGTTTGGCTACTTCCCTATCTGGTGACATCCCTGCTTTATAGCCTTTGGGTGTAGAATATATATAGCTAGGCTAGCCTAACAGTGGAGCTCCCATTAGGAATAAGCTTGTGAATCGCTTTCAGCTGAAAGCCACTTCGCTTAGTTCTTTGAATACCCATTTTCAATTCAATCTCTAATACTATCCCAGTAAAAAACTAACACAAAACTTACAAAAAAACATCAAACTGTGCTATAAATAGCCATCTTCAGTCACATGAATTTTACAATCTTGACCTAACTGGCTTAGTCTGAATCGGTGAGTCTAAGTTTGGTCATTCAATTGGAAAAGAAAATGTCATTTGCTTCAAATGAATGCAAACATTTATAGAAGATTAAAATTTTCATCAATCGAAAAAAACATATAGAGCTTCACAGTAATACTTCGCATTGACAATAGACTGACTTTTCAGGTGTTCAATAAATTGAATTTGATTGTTTTTTTCCCTTTCTTCAGACTGAGCTTCTGTCAGAAATAGAGGCAGAAGCATTTCCTAAACCAATGCCACCATCATTCTTCCCAGGTGAGTTTATGAGTCCAGAGTCACCTGCCGTGAAGAAGAGCAAGAAACGCGACTCTTCTAAGGACAAAGATAAAGACAAGGACCCTAATGCTCCTAAGAAACCAGCTAATGCATTCTTCATGTACTGTCAGCAACAGCGAACTAGTATGCAGGATGATCAAAAGGACCCCAACATTGGGCATCACGAATTAACAAAGTCACTAGCAAAGGAGTGGAATAATTTGGCTACAGATGACAAGAAGGTATGTATTAAGTTCAAAATCCAATGAAATAATTCTGAAGGAGTGTGAAATTTAAAATGTAAGTTGAAGTTTTAGATGCTACAGCAAAACTACAGCAATTCGGCTTCAAATCCAACTGGAGTCTTGAGTGGCCATTTATTTGTGGGTTGATCAACCTACAATCATGTTCAGTCATTCTTGGGGCACCTTACACACTTGCACCACCTTGCACAATTGCTTTTTTAAAATGAAGAAATTATTCTGAAATAGCTTAACTGTCTTCTTATTTTTGTCTGAGGATTCAGTATTAAATTTGACATTATGCAATTTTAATTTATGTGTTTCATCCCCATGACCAACCACAAAGTAGCTTGATAGTGAATCCAAAATGGGAATAATGTTGAATGTTGACTTTGTTCGTGTTTCAGGTCTATTACGAGATGTATGAGAAAGACAAAGAAAGATATGAAAAAGAAATGAAAAAGTATACATCAGATAAAGTCCCAAAGGAACCACCTGCAAAAAAATCAAGGGCAAAAACACCAAAGCAGAAAGCTGCTGCTTCATCATCAACAACAACAAAGTCATCCCCTGCTATTAGTAAAAGCTCCCCTGATGAAAGAAGCTCGTTAGTTGTCTCACCGACATTAAATCCACTCTTTCCACAAGGCCTGGCTTCTATGCCGCTTAACATTCCAAATATCCCCATGCCGCAGCTTATTCCACTGACTGAAGAAGAAGGCGGGTTTGAAAACTACCAAGAACTACATTCTGCACCTCAAGATTCATTCCTTTGATGGTCGATTTGTCGTTCTCTTCTTATGTTCTCAAGAGAAATGAACACATATTTTCTCCTTAAAGTCAGTGGGTTGTCAAGCACACACGGGACAATAATAAAAATTGACAACTAGAAATATTATCTCATCTTGACAACATTATCAGCCCTATCAATGCCAAAGTGGTAGACAGTGTTTTATAAACAGCACCAACAACCAACTCTTACATATACAACTAAAATAAAGATTAATGGATAGCATATTAAACTGGCATCAAAACATAATATAAAACGATTTTAGGTTTCCATCAATTTCAGGAAAGTTTGGGAGAATGAGAAAAGCCATGAGCCGAAGGCAAGTGAATTCACAGCTGTTTCATGTGCTCCCACGCTTTACAAGTGTTCCATAACTCAGTGGAATAATGAACTTACTAAAATTATAATAAACGGTATATACAGAGGACCAGAGGACTTGCAAAATAAATAAACTAGTTTAAAATTAACTTCAATATTTTCCACTCTTTGCAATTTAAATAAAAGAAGGTGGAAACCAGATACTGTTTTATTTTTACTTTCTAATTTCTTTCCCAATGGTAGCTTAATTGAGATATTTTTGCTTTACCTACCTTATCACTGCTACTCTTAGTATAGTGAAACTCACAATGACAGATTCTTGTTGGTAAAAACGGTGAACTTGCTTGTCTTTTCCTTCCAGAAGCATTTATTGTAATACTACACTCTATTGATTTGAAGGTTTTTCTTCTGAGAATGAAATCATCAAAGCTATACATTTGCTTTCTAGAGCACTCCCCCTCCCCCCGAGAAATTTCAGTTTAGCTTTACACTTTGCTTCTAAAATTTTGGCTTTTAAGACCCCCCTCAATTTAGGAATTTCTGATGACCTTTGATGTGGTGGGTATGGATTTTTTCTGGAGCTACACATTCAGCAGGTCATGACCATACAAAATTCCTAATTATCCCTCTACCCATTAGCCCGCGTAAACAGCTGACGTTTCACAAGGTCGCCACTTGAGCCCTCGGAAAACGACGTTTGAGTAATGAGCGCAGAAATTCCATACTGATGATGTGTCTCTACCCAGATCTTGGTAGTGCTTCTGATTGGTTGGAATTTTCTTTCAACCAACCAGAGGCACTACCAAGATCTGGGTAGTGAACGTGTTCAGTATGGAATTTCTGCGCTTGTTGCTTAGACGTCGTTTTGCAAAGGCTCAAGTGACGACCTCGTGAAACGTTGGCTGTGTTCTCAGGCTATCTACCCATCAAATACCCTGGGTGCCAGAGGCTTTCTCGCGGTCATATTACACGTCTCATGTTTGCCGGCCAACAAGTCTTCTCGCCAAGCATGCCGCGAGAGAACCTCTGGTACCCAGGGTACCCATCAAATAGCAGTCTGGTTTATTGGAAAGGGTTATTGAATGATCTGGCACTAGGAAATATGACAGCATTACACCCATACTGAGAGAGTTACATTAGCTTCCAGTGGCCGAACGAATTCATTTTAAAATTCTACTTTTAACATTTAAATCGTTAAATGACATGGTGCCTTTTTATTTACATGAGCTTTTATCGCTATGTATTCCCTCAAGAACGTTGTGCTCCTCTAGTAAATCTTCGCTTGTAATACCTAGATGCTATCTTAAGACGTATGGTCAAAAAGCATTTTCATATATTGCACCAGTGTTATGGAACTCTCTTCCAGAGGACATGAGGAGCTGCAAGTCATTGACTACTTTAAAACTAAGCTGAAGACGTTTCGTTTTAAGCGTAAAATTGACACTGCATTATATAATTATTTTATTTTTTGTTTAATTGTAAATATTGTCAATTCTATTATGTAATTTTAAATATTGTAAAGCACTGTTGGATACCCTGTAGAAACAGCACTATATAAATCATCATCATCATTATTATTATTATTATTATTATTAATTTAATGAAATATATGACCTGTGAACATGCAAGAAAAATTGGTGTGTCCATTCCCCTTTCCATTCACAAGCTGTATAATATACTTGACTATTAAATTCTCAATTTCAGTCATTGAATTTCTAGCTTTCTTATTGGTTCACCCTGCTTTTTCTTTTTTTGCCATACAAGGAAACCTGGAAGGAAATTGGATGCCATGTTAACTGCTGTGGCATTCAAAAACTTTCGCTGCAAAGAATGAAATCTTGTAAAAAGTGTGACTTGCTATCAAAATTATTATGTTATATTGAAAAGCGCATGAGTAAGAAAAGCAGCCTCAATTGCCAATCTCGACAAGTCACATTTTGCGTGACTAGTACATTTCTTCTCTTCTTGCGTGACTGTTGTTTCATGCATGACGAATGTAGCAAACCCTAAAATAAAATTAAACCATATTAAAACTGAGAATGCAGGAGGTGCTAGACTTTCTATTCTAAAAGTGCACTTTTAACCTAGTCCAGTCAGGCAGAAAGCGGACTTTTCTTGCCTGTCGTGCCCCGGCGGCGTGTCAGATGGCTGGCAGCGCTCGCTGATCCCCATGAGGGGGTGGGGGGGTATTCCCTATTGTGGGCTATACTGAGGGAGGCCCTGCCCAAAAGGGGTGCCTTTTTTAAGCTCGCGGTATACTAAAGGGTAGGGAAAATTGCCATTTTAGTATGTAAAAGGGTCACAAAATCAGCTGCAAAGTGGAAGAAATGGTGGCTAAAGCGAAGTCTATCAAAGGGTGCCAAATTTTGGCAGAAATGACAATGCGAAACACGTAAAAGCTTGCACCTTTTGAGCAACTGAACCAGAACGACTGAAAGCCCGGGAAAAGCCTGGCGATCATAGGAAATTCTATTGATTTGGCTTATCCTTGAAGTATAACTGAGAAAGGGGTGCAATTTTCCTCTAGGTACATTACCTTCCAGAAAATTCAAGGGTCGCCAAGTGTGGGGCGAGGAAAATTGACTCCTGTATGCCTATATTTCATCAATATCGTAAAAACTTGGCTTCAGTAAACAAATCAAAGAAGTCGAAGGTGAGAGCTGCGCTCATGAGTGGGGGGGGACAGGGGGGCGGGAGACCGGGAGAAAAGGGGGCGGGAGGTGTACGGGAGGCGGGAGAAGAGGGGGCGGGAAGCGGGATTCCCAAGGTGGCGGGAAGCGGGAGAAAAAGGGAAAAATTACGCAACATTGCGCAATATTTCGCAATCGAAAAATTGCGAAGGGGCAGGAGCGTAAAAATTCAGGGCGGGAACCGGGATTAAAGGGTACGGGAAGCGGGAGGTTTAAACCCCCCTGTCCCCCCCCACTCATGAGAACGTAGCCTGCGTGCAGGCGTCTCCTATTTCCTTGCCAGGCTAACGGGCACGCTCATTTACGAGAATTTAAACTTCCCGCGAAAAATTTGACATACTCCCATGAGGCGTTGCGCGCGTTCAACACTTGGAGGAAGTCATTTTGCTTGCTGTTCAAAAGATTTCTCAGCTGACTGAGTGAGATTTTTGTCTGTTGTAAACGAATTGCAAGGATGAAGCGCTTTCAGACTTCCAAGTACCGGAATGCTGCTCCAAAGATCCCTAAAAGGGAGGTAAACATCGGAGTTTAGTGTCATTTTCCAACCCAAAACAGCTGTCTCTGACACTGTATCAGCTTGAGGTAGCTCAAATGCACAACTTGTCTTTCTTTATAGACGCTTTCTTCTAGACGTTTAAGTGGCTAATGTACGTTTTGTGAAAGACAAGGTGGAGTTGTCTAAGTCTTGAATAAGAAAACAAATTTAATATATTTATGTAAGCGTATTCATAAATATTTGAGGCACAAAATACTCACTCGCATTCATCAGTTTTGAAATGTAGGGCATCGATATTCGCGCATTTAATTCTGCTACTGCAAGTTACAGGCCTCGTTTTTCGCCATTGACACGGCATTATCTACGTTGCTTTGACTAAATCTTTTAATCTTATTTAAACTTCTTGCTAATTTTTAGCTTAACTTCCAAATGCACTGTTTGCCATCAGAGGTGAACTTTTGGAGTTGGGGGTGGGGCATTAGTTTACTGCCCATAGGATTTGGGAGAAGTAAACATGAATTTTCCTTGGCTAGTTCCTTTTAGGTGTTTTTGCATTCCCTGATCTGTAGTCCACTCTCAACCTTACATGCTATTGAAGGTGCGGTAGGGGGAGGGGGCTGGGGTGACGGGAGCGGGGTGGCTGGCAGGTGCATGCTATTTTTGGTGTTGTCAAGGTTTTAAAAATACTGCTAAATGTTTTTAAAGGTAAAAGGATATTATTGGAAGGTATTTTTCTAGAGTTTAAGATTAAGAAATACTTGTGTTTTTGGATTTGACAACTAGGCATATTATTTATGTTTGGGTAGGGGTGTTTAGTTTTGTTCAAAAGCAGATGTTCCCTGCAAGCAGAGGTTTCCTGGTTGCCCTATGTTCTTGTGAGGGAATAAGAAAACCTCTGTGCAAAACCATGTAATTTCCAGGCTGAACTTGGGGAACATTTGTCATACACATTGGCACTCTTGAGTCGCATATTTTGCACTTGTGCTGCTATACATTGGCTTAATCAAAACTTGTCATCTTCATGAAAACGTTACTTACAGCAGGTTTATATATTTGAGTGTTACTTAACACTTCAGATAAATTTTAAAAACAAAGCTTTAACAGATGCTGCCTTGCCTTTCTGCGGATTTTCTGAGCTGGGAGAAATTTGGCACACAAAAAAATGCAAATCTGTCACGTTCAGCAAGTTTGCAAGGGTATCGTAGTGTGTGCACTTTTTGACATCATTCATAGGATGCGTAAGCTGTAAAACCAGTTAACAGCTGGTTAGGAGCCAGTATTTTAAATTTTTTCCTTCAAAATCCTAGAGGGCAGCAGATCAAAGAATTGGTCAGTTTTGCACAGAGGTTATCATAGGGCTACCTTTGCTTGCAGAGTAAAGTAGGTGTTGCCCATGGCTATTTTTTTGGGTATTAAAGTATGACTTCAATTACATGGCGTGACATGGCCTTGAAACAGCAACATGAATGATGCAAAATATTGACAAAACAAGGTTGTTACTGGATGAAATTCTGACAGGGAAATGCTGGCCAACAACAGGAAATTACAATGACGAGTTTTAAAATTCCAGATTAGAAGGCAGACTTGCATACACCCTTAACAGAGGCTCATTGTAGGAGATACCCATGTTCACTGTAGCTCAGTGTTCCATTCCAGGTCAATCACTGCATGTAATTCACTGTTGTTGGCAATGATTATTTTTAGGAATGTGTTACTGGAATCAGAGTTGGTGACTTGAAGAGTTGTTATGGAAATCACATTAAAGCAAGCGATAAATTCATGGCATTCAATGTGGATACTGGAGGTGGGTCTGCAGTTCTATTGTGCTTTCCAAGTCAAGGTGTTACTTGTTAAATTAATGATGATATTTGGTAGCACTGCAATAAACTACACTTAACCTTTTAGATATAATTATGTGTTTTGGAGGAATGTGCCTCAAAAATGACCATGTTAAATTAGGAGATACATGATTACTGTTGATAAATCTATAGGGTCTGCTCTAGTGCAGACAGTCCGGATATCATGATTGCACATTTGGAAAAAGCAACTGGTGGCAAGAAAATCACCTGGAGAAAAACATTATTTTGATCAATTTTTTTTTTTTTGAAGGAGGAAGTCTTGGTGTTCTTCCACTGGGAGACGTTGGCAGAAAAGATCATTCACTCCCCTTGCTGCATGCTCATTCAGGTATGAACTAAAGGAACAGACACCCTTGCTGTGGTTAAATGCATTTATTAATTTTAACAATTAAGGACGGCGCAGGTTTGTTACTGCGCATACATTCTGTGCATCTCTAGTCTGATCCGAGATATTCAAGTTTCTTAAGGTTTTTGCCTACTAACACAAAGGTATTTTTGTACAGTTTATGACTATGTGGGAAAAGTAGATCTTAGCAAGGGCTATCAGAATCCAAAAACAAAATTGGAGGTAACCACCAATTTTTCAGAAATAATCAACCTTAAATTTGGAAAGAAGTTGCCATACATTCTTTGTATTTTAAAGCTTTTTTAGAATTATGCTTGCTTAACTCTTTCCTGTCAGCAGTTGTATTTTCCCGACGTTGAAGTCTGGAACCATTGAGCCACTTGTGACGTCATCATTTTTGACATCACCAGATTGTTTTGATAAGCAGCTAACACAGCAAGGACAGATCCATCCATACATGTGTCCATTTTGAATATCGACCAAATTCTGGCAGAGCTATACCAGAAAAAAGGTGTCCAATTTGGGTGCAAAATTGGTGGTAAAATAGGCCAAGTCACCTAGTTGATCAATGTTCCATTTCCAGCTTTTTAGAAGGGCTGAGGCAAAACTTTTCCAGTCGACAGAAAGGGGATAAAAGGTAGAAGATAAAGAGAAAAGAAAGGGGAAGAAAAAGGAAAGCAAAAGAAGCGAGAAAAAAAATCGGAAATGAATCAGCAAAAAAAATAAAAAAGTCCAAGTCCAAATTTTGGGCTTATGCACATGTGTGAAAGCAAAATATTTTACAATTTACAACAGAAGCTGGCTCAAAATTTAGCTAAATTGTAAGAAAACACTTTTGTAGCAAAGTTAAGTGGCATTTGGCAACATAGCACTTAAAAAACGCTTTAGCGGTAAAAAATGCGTTTTTCTACGAAAAAAACGCTGACAGGAAAGGGTTAATTACCTCTGAAATAATGCATGGTTACCCAGGTTTTTCTTTTTTAGATGCCAATTACCCTTGCTAAGACCTGCTTTTCCCCCAAAGTCATAACCTTTGCAAAAATACCTCTGTATTAGGAGGCACTGTCCTTAAAGTAGTTGTATTAATATATTGTTCTCTTTCATTTTTTGTAGACTTTATAACTGATATGGACTTTTCACCTTTTGATGGGAGACTTCTTTCTACATGTTCATATGATTGCTCAGTGAGTAGAGATTTCAGACCTTCATTCATCTACGTACTCTAGTCTGAAGACCTCACATGATAGCATATCTGCGATAAGGGCACAATTTTGCAGAGGATAGCTTCAAGGACACATTTGTTAGGGGTATATCTACTGCATAAAGAACCTCTTCAACTCTTCAAATAAGGAGCAGTTGAGCCATTACAAGAGCAGGGTGAATACCTCCCCAATGAAAAAGTCGTGTTTTAAAGACATAGACATAGACATACAAACTTAAATTAAAGGGTGTACAGGGAAAAACTATTTGGATGTATATTCTTCAGGTGTGTAACATGTATTATTATGTCACTTCTTTAAGCTCTATAATGTGTTTGATTTGTAGATAAAATTGTGGGAAATTCCAGAAGAGGGAATTACTGGGCCACTATCTACTCCACTTTGTGATCTCCCTCCACAGCCTGTAAGTATGTTATGTTGTAATTTTTTTCTTCTTAGCTTGACAAGTAATCTAACTTATATTAATGATTCTTTCCCTGCCTCCAGCTTGTACATTCAATAGCATGTTGTGCTAGAACCAAGAGTATGGTGGACCCATGCCTTAACCCTCAAAGCCCCAATATTGACAAGCATCTAATTTCTCCTTACAGTATTAGTACTTTATCAAACATATAGGTCAAGAGAATAAAGGAAATGATCACCAATGATCAAATGTCTTGATTTCTAATCAAATTCTCCCAACTAGTAACATAAGAAATATAAGAAGAATAGTGGGGAGAATGTGGATGTTAATATTGGGGTTTAAGGGGTTAAGGCCACCTAATGTATTACCGCCTCATTTTTATGGCTACTTTATTTTGGCCACAAACACTCATGCAGTTATTTTCTTATGAAAAAGCCCTTTAATCCTTCAACCCCCAATATGAAGATGCATTTTCTCCTTACTGTTATCCATATATTTCTTATACCACTAGTTGGGTGTCTGAAGTTTAATATAAATCAGGACATTTCATCTATGGTGATCATTTCCTTTGTTCTAAAGAGCTCTGTGTGTGATTAAGTAAAGGTAGTTTAAGGAGAAATTAGATACTTGTCACTATTGGGGCTTATTTGTTAATCCAGTCACCCCATCAATATGGTAACTGGATTTAAAGGGTTCCACAGTATCTTAAATGAATGCCAGAAAATTATAGGGATAAACTAGTGCTGCCAAATTACTGTCAGGGAAATTTAGTGCAATTACAGTCAAAATACTCAGTGCATACTTCCTTGTATTTAAGAAGAACTAATTAATTAAAAGACTGTTATTCTCAAATTAAATTAAAGTGGAACTCACAGAGTATTTTGGTTGTAATTGCCATCCCTTACAGGGGAATTAAAGGAAACCAGCCTATTTTTTAAAACTAAAAATCCATGTCATTTCTTGTGTTTAGGATCGTGTTGAAAATGTCATCTTCCATCCCTCAGCAAATGAGGTAAGTCGCTGCCAGTCTGACAAGTTACGTGTTGAAAGAACAAACGTCCCATCTTTTCTGAGTTCTTGAAAAAATTGCCAAGACATCGTAAGATTTTTGAAGACAACCCAACAGGCTCCAAACTAAGATGAGCAAAAATTACCAGAGATGAACCAAAGCGAAGATTTCTAACCAAACTTCTTAATACAGCTCAGACAACAGCTTTACTCGTAAACAGGATGAACTGCACATGCTGCTTAAAAGGGGTGTATGAAAGGTCTACTAGCACTGATTTGTGGCTCAGGGCTCAGTTGTTTAAAGCAGGGTTAAGCTAACCCAGGATAAGTCACTTTTTAATTCACTTAGAGCAGTTTTCAATTGAGTGTCGAACGTAATGTTGTGTTTGCTTTGGTTTTGCATTACTAGGCTCTCTGATTGGTTAAAAAAACTCGCGCCACTTTCTCAACCAATCAGGCGTAAAACCAAAACCAATCGTGACTCGCTCGCGCGCGTTTTCCTGCACTTAGCGCCAATGCTTGTATTTGATTTGATTTCTGATTGGTTCATTTTGTGTTTTGTTCCTGTTGTGATTGGTCAGAGTAATTCGTTTGGTTTTGGTTTTACGACACTCATTTGAAAACCGCTCTATAATCCATAATGATGTGGATTGTGTGGTTCCAGAAAATATCCATACCCCTCCCACGGAAGGTTTTTGGTTTGCATCCCCCCACCCCTTAGGAATTTCCGTTCCAAGGGGGTCTTTGATGACCCCCCCTCCCCCCAGGAATTTCCACGTTACGCGAACATGGTTTTTGTTGTAACATTTACTATTATAACATCCATTTTCAACATATAACGTTTTGTTATTTTTCTATACTATTTGCATGTTTGCTATCCGGTTTGAAATGTTCGATGTTTTTCACGAAAATTTGTTTAAACCGAGTGTTGTAACGTTCTATCAACGTTGGTGCCGAGGGTTGCCGCGAATAATTTGCGTGCCGAATGCGACGTAAACAACGAAGCCAAAATTTTGAGAATTAAAATTGTGTTTGCCACACTCAAACCTGCCATCAAAAGCGAAACTGTTGAATGTAAATTACACTAAAAATCAACGGTTATGATGTTCGAAAGAGAATTAGAGTAAAATAGCAGCTTTTTTCCTGGGATTATGCACAAGTGAATTTGCATACCGTGAGTCTAAAAATAAATTGCACAGAGGGATAAGAAATCAAACCTTTCTTCCTGCACTTTATCCTTTGTTTAAAATTGAAATAGTAAATGAAGGTCAAATGGAAACTCAAAGATAATGACAACTGTAAAAGAATTTGTAAGAAATAGCTAATATAGGCTGAACCTCTAGTTTCAGTTCAAAAACGCATCAAATTTGCATAACACGTGAAATCTGACCTTTTCAAATTATGAGCGTCACTGTTTATGTAACGCAACAATTCTATCTCGATGATATCCGGTGAAAAGCGGCTGAAAACCCTTTGCTGGATTGCGCGATAAAAATATTTTTGTCTTTGTTTAAACAACTTTGGTGTTTAACGAAAAACGTTCCCATTGAAAAGATTGAAACCGGTGCAATATTCACCGAAGGCCATGGAGACACGCAATTTTCCATAAACGTGAATATGCAAATCAGGTCTACCGAAATTTCATACAAATCAAAGTCACAAAATTGGGCATTTCGGTCAACATATTTGCGTAGTTTTGAAGGTCAAAACAGCCTACGTAAGTATTACTTCGTGCTTGGGATCAATCGTGC
Organism: Siderastrea siderea; assembly: GCA_964030785.1. Lineage (NCBI taxonomy): Eukaryota > Metazoa > Cnidaria > Anthozoa > Scleractinia > Rhizangiidae > Siderastrea > Siderastrea siderea. Next base: position 11,623,652 of record OZ034972.1, on the reverse strand, counting down.
ATTGCTTTCAATTTTTTCGTGTTTCTTCACCCTCTGGAAAAGGAGCTTCCTATGAACCCCCACTCCCCTCGGAAATTTCTGCCTTTGAACCCCCCTCCCCCTCGGAATTTCCAGTGACCTTCCGTGGGGGGGGGGTATGGATGTTTTCTGGAACCACACATTCCAGCAAATTATTTTCACTAAACAATAATACATTTGACTTTGGCTGCTTTCAAATTGTTGCGTAAAATTAGCAGCAGTAATGCTTTTAAAGTGTATATGACACGAAATTTTTTTCTTCGGTTTTTGAGAGTCTGATGTGTATAAAAAACAATACTTAACTTAAAACCTGCCTAAAATTTTTAAAAACCTCTTTTTTCGCGGATGAAACACCCTATTTTTCACTTCAAAACTGTTCCGGGGACTGGGACCGAATTTACCGCATAGTGACGTCAATCGACTTGATTGCGTTCCCGCGAACGCAGTGTTTTTGTTACAAATCGCCTCAAAATGTTGACATTGTTCAGCAGTATCGGGGATCTTTTCGAAACTTCCAAGACCTACAGTGAGAAAGAACAAGTAGGAGAAAAAATAGAGCTGTTTAAGGTCTTATCAAACCAGACAACGACGAACATTTGCGATGTCTTCTCTTCTTTCGTACTGTGATGAGGATGTTGATCTCAAAGTCGAAGATTTATCCTGACTGTACATCAGTGGAAGCACCTCAGTTGTGAGATTTCTTTCTTGAGTTCTTTTAGGGTTTATCGAAAACATCAAAGCCCTCGTGTTTACATAAACAGCTTACTGTTTCCATCAACCTGAGGAGAACGGAAAGTGCCGATTGTTTTGATGTTTTAATACCGCAAATATGTCGTTCTTATAGAGAGTGCGCTGGATTTTCGATTCATTTCGATTTAAGAACGAGTTCTCAGAGTTTATTCGCAGCCTGGCCTTAGTTTCAGTGGTTTCTGCAGCAAGCAAAAGTGTTTTTACAGAGTGTAGAGAAAAGCCAATGACGAAATCGTTTTGTTCAGGATAATATGGCCGTACGCAATGTACTTCTAGTCCAGAAAGTCCACTGTCGTGTTATCCTGCAGTTAGAATCTATATACGCTTTACTTTAAAAACGGCACTGAAACTGACTTCGGCTCACATGCTACTTGCCATATCACTGGCTGATTCAGCAAATATAGCAGCTTAACACTGTTGCCATCTAGAGTATCAATATTAGGGTATTAACACTAATGAAGGCAATGTCACATCTGGCATTAAAATACAGTTCATTTTTTTTTTGCAGTGGGTATGGTTTTGCAATATTGTAGAACTGTTTTTGAATCATAACCATGTTCATTAGCTTTTAAAATAACTGGTGTCCTTGAGCTTCTTAAATAGCTTTTGGTTTTTTCTAACACCACAGGAGGGGAGCGCAGCACATCAAACTCTTCTAAAACTAACAGTTAATTATAAATAAACCAACAGGAATTGACAATTGACGAGTAAATTTGCAAATCAACAGTGCATGGGTCTCCATATTGACTCCTTCTCAAACAATTTTCCTATGAACAGTGGAAATCAACATCAACCTTCATCAATAATAATCATTCTCACACACCACTGGTAGCCATGCCAGGCCGACCGCCACCTGACCTTTATTACAAACTCAACAAAACCATACATGTACATCCTGCATCACAAGGAAAAATTACACAATGGCAAAAGCTCACAAAAAATATCGCGCCAACTAAAAATCTTAGGGCGGGTGGGTGGGAAAAGGTCAGCAATGGCGGACGCAACAAAAACAACTGCCCGCCAAAGGTCACATGACCCTTTCCCAGGTCCCAGCGGTGTGTGAGAAAAACATTTTCCACTTATTTCGTTTCACTCAGCCAGTGGAAAATAACACTTATCTTTATCAGTAATAACTGGTCGATTACCAAAGCATAATTATGTATCACTCAGACACAGTGATGAGGATCCATACATCCCTTGTAGATGTTATTTACAGCAGCTCACTCCCCCCTACACACACACACGCACACGCACAATACAGGTTCCTGACACAGGGCTGGCCCCACAAGCTTAATCTACTTAAGCCTGATTCTGATGGAGAGAGGTAGAAGCCCTGTATGGAGCACCTAAATTAATACCATAGTTCCAAATAACTGGAGACAGAGTTAAAGCTTGGGGCATTTGTGGCATCCTTAACAACATTGTAAATCACTAGTCAATTTTTACTTAGGAATAATTATTGTGTTTGTAACATCGTGTCATAGTGTACCTGTTTCGTCACAGCCAGCAAAGAGAGGCAGTACAACAACAACAACAACAACAACAATCTATCGAAGTATTCCTATATGGGAAGTTAATATAAAAGTAAATTAAATACAATGTAGTGTATTATGGTGGCCGATAACTGCCATTCGATTTTTCACATTGTTTTCTAGAAAATTAAAAATGAAAAGAAAAAGAAAGAAGATTTAAAAGAAATCTTAAACCAAATCTCTTTTAAAATTCAAATGAAGTAAAATGAAATTGATAAATAATGTTAAAGTGAAATTTAAAGATAGTTAAAACCATTATAAATGCGAAATTCAAGGAAAAGTTAAGTCAAAATGAAGTTAAAAGGAAAGTAAAATCATTATTAATTCAAAATTAAATGAAAAAGTAAAAGCAAAAAGGAAATAAAAATAAGAATGAAATCGTTTTAAATTGAAAAGTCAAACAAAACGAAAATTTCCATGGCCTATGGCTGCCATAGTATCCCATCGTTCTTTGCAAAGTGTACTATGCAGTAAGAGAGGGGACTGGTGATAGTAAATATTATGTTCCCGCTCGTTTTCGATTTCCCGACTGAAAATGTCTTATTTTCGCAATGATGCCTGGAAGGGAGATTCAGAACTAAAGGAAGATTTGAAGAAATACGTTAGTCGATCGTTTAAACGAGAGGAAATTCTAAGCTTTGTTAACAGGGACTATTCTTGTTATACCTGGAGCATTCGCTCGCTCGATCGCAGGCTTCGCCATTTTGGAATCTTTTATAGTGACAAGGATGTCACAGTTGAGGACGTTAAGCAAGCCGTTGCAGAGGAGCTTGATGGACCGGGAAAACTGCTAGGATATCGAGCGATGCAGAAAAAGATTCGACAGGAGCATGAGTTGAATGTGCCAAGAGACCTAGTCCACGCTGTCATGTATGACTTAGATCCAGAGGGTCTCGAAGCTCGTGGTGTTGGTGCAAAGAAAAAGAAGCCGAAAGGACATTTCACTACTAAAGGTCCAAACTTCGTCCATTCAGTTGATGGTCACGATAAGCTGATGGGATATCAGAATAGCACATATCCTCTCGCCATATACGGCTGCATCGACACTGCAAGTCGAAAACTTTTGTGGCTTCGCATATGGGTGTCAAACTCTGATCCACTGTTAATCGGACGTTGGTACCTAGAATACCTGTACGAGACTAGAACCATTGCTTCCTTTATACGAATGGATAGAGGTACTGAGACAGGAACATTGGCAACTATGCATGCTTTCCTTAGACGTCACCACGGTGATATCGATCCATATGAGACTGTTATTTATGGTCCATCAACTTCAAACCAAGTAAGTTCTTTACACAGCTGAGTACTAATAACTGAAATATCAGTCCTCGTGTCTCAAGAACGAGTGCAGAAGTTCTTGCAGTACAGCCCTTGGGCTTGGTTTCTTCCCAAACCTGCTGCCATTTGCTCATATTGCAACTCGTATGCATTGTGTGGGATCAAATTATTACCAACAATACTTTCCTTTAATAAGTTTGTAATATTTTATTTTGTTGTCATGTAATGTGCCCATTTGCACCTTATGAAATGGCGTGTGTTCTTTTAAACCTTACTAGATACTGGAACTACTGTTTAGATATCAAAATCAGTGTACAACATGTTTTTTAGATAGAAAGGTGGTGGAGAGAACTCCACGAGAGGCTGGAGAAATATTTCAAGAGTCACCTTAGCTGGTTAAAAGAGCAGGGTCACTATGATCCAAGAAACCCCAATGACAGGTATTGACAGCGAGTGAAACCGTTAATTTAGTTAGGGGCACAAGTATGGCAATATTTTTGCTGCTTTCCAGTCAGTACCCATGGCTCTACACAAAGTGCACATTGTTCCACCTTTAGAAATTAAAATAAAATAGATGACAATAATGCTTTGATGTACAAATGCATTAATGAAAGAAGTGAAAAATACCCCAACCAAAACCCAACAGCCAAAAAGAAAATGAATACTATTTGAATCCAGTTACATACGCTTTGGTATGGCTCTATTTTATTTATTTTTTTCATTATTTTCAATGTTACTGTAACTTTCTCACAGTTGAGTTCCTGACGATATTTTTTTGTGACCCACAGAATGCTGCTTGCATTTATTATGATCCCTCTCATGCAAAGGGAGCTTGACACATTTAAAGACACCATCTGGAATTCCCACAGAATTAGACCACAGAAGGATGCTGTGCTTCCATCTGGCATACCTGACCATATTTACAGCTTCCCAGAAGAATATGGTTTAGAGCAGTCTGGTAGTCTATGATTTTGAGATTTTGACAATTAAAGGGTTGTATCACAGAGACTTTGTGTAATTTCAAAAAAGTTAAGCAACAATTTAGTGTTTACAGAAACCTAAAAATTATGGCACTGGTTTGTTATTATGTCACCAAGTGTCTCTGGCCATAGAAGGAAATGGTCAAAATTAATTACAAAAGGTTAGGTCAACTGTATACCTGTGACACTTTTATTTCATGAGTAGATAACAATAGAAATGACTTGCATAACATGCAAAAGGCTGCATGATTACTTACTGGAATAAGGTTACTTAAATGCTACATTATGAACTTGAAAGTATTGTAGAATCAGTAGGTGGAATTGTGTGATTTTCTGGGTGAGTCCAAAAAATAACTTTGGTTGGGACTGTAACAGCAGTTCTTTTCAGAACTTTTTGACTGATGATCAACTAAACAACTTATTCAGTTGTGCCATTAGAATTTTCTGTTGTAGGCATGGACATGTCTATCAGCAGTTGAATTCTTGACCTTCTACATGCTGTTTGCATGCCACCATAATAAATTATTATTAATTTTTAGGGTTTACAGTCTCGGCGGAACAATTGAAGGAGGCAGCTGAACAGTCTGGTGTTCTTCAAGTTAAAGATGACTTTCTTGACCATGCCTTTAGGTTGGAGTGTGAACGGCTGATTCCCAACATTCAAGATATTGAGGCCAAAGATTGTAGAGAAACATATCTTTATTTAAAACGGAATTTTAATCTATCCTCATAAAATTAATTTGTTATTAGCTACTCCACTCTTACTTCTGGAAATGTAAGCACAAAATTTGTATCAGGATAAAGCATACGATTTATTTTGAAATTTTGATTGAGCAATCTGTGCAAAAATCAATATTTTGTTTCCAACGTAGATATATTACGGTAATCCGAGTGATCACAAAATCAGATAAAATTTCAACTTTCCTCTTCTAAACTTGTAAAGGATCACTTTAGGTTTCATTTATCATTGCAAATCATACACTCTCTTGTATTTGTGTCAGGGTATTTCAAAATGTAACAGTAACTATATCAACTTAAACAACAACAAATTATAGTTTATAACTAATACTTATGTTATTATCCACACCAGCTAGATTAAGCATTGGTTCAGTCTGGTATGCAACTGTAAAAATAAAGTCAACAATTTGTGATTCATTTGTCTCATCAACAAAATGTGTCACTGTGCATAAAACACCAGTATTGTAAAAAAACAGCAGTGTCAAAAAATTGACATTAACAATAAATGCATAAGCTTCTTTGGCCAACCCAACAATCAAAACCTTCTTATTAACATCAATATCATAATTATGTTAACAGTGTACAAGGTGTTTTCAGTATTTAGGACTTCAATTTTTTAAGTCCCAAAAGGGTGCAATACAGATTGCAATCAGAATGATTTTCAATGAAAGTGGTGATTGCTGTAATGGACAGATTGCCAGCAGAAAATAAGACTTCTTCACCATCCAACAATTCCCTAGAGGCGATTTCTGGATCGAACAATACATGGCCACTTCCTTGCATATCTACCACCATTATATTCTCGTCTGAACGCTCATACGAAAAGTGTGCCAAACTTTCACATTTTTGGCGGATTTCAGAGTCCTCCCCACAGGGTAATCCTGTGTTGTTGATGTATTTAGTAAATTCTCCATCAATGAATTCTTCCACGGTAACCCATTGCTCGCCTGTTTCTCCATTGATTCTTCCCAAGAAAATACGCTTGTAGGTAAGGGTTTTTCCGTATAACTCCAAGTTATCACCCTCTTTCAGTTCTTTCTCAAGCTTTTGAGTGAAATTCCTTGCAAGCATATGCATTTGTACCACCTTCTTTGTGTGTTGTTCGATAGTTTGTTTTGTCTCTTTTATAATGTCTACAGTAGATTGCAGATACTTCTTAACAACCCACTGCTGGCGACAAAATTCAGGCGTCTTACTTGTGGCCTTATAGGCTTCTCGAAACCCTCCTTTGCCAAAAGGCTCATTGGCAATACTGAATTCTACCGCTGAAGGTTGGCTGGACCACGCCATTTCGGCGAGATCAAATGTGTACAGCTCAATTCTCTCAGTAGACTTCTCGTTAACAACTTTGCCGAGCTTCATCATCTCTAACACGGACAGACTCTTTGGGAAGGCTTTACTTGGGCTTTGGACTTTGGTAGCAGGTAACGACTGTGTATTTGTCTTCTTGGCAGGCCGTCTCAGTTGACCATCTCGTTCCTTGCGTTTTCCTGTCGTGCTTCCAACATCCGCATCTCGTTCGTTTGGCTCTATAAAACGTACGTGCACAACTTTCAGGTCTGGGATTTGGTCCAACGAGGCACATGATGGACCTTGTTCGCCGGCTAGTACGTCGCATATCATGCACTCTCCCACTATAGGGGCAAAGTGCCGTATACATGCATGTTTTATATTGTCTAATGTCACTTCGTCATACTCGAACGGGACGAACTCTCGCGGGCCTATACGACTGTACTTCTGAGCCTTACCAGAAACCTCAGTACTTAATCGTTGAATGATAATTTCTTCCTTTTGTAGGATGTCATGGGAAGGTGCTTTACGCTTGCCTGTCCTTTTCTCTTTCATCGCCGTCTTGAAATTCTTCCAGTGAGCAGCCATTTTTGTTGACGGCAAAGTCAACTATCACCAGTCCCCTCTCTTACTGCATAGTACACTTTGCAAAGAACGATGGGATACTATGGCAGCCATAGGCCATGGAAATTTTCGTTTTGTTTGACTTTTCAATTTAAAACGATTTCATTCTTATTTTTATTTCCTTTTTGCTTTTACTTTTTCATTTAATTTTGAATTAATAATGATTTTACTTTCCTTTTAACTTCATTTTGACTTAACTTTTCCTTGAATTTCGCATTTATAATGGTTTTAACTATCTTTAAATTTCACTTTAACATTATTTATCAATTTTATTTTACTTCATTTGAATTTTAAAAGAGATTTGGTTTAAGATTTCTTTTAAATCTTCTTTCTTTTTCTTTTCATTTTTAATTTTCTAGAAAACAATGTGAAAAATCGAATGGCAGTTATCGGCCACCATAGTGTATCTTTCTTGTTGACAAATAGGTCACAATCATTGCAACAGAAGGAATGTCCTTCTGTCATCATCACTTGATCTTCAATTTTGATAGTTGATATTTATTGATTTATCAGAACCACCACCAAACATAAAGCAACAAGAGATAATGATTCCGTGTTTACTTCATCTGACCAAAAAGCAAAGGGGGGGGGGGGGGGGGTCTGAATGCCCTGTGTCAGTATCAACAACCACCGAATCTAGATCTCTCGGGGCCTGGATGGATCTAGCTTAGTTACAGCTGTTGGTATTAACAGGGATTTTTGTTGTTGAAAAGCTGATGTAAATCAGGTCAGGTCATGGTCATCAGTGAAAAGGCAGGGAATTTATTCCAGCCTGATTGGTAAAAACCTTGATATGTAGACATAGGATTAAACAAACTCCTAACAAATGTTTGTCTTCATAAACAAGTACAACCGAGTGAGACATTTTCCTGGAATTCTTTCAGCGACCTGTTGATTTTCTTTCTATTTTCACTCTGTAACAAAGAGGCATTTACAGACTCCTCACAGGAAGAGTCAAACAAAATCCTGAACTCTTGTCTTGCTAACAAGGTGATTTATGTAAGTTAAAATCCTTCATCCAGTGCAGTCAGGTTAAGACAGTGTATGCACAGTCCAGTGTAAAAATGTTATGAGTAGGCGATCGTCGTTGAAATTATATTGATATCATAATGTTTTACTAAAGTCCAGAGAAGAATAAAAACAAATTTCATTTAAGACCGTATTGGTAGCTCTGTTCGCCTGTACAATCGAAAGTCAGATCACGCTATCGTACCTGTCCCGCTTTGCGAATGAAAAGCATCCCTGGGCTTTGCAGTAAAACTTCTTTGTTTATCGAGACAGATACTTATAAAACAATGCTCGTTCGTAACCATATCTTCAAGTTAAAAACATAGCAAACATCAAAATCTCGAGTAGCCTGAGTGCTTCGATCTTGCATCTCCTTTAACACAATTATTTCGATTCCCTTGTCCCAAAATCCTGGATCCGAGGAATAGTGAGTACTTCCCTCCATATCGCCAAAAGGAATACGCAAACCACTGCATATTAGGCGCTTCAACTACGAGAAACCGTTCCCAACTCTGCCAAGTTCCTTCCACTTTGACGCCATGTTGGTTTTGTTATCAAGTCGAGTGACGTCACATTAGCTAATCACGTGATATTTTGGCCGCGCGAGACGGCGACACTTTTGAAGTCAAATTTGCGCTATTTTCACCGCGAAAAAAGTACGTTTGAAAAGTTTGATGCCGGTTTAAAGCTTAAAATCGTTTTTTGTACACATAAAACAATCAAAAACCGAAGAAATAATTTTCGTGTCATATACACTTTAAACAAGAGAATCCGAAACCTTGGAGAACAGTCAACCCAAGGTTAGTGCTAATCAGCTTCTGAACAACTGAGCCCCGGATATTGGTCTACAGGCTTGAGTCTGATGTCAGCTCCGTACAGGTGACCGACATGTAATGTGTGAGACTTGGGAGTTATATAACAGTATTGCTTACCTTATCTTCCATCACAGGTACTTGCTAGTTCTTGTGGAAAGTCTCTCATTGTCTGGGATGTACAGAAACAGCAACCAAAATTCAGTGAGTGCTGATGTAATAATTTATATCAACAATGCACTTGTTTGATGCTTGTTAGATTTAAAGTTATTTGTTCAACTGATCAGGTTATGTTATGATACTTTGTTGTACTGTAGACTTGGAAGACCACTGTGATTTGGTTCAGAGTTTTTGCTGGAAAGGAGATGGCTCTTTATTAGTTTCCTCAAGTAAGGTGAGTGATTTTCTTCTCATTTTCTAGAACTCTTGGCATGCAAGCGTTTGACACGTACATTAAAATCAGTGTAACTGTTGTTTGTAAGTTGGAGAGACTGCTAGTATTTCGTATTACCGTATTTACCCGCTTATAGGCTGCACCCGCGTATAGGCCGCACCCCAAACTTGTGACCTAATCTTGGGGAAAAGTAATTTCTTAACTATACAAGAAGAGGAATCAAGTTTCGAGCCGAGAAACTAATGAGCTTGTCGCTTGAGTGATCTAGCGAGAAATGAATCGGACAAACGGACCGAACTTGATCGCGAGCGTCATTGTTTACAGATCCAACAAGTGTGTCGAAAAATGAGATGCAAGCGTCGCCGTTTTGTGCGATCAAAATTAATAATGACAAATGATACACATGTGTTTAGAATTCGCTGCTCCTTTCCCCATAGGGTAAATTATCCACTTTAAGTTTTTAATGTTACGGAAATTGTTGCGATAATTCTCAAAACAGCTATTTGACAAAATGCTCTAACGTAAAGTCACTCGAAACTCAAGCTTTTCCCTGTTGTCGCATAAAACAGGCATTTCACGGGCTCAGCGTAGTGAGAAGCTTTGTATAAGGGATGCTAAATTTCCGATTGTTTAAGAATTTACACATTTACAGGTGAAACAGGAAGGCAAAATGTCTGTCAAGAGTGAGAGTTGTATCAAAAGCATCGTTGCGTTACGCATTGTGTATTAAAAGGTTTCAAATTTCGCTTTTGACGTATGCACATTAACGTGCGTAGGGTAAAAATAAATCACCTCTTATTTATCGATGAAGACATGACAGTGTGCATTAAACTTCGAAACTGTGATATTTTATATCAGTTTCATTTATGACTTTTTCTTTTTATGACGGGTTCTGTGTATTTTTTGTGTAGTGCGGCAAATAAACAAACGCGGTTTCAGGTGAACAGCATCGAAAGGTCTTCGCGGCTTGACATGCAAACTTCTTTGGACTTCATTCAATATCAAACATATTCGGAAACTAGATACACTCATTGCAGCGGAGGGAAGCAGAATTCTTCGAAGACATGGATTAACTTGACCTCATACGATACATTCAATCAAACTGTTAAGCATTCAGGAACTTTGTTTACTCTGTGTGTGTCGGGAAATTTTGCATATTAATGAGCTCAAAACTCTTGTACCCGCGTATAAGCCGCACCCCAAATTTCGAAAGTTTTTTCCTTGAAAAAAGTGCGGCCTATACGCAGGTAAATACGGTAACAAACTGTCTTGCTTATGTGGAGGATGGATGCCTGGGAGTGGCTTCCACTGTTACCACCTAATCCCTAGATAGAATGCCATTCCCATGGCTGGCAAATCCCCACAGCCCAGCCTTTAGCCCCTATTCCAAGAACTTATCAACACTTATTAACCCTTAAAGCCCTGATATAAAAATGTATATTCTCCTTCCTGTTCTCCATAAATGTATTATGGAACTAGTAAGGAGATTTTTTCTACATGTATTTATTAAGACATCTTATCCTTGGTGATCACTTGCTCTATTCTCATCACTTGATTCTTTGAACAGGTATTGATAATGTAAGGAGAAATTTCATCTTCATCACTGCTGGGGCTCAGAAAGGGTTAAATCAGTGGAGGAAGAAAAGAGGGAAGAGGTGCTGAGGGGAACAAATCCTGCTAACATACTAAACAAGCTTGCACGCGCTGAGCACATGCTGCTAACACAGACTGATATACCGTAGACTGAAGTACCACACTTACATAGAGATGACATCGCCTCTGAGCCTGGCTTGCCATTCAGTGCTTTCAATAAGTACCGACGACCGACAAAAAGCGTCTGCAAATTCGCTCAAAGAAGGCGGCTACTATTTTCCCTTATGTGAAGTAATTAAGGAAAGATTTCTTTCAAACCTTGTTGATACAGGCGGCTAGTCTACTAAAACCAGCTGCTTACTTCAAATTTTATTGAAACCCCTGAGTTTTAAAAAAATGGAACCAAGACTAAAATTGAACCACGGCATATTGAATATGCAAGTATGGAGAATGTATGATAAATTTAGTTTACCCTTTAAGCCCTAACAGTTGCAAAAATGAAATTTATCTTTAAGTTATTGTAGTGTCGATGTATTGCGTTACGGTCATGCGCACTGCGGGTCGGTGGAGTCGGTAGTATCAAGGATTACTGTATTTTACTGTTAGAGAATAAATAACAAGTATTCACAATCAAGGACTCCATAACTGGCGACGAGGATAACTCAAGCGAATTCCACTACAGCCACACTTAATTTAATCGTCACCTTGGATCGAATGCACTGGATAAACAATGGCAAAACATGTTCAGTTCTCAACGCCACGTGGGCTGGCCGCCATTTGAGTAAGGCGGGAAATCAAAGTTGAACACTTATCTATTGTCGTCAAAATATTACGTCGAAAGATTACATCGAAAAATTACCTCAAAAGATTACACGGGACGATCACACAATTGCCGAAGCGGAATGGCGAATGTCTTACCTCCATTTCCTTCATTTTCCGTCCACGAAGACAACGTTTCAGTTGGCCCACGTTGGAAAAAATGGTTGAAACGTTTCGAAATGTACCTCGCCGCTCATGATGTGAAAGACGACACACGCAAGAGAGCGCTACTACTATACTCCGCTGGTGAAGAGGTCAGCGACATATTTGAAACACTTGCAGATCGAGGAGAAGAGAAGGACTATGCGAAAGCAGTGACCGCTTTGAATGCTTATTTTCAGCCAAAAGTAAACAAGACCTACGAAATTTACATGTTCAGAAATGCTTCTCAGAATTCCGGTGAATCGCTAGATTCTTACTGCACACGGCTGAGGCGTCTTGCTCAAACATGCGAGTTTGCCAACGAAGATGAAGAAATCAAGTCACACATAGTTGTGTCCTGTTTATCTTCACGATTACGGCGAAGAGCTCTACGAGAAGACATGGATCTCAAAGCCCTACTCGACTATGGCCGTGGTCTAGAAATGTCTGACAAGCAAGCTAAAGGCATTGAGGAACAGGAAAAGTTAGCCACAGTAGCAGAAGTCCAAGCGGTGAGAGAGGAAAAGCCAAAGTCGGAAAACAAGAAGTGTTACAGGTGTGGAGAAAATTACCCTCATAAAGGTCGACCTTGTCCGGCGCTGACTGAAAGTTGTAAACATTGTCGCAAGAAAGGCCATTTCACCAAAGTATGCCGAAGCAGATTAAATTTCAAGAAAGTCAATACAGTGGATGAGAAAGATGGCGATGAATCAACCGACGAAGAGTACACATACCGAATCACTCTCCACTCCATGCGTGACAAGATACAACCGTTTACTGAAATTACCATTGGAGGCAAGAGAGTGAAATGTCTTATTGACTCAGGAGCGGGAGTAAATGTCATCGACACATGTTCTTTCAATCAGCTGGAAAGCATTCCCATTACACCTACCTCGAAGAGGATCTATGGCTACAGATCTTCTGAGCCCTTACCAGTCATTGGCAAGTTTGAAGCTGAAATCAAGTCGGGAGTAACAAGCAAATCGACGGTCACGCAATTCTGCGTTGTTGATGGATGTGATGGTAATTTGATAGGTTATGAGACGGCAACAGATCTCGGACTGCTACACATAATAAACAGTGTGTCGACACCCAAAGTCGATAACATTATCGAGGATTACAAAGATTGCTTCGAGGGGCTGGGAAAGATGAAAGGTAAAACCGCAAAATTACATGTTAATGACAGCGCAAAACCACTGGCCCAGAAGTACCGCAGACTACCATTTCACATCCGTGATCAAGTCGAAGCAGAGCTCAAGAATCTAGAGGAACTTGACATCATAGAAAGAGCAGAAGGTCCAACTCCCTGGGTCTCTCCGATAGTTGTGGCCCCAAAGAAGACAGGAATACGCATATGTGTCGATATGAGGGGGGCCAATCAGGCTATAGAACGTGAGCGACATCCAGTACCCACTGTAGAAGACCTGATCGTTGATCTGAACGGAGCCACTGTTTTCAGCAAGATAGACCTAAACCAAGGATATCACCAACTTGAGCTGGACGAAGACTCCCAGAGCATTACTACTTTTGCCACGCACATTGGCTTGTTTCGTTACAAGCGACTGAGTTTTGGAATTAACTCAGCAGCTGAAATCTTTCAGAAATCCATAGAAGAAGTGCTGCAAGGAATTGACGGTGTTAGAAACATTTCTGATGACATAATAGTGTTTGGCAAGAACCAATCCGATCATGATGATGCTTTACAAGCTGTTCTTCAGAGAATGAGAGAAAACAGTCTAACCGCAAACCCTGCCAAGTGTCTGTTCAACCAGTCATCCATTGACTTCTTTGGTCATCACTTCTCTGCAGATGGCATAAGTGCAGATGATAAGAAGGTTGCATCCCTCATTAATGCCAGTCCCCCAAAGAATGCAACTGAGGCACGCAGCTTCCTCGCTTTGGCACAATACCTTGCACGTTTCATAAAGGACTTTGCTTCCATCTCTGCTCCAATCCGTCAACTCACCCATCTAAATGCTAAGTGGGTGTGGGGACCAGAACAACAACATGCATTCGACTGCCTCAAAGCCAGCATGGCAACTCCAGAAATCATGAAATACTTCGACCCCTCACTCCAAACGGAGCTGATTGTTGATGCCAGCCCAGTCGGCCTGGGAGCAATTCTCACGCAAGTAACAGCAGATGGAGGAACAAACATTGTAGCGTATGCCAGCCGCTCACTCACGGATTGTGAAAGCCGCTACAGCCAAACCGAGAGAGAGGCTCTTGCAGTGGTCTGGGGAATTGAGCACTTCCACCTATACCTCTATGGATCATCCTTCCAAGTTACCACAGACCACAAGCCGTTAGAAACAATCTTCAACAACCCCACTTGCAAAGCAACTGTGCGAGTTGAGAGGCTACAGCTACATCTACAGCCATACAAAACCAAAGTTGTTTACAAGCCAGGAGCAAACAATCCAGCTGATTACATGAGTCGCCATCCGGATCCCAAACAATCGCAGGCTTCCAACCATTTATCAAGAGTTGATGCCTATATTAACTTTGTAACCAATAATGCTGTGCCCCATGCCGTTACGCTTCAAGAAGTAAAAGATGCGACAGCAGCTGATGAAACGTTGTAGAGTCTAGCAAAAGTGATAGCAACTCAAAAGTGGCACGAGGCTGGAAGAGATGTCAGTCAGTACCAGCAGATCAAGCAGGAGTTGTCAGTATCAAATGGCGTTATTCTGAGAGGGACACGCATAATAGTTCCCGAGAAGCTACGAGATCGAATGATTATGCTAGCTCACAGTGGACACCAAGGAATTGTGAAGACCAAGCGTCTTTTGCGAGATTCAGTCTGGTTTCCAGGGATAGACAGAATGGTCGAGGAAGTTGTCAAAGGGTGCCTACCGTGCCAAGCTGCGAACCATGATCCAAAGCCAGTATGCGAGCCTCTGCAAATGTCCCCCTTACCACTAGGCCCATGGCAAGAGCTCTCCATAGATTTCTGTGGCCCCTTTCCAAGTGGAGATTACTTGCTCGTCGTGACTGATGACTTCAGTCGGTATCCAGAAGTTGAAATTTTGAGGTCAACATCAGCAAAGGCAGTGATTCCCCACCTTGACAGCATCTTTGCCAGGCAAGGGATCCCCGAGGTAGTAAGAACGGACAATGGTCCACCATTCAATAGTGAAAGTTTTCAGATGTTTGCCACTCAACTTGGTTTCACACATCGCAGAATAACTTCTGAATGGCCCAGAGCAAATGGAGAGGTGGAGAGGCTGATGAAGACACTGGAGAAAGCGATTAGGACAGCCATCGTTCAAGGCAAGAACTGGAAACAAGAGTTGTTCACCTTCCTTCGACAGTACAGGGCCACCCCTCATAGCACCACAGGGAAGTCTCCTTCGGAGTTGCTGAATGGACGAAAACTAAAGTCCACATTACCCCTGGTGCAGTTTGATCAGGCATCCCCAGAGATCAGACGAGCTGATGCTAAGAGAAAGGAGAAGATGAAAGAGTATGCAGACAAGTGCAACCATGCCAAGAACACAGACCTGAATGTTGGTGACAAAGTATTGATAAAGCAACCAAAACAGAACAAGATGTCTACACCATTCAAGCCTGAGCCATTTGAGATCACAGACAAGAAAGGAAGCATGATTACAGCCCAAAATGCAGAACACATCATAACAAGAAATGCATCATTCTTCAAAAAGCTGCCTTCTAACATACCTGTACATCCCGTTCCAAGTGACGAGGAAGAACAGTCTACACCCTTCATTGAGGCAACAGAAGCAGTTGATCCAGTTGAGACAGTCGAACCACCTACAGTTATACCAGTTGAATCACCTGGAAATGCACCATCAGTTGAAACACCTACACCTACACCAGTTGAATTACCCGCACTTCGCAGATCAGCAAGAGAAAGACGGGTGCCTGATCATTTCAAAGACTATGTTACTTGAACATTGCTGAAATACAATGGCTTAATGAAAAGGAACATTGTTGCGTGAACATTATCTGAACATTTCAAAGACTATGTTACTTGGACATTGCTTAGATCATTAATTGCACGAAGGAAATAACTTGTGTGAACGTTACCTGGACTGGTAGATTTAGGAAGTAGCATGTTGAGTTTCATTTTTTTAAAGTTTTACCTAGCTCATTATCCAGAGGAAAGGAGAGATGTAGTGTCGATGTATTGCGTTACAGTCATGCGCACTGCGGGTCGGTGGAGTCGGTAGTATCAAGGATTACTGTATTTTACTGTTAGAGAATAAATAACAAGTATTCACAATCAAGGACTCCATAGTTATCAATACTTGTTCAAGCATTCAAGTGATGAGAATAAAGGAAGTAATCACCAAGAAAAAGATGTCTTGATACACTGTATGTAGGCAAATTCTCCTTACTAGTTCCACAAGAAATGAATGGATAACAGTAAAGAGAATATGCATTTTTATATCAGGGCTTAAAGGGTTAATGACCTAGCTTGCTGCAAGTCTCCTGGTATCTTAGAACATGCAGTGGGTGAGTGGTCACGAGTTTCACATATTTTTTCACACTTACAGCAATAAAATTTGTCTATAACATAATCAATCTCCTTATCAGTACTCATACACAATTTAACTATTTCTTTATAATTTCAGGACAAGAAGATACATATCTTAGATCCTCGCAGTGCTTCTGTTGTTGGGGTAATCATATGTTATTTTTAATTATTAAAATTCTTTTTACCGATACCAGTGCTGTTTACCATAGCAGTGCATTTTGGCAAAGTCTTTTTTTTTTCATTTTTGACAACTTTTTGACATTTTTTTTCCAACTTTTATTATTTGGTTTATACTTCATCTGGGCAATAAGAATTGCAAGAAGTGTAAATGGAAGAGTTGTCATCTTCCATGTTAACTCTCTGACAATACTGACAAGTGCACTTTCAACAATTCTTGCATTACAGTTGTCCAGTTAGCATGAAAGCCATTTGAAAGCTATCAGAGTGTTGTCAAAAGTTGATATTAATAAAAAAAACACTTGCAAGTGTTTCTATTACGTTCAAAAACTCATTAATAATTCATAAGCCCATTAACCTATCGAATGATCGATAATACGTCACGTGCATTGACTTTACCTATTAATATGCGGTGTTTTATCAGATATAAAGTCACTGCACGTGATTTATGAATATTAATTATCAACACATCAACTGAAACTACAAATGGTAGGTGAATATTTAGTGTTCTTTAATTTACACGTGCAGTAAATTTACTTTTGTACAAAATTAATAGTACAGTTGTTAAATACATGCAGATCCAGAAAAATTCTGTATTACATTACTACCGTAATCTGGTAAAGGCATATTAGATAATGCATCATCTGAAATTTCAAAATTTAGATCAGCTGGCAGAAGCGACTCCATGTTGTTTCCCATAACCTCTGCGTTTGACACTTTGCCCATAGTCTCCAATTTTTCAGGGGGGCCTAAAATATTACTAACCTGTGTTGACTTTGGGGTAGCACTTTCTAATAATTTCCTCTCTTCATCGGCATTTTTAGGCTTCCGAAAAGCCCTGGAAGAGGACGCCATGTCCTCTTCGTTCAGTTCAAAACACGTGTGAGATTTGATTTTCTTGCATACTAATTTTCGATGTAATATTTTTTTCGTATGCTAATTTCCAACGTCCACAAAAGCATCGATGTTATGAACTCTATTGGGACACGCTTATCTAGGAATGTCTTTGAAGCCGTTCAATAAACTCACAGTTCGTGCTTTATCAAGTCTAAAACACTCGGCTGCGCCTCGTGTTTTAAACTTGATAAAGCACTCCTGCTCGTTTATTAAACATTACTTAAGGATCTTCACATATGGTAATACTTAAAATGCAAATTCAAAGTAATGGTGGCCTTTTCCAGGTGAATCATTTTATTAAATTAATAATATGTTATTAAAAGCAGATCTGCAGAAAAGACCAGAAAAACGTTTTAAACATTCAGCTCTCTACAACTGATTAACATGATTTCCAAATTGTAATTAGAGCTAAACACTGTTTTCAATAGAAAACTAACAGACCACTTACTGACCGTTGAGCATTTAACATCCTTATGAACTTGAATGTTTAACAATCACAAAAAAAGAAAACCCTCATGAAAGTAAAAGCCCATTAATAGTATTATAAAAGGTAAACTTCTCAATGGCAATTTAGTCTGCCTATGTGGAATAGTGATCAGCATGGAAAAAATGTTTTGGTTCGTTCACTGTGACAAGATTTTAATGCTTAGCTTGTGGTGAAAATCATTAGTTGCTTAGCTTTTCATGCTTCTGTGATATATTATTTTTGGACCACCAAAGAAAATAACTCCAGAGTCTGTTGTTATAAAATATTTCTACCTTTAGTTAACAAAATTGTTCTATTTTCTATTGTGACACATTGCAGGAATGTGATGGCGTTGGAGGAATTAAGGACTCAAGAGTGCTGTGGCTAGGAAGTACTGACAGAATTCTGGGCTCTGGATTTAATATGGTGAGAACAAGGTCTGCCTGCAACATACATGCATTTCATGAGTGCATACATAGTTCACAAACTTGAGCCTGTAAGAAAGTAAGTTGGAAAAAAATTTCTCCCCTAGGTGCGATGCTAGCTCGTTGCAGGGTTACCCTAAGAGGAATGTTGCCTGAACCCGTTTTTACACCTGCATGATGAAGTGAAGCAATGTGGAATGATGAAGTTCCTTGTCCAAGGAATCAACACGATGGCAGGGACTACCAGGAGTAGTAGAGACTACTTCTTTTTAAAAAGAGAGTAGTGTTTTGAAATTAGCGACCAGTTTAGCATATGGGGCCGGGTTGTTCAAAAGCTGGTTAACGCTAACCTGGGATTAGAATTTAACCCAAGGTCCTTGTTCCTCTTATTTCAAAAGAGTTTTCAGAGAAAATTCCAAGTGACCATTCAAAAGCAACCGAAGTCAAAATTAGGCCAAAAGAGATTTACAGGCATCTGTATCCTTTGGCAATAAAACAGAATTAAAAGTTGATGCTAATCCTGCTTTGAACAACTGGGCCCTGGTATCTTAGATCCAATGACTCCTCAATGAAAAAGTATTTCATGCCTTGTCAGTCATGGTTAATAATTTTGTGATAAATTTACATTTATTTCTTGTTTTGTTTTCAGTCACACCAACGGGAAGTTGTGGTTTGGGATGTACATAATATGAGCAAACCACTGCAGCATTTGAACTTTGACTCATCTTCTGGAGGGTAGGTACACAACATTAGAAAGTAATCTATGCTGTTGCAGTTATAATGGTGTGAACTCACTCATCATTGATGAGTTGTCATAATATCACTGTTTGTAATGTGTTCTTGATGCAAAAAAAATTAGGATTAATTCCCCTAGATAAAATGTGCTTTTATTTATGTTTATGGAAAATTTGGCTGTATTAATACTGTGCTCCTTGAGCCCTTTGGGCATAAATTTTGGAACTTTCCAAACATCTTAATTTTTGATTTCTGGCTCTTTGCTTTTTGTCTTTCCCCATAACGATTATAGCAGTTGTTTCTTCCTCAGTCACCAGTACTGGTATTTGTCATTCTATATTGCACTTAGACTTAATTACTCTGTTACGCTCATTATTACACTACTACACCATTACATTCTTACATTATTGTACTATTACATTATTACATTATTACATTTTACACTGTTAAATCATTCACGAGCCTTTCTGTGGTGTTTTCCACAAAAATATTGTTGTTCTGTCTTTATGAGAAATTTGTACAACCTTTGCCAGGATAATTTTAGGCTAGCTAAATAGTATTTACCATGAAAGCAAGTGTTGTTGAGTATTCAAATTACGGTAGTGATTCTTAGTACTCAGTGACGTGCACTGTTGGTGGCCACTCATAATTAAGTATGATCATCTGCCGAGTAGGTATTCAACTAGATCCTCTCTGTACCCTAGAGAGACAGATTACTTGAGTCTTATCCTGGAACAGAAGTTTGACCACATCTTCTCCAAAAGTGATTCAACTGAATCTGACTCCCCTGCCTCATGTGTCAGTCTGAGGCTAAGGACTTCCAGATCTCACTGTCCTGTCTTAATGTCTCTCACTGATCGTTACAGGACTTGTTTGGGTAGATCTGGTTTTGCACGGTTGCTAAAGTCCCCTCATATAGGCTACTTGGATTTTGGTATCAGAAATTCTCACAGAGAGGCTCATTTGTTACTCATCTGTAAATTGTCATTGACTAGCGTTAAAGTAATGTCATATCCACTTTTGAATGCAGAGTATTGATGCCATTTTTTGACCCAGACACCAACATGTTGTTTTTAGCTGGGAAGGTAGATATTATTCAGTGTTAATTTTATGTCTACAATATTGTTTGAAGTTTTACTTTTTGCCAGTTCTTTCCATCCAGACACCTCAACAGCTTATCCCAAGTTTTCTACCATTTCATTTCTGTATTAAGATTTCACTCAGCTTTGAGGTTGGAACACACTAGGCAGTGGGTTGTAAGGACAGGTCTATGCAATAAGCTGTCTCATATTCACTGTGAAGGAGACATGTCACTGAAGCAATATGCTAAAGTGCACATGAAGGGATTTTAAGCAGGGAATTCTTGATTATGGTTAAGGTACCTCGGAACTAGAATAAATAACACTTTCTTATTGGTTCATTTTGTTGTTGTTGTGGGGACATGTCACATGAGCGGTGCACACATCTTTTCCTGTGACCTAACGCACTAGTTCAAAGCAGTTTGAATTTATGCAGCCCATTGTAGGAACAAAGTGCTGTCATGCGACAAGGATTTTTCCTAAAAATGGGCGTGTCACACAAAGGGAATTGTTACTGGACCTGTGCCCACATGTCGCTGCAGCCTGTTGCCTAGAGTACTGCTGTAACCTGTAACCAATCAGTTTGTTTTTGACAGAATCTCCTAAAACATTGTGATTTTATCTTGCAGTGAAATTTCCTAGTGAACTTAACTTAAACTCACACTCAGACCTGACATTCCTCAGACTTTTTAGTGCAAGCTCAAAGATTGACATCCCTCTGTTGTGTTATCTTTATGCCTTAGGGTGATTCTTTTATTCAGTACCTGGAAGCTTCCAATACTGCTGTATCTTTCCTTACCCCAGGTAATATTCAAACAAAGAAATACTGAATTAGATTTATTTTAAGGACGGTGCCTCCTTTTGTTACTGCGCATAGGTTCTGCGCATCTTGGGATATTCGGTTTTCTTAAGGAATTTACCCCCTAATACAACAATATTTTTGGGCGGTTTACGACTACGTGGAAAAAGCAGATCTTAGCAAGGGCTATCATAATCCAAAAAGAAAATTGGGGGTAACCACGCATTTCTCAGGGATAATGAGCTTAAATTTGGAAAGAAATTGCCATAGTGATACATTCTTTGTATTTTAACGTTTTTTTAGAATTATGATTGCTTAATTATCTCTGAAAAATGCGTGGTTACCCACATTTTTCTTTTTGGATTTCAATAACCCTTGCTAAGATCTACTTTTTCCCCATAGTCATAACCTTAGCAAAAATACATCTGTATTAGGAGGCACCGTCCTTAAAATACAGAGGCACCTCATTAAAATAACCAAGACAGACCAGAAAATTTTGGTTGTAGTAACAGGGTTCATCCCTTTCACTCCCAGAGTCAGTTATGGAGACTTCAGGTGGTTCTAACTTATATATGTCTCTGTCAACAAAATCCTATGGTTTGACCATTCAATTGAAACCTCTTCTCACATGATGAATAACATTTTACAAAATGAAATTTGGGATTTGTCTTGAATTTTGATTTTAAGCACTCTTGGGAGTTAAAGGGTTTTTGGGCCAAATTATGATAATCAACAAAAAGGAAGGAGTAAACACAAAAAACAACAGGGGCAATTGAGAAGGTAAAATGACTTTGTACCTGGCCACCAAAAGCAGTTCAAAAGTTTTGACTGTTTCCTTGTCAGTTTTTGTTTCCTTCTGTCGTGTCAATCCACCAGGCATGTTGAGGGGGCATATTAAAGAAAAGAAGATAACAGTTTGGGACTCCAAAAAGTGGTTGTTGGTCACAGTTGCGATGTGGTCAGTTTAATGACGTTTCCAGATAGGAAAACAACTGAGTTTCCATATGGGCCACAAAAAAGTGGTAGTAAAAATAAGGTGGTGATATTAAATTAAACAGGGTGTCTGTAAGGATAGGTTCTAATGTAAAAGACGTCACTTTGGGATTAAAACTGTTGTTTTAACTTTAGTGTCATCGCAGATGTTAGAGGAACAACATAAAGGAATGGCCTTTGTTCCTAAACTTGCCTTGGACGTGATGTCATGTGAAGTAGTGCGGCTTCTTCAGCTCACAAAGTCATCTGTGGTACCACTGAGTTACTGCGTCCCTCGCAGGGTAATAAATGACCTCTTTTTTTAACCAAATGAAATTACTTATAGGCCTTCTTGTCAGTTGAATTGATGAAGGTGATAATGATACTAAAGGTCACCACAAGGATGAGCATTACCATAAATTATCATTAGGGTAATAATCTCTGATAATTTATGGTATTCATGATAATAATTTATGATAATTAATGGTTAAGTCTTGAATGGGTATGTGTTTTATGTAACAGTCTTACAGGGAATTTCATGGAGACTTGTTTCCTGATACAGTGGCAAGAGAAGCTTCCATGACAGCTGAGGAGTGGTTCAGTGGATCTAACATCCCTGTAAGTTAACCCTTTAACTCCCACTAGTGCCTGAAATCAAAATTCAAGACAAAACCCAATTTCCATTCTGGAAAATACTTAAAAACGAATAGTACCATGTGAAAGTACTGCTAAAGAGGTTCTGTTTGAATGGTCACACCAAGGGACTTCATCCACAGACTCAAAAGTTTGAACCACCCTAAATGTCTCTTTAACTGACTCTAGGAATGATAGGGTTAAAAACACTGAGCATCACTGCTAGGGTTTTCAATCAGAACAAGGATGCAGGGACCATTACTTGCCTCTTTAATGCTTTGTCCTTGCTATTTTTACGTTTTGTGCAAAGGGCGAGAGCAATTCTACCATTTTGGTCCTTGCTAATTCACTTTTGGCCCCTTCTAGTAAAATACTTGGCAAAAAACGCTAATAACTCACACGTCTGGTTCTTTAACCTTTATCAGGAGTTTCATCGGGGTATAAAATAGTACGGCAATTAGTTTTGGCAGGCAGATCCATGGGCAAAAAGATTAATTCCTCAAGATAAACTGTCTTGTTTGAAGTGCTTAAAGCAGTCAGGCAAAGTCATGTTCACCGCCAGTCAATGCTTTGATGGAACCCCTGGATGAGAGGAGGCAAGAGGCAAAGAACGCATGCCAAATGAAACCACACTGGCTTATTACATCAGCAGGAAACAGAGTTGGTGAAATGTTGAGAGCACCTGTGTCCCATCAGCAAACTCTTTCACTATTTGTGACCCAAGGTTTGATTGCCAGACTTTGTGTCACCTGTGTGTAGAGTTTCACATTGTTGTTCATTCTCATCCTTGGTAGGTAAGGTAAAGTTGCACACAAGCCAAGGAGGCCCACACGGCCAGGGCTGATCCTGGTTTCCATAGCATGAAGCAACTTGAGAGTATAATTGTTACTTTCCCCATGGATGGGATGCTAGTCCATTGTAGGGTTACCCCCAGCAGCATGTTGCCGGTTGGTACCCATTTATACACCTGGGTGGAGAGAGAGAATGTGGGTTAAAGTTTCTTGTGTAAGGAAACAACATTATGGCAGGGAATGGGCCTCAAACCAGCGACCTTCAGATCTGAAGTCCCACGTGCTAACCTCTACACCATCGCACCCACCACACCTTGGTACAAGGGATTTTCTGCAGTTCTGCATTTTTCTACCCTCAATAAAAAACCAACATTTGCAAATTTCTTTCCAATCACTGATTTAGACAAGCTGTATGAAAACCACCCGGGTGGGTGGTGAGCACTTGCCATGCTAGCCAGACACATGCCAAAGCATAACATCTGTTCAGAGCATATCTGCTTTTCAATTGCTATACAGTGTAGTTACCCACTATTTTTAACTGTATTGATATTTACCTTTACACTAGCTGATTACCACATGGAGTCTTGGTAATGACTGATAATCAGATAAATAGCGTTTTCAGAACAATAATCGTTTTTGTTATGGGGGGCGCGGTGGTGTAGTGATTAACGCGTTGGACTTCAGATCTGAAAGTCGGTGGTTCAACACCCAGCCCCTGCCATTGTGTTGTTTCCTTAGACAAGAAACTTCACCCCCACATTGTTTCTCTCCATCTAGGTGTATAAATGGGTACCAGCAACATACTGCTGGGGGTACCTCTGTGATGAACTAGCATCCCATCCAGAGGAGAGTAGCAATACTCTCAGTTGCTTCATGCTACAGAAACCGGGATAAGCTCCGGCCATGTGGGCCTCCTTGGCTCGTGTATGACTTTACCTATTGTTTTTGTTTCTTTAGATGAAGAGGGTTTCTCTGGATCCATCTAAGCGACAGGCACAACAAAAAACATCACTAGTAAAACCCCAGAAGCCCAAAGGGCTGAAGCCAAAGCCCACAATAGAAGCTAAAAAACCGAGTGCATCTGCAAAAAAGGTAACAAGAACAACACACCATCCTTGATTATCCTTTCTCTCCTGAGGGGAAAGTACGATTAAATTTGCATGATAGCTTTTTAATATTTGAATGGTGACAATTTCAGATTTCATCTAATAAATGAATAAATATATCACTGGGGTCAACGATTAGCATTAAATATTGCCAATTGAATTTTTTTCTTTTTGAAAGAGTCCAAGCTTGGCAGTTTAATTGTGTCTTCGGGCAAACTGTTCCATACCCTTATAGTGAGCGGGAAGATAGAGTACTTATGGTAATTGGTTCTTGAACAGGGTACTCCAGATGCCAAAGGAAAAATCTCCTTGTACAGCACAAGAAAAAAATTAGCTCAGGAAGTACTGCTTAATAGCATTCAAGTGAATGTCACAGTTTAGGTTGTCATCTGCAGACTCAAAAGCTAAGTTTACTTTGTACAAAATAAAAAACAGCACCACAGGAAAGTAAGACCATCCAATATTGTATTGGTTGGTCAGAAATTAGTAATGGTGATTGGACTGCGTGGGGTACAATTCAGGGAGTAATTGGGTGAGTAATTTTAAATCAGCCGAGCGCGTGGCGCAAGGTTAATTTGAAATTACAAGCACGATTACCCCTGAATTGTACGACACAAAGTCCAGTTACCAATTAATCGTATCTATAACAAAATGCGAGATTAGAAATCTATGTGCCCTTCGGGGATATACATGTATTCTTAATTATCAGTTTTGCAAACAGTGGAGAAACAGCTATAAAAAGAACCCATTTCAGTGCACCTGATTGAACCATGTACAGCGTAGTTGTCCGATTACCACTGTCCAATTACAAGAACTTCAAATTGGACAGATGTAGTTGGAAACCCACGTGATCACCCTCCAATTAGGTAAAAATAGGCACATGGATAACCAATCACAATCGAGCGTTTTGTTGTACAATCATACGATTAGAGTAAGTATTGACTGTAGTGTTAACCATTCTGTGTATTGAATTAGTCAGCAGCAGAACCTCAAGATGATCCACTGTCAGAAGACAGCTCTAAAATCACTCAACAGGCAGACCCTTCATCAACTCCAGACAGTGATCCTGTGGCCGAATCACCGGCAAAACCTACAAAGGTTTTCACAGGTGTGCGTGCGTCAAAGTTCAGACACCTTCATGGCACACCCATGCACAAAAGTAACAACATTGAGAATGTACGTAACTTGAGCATTTCTTTGCCGGGAGACAGTGATGCATTTCAAGTCAATCAGGAATTTGCTGCATTTCCATTGACAGGACCGGGAGGACAGATAGCTGTAGTTCCAGTAAGTTGTAACATTTTGATGTCAGGTACAGCAAATTTGTTCATTGGCAAACTACTGCTTGCTTAAAGATAAAAGAGAAGTAGACTATGAGCAGTCTCTCTTTCCACTCAAGGATAACCAAGGGAAAACGAACAGGCGAGCAAGCACACACAAAATTGCCTGGCGCATTGTTACATGATGGGCGTGTCAAGCTGAGTGTAGTAAGCTGGAAATTGCCTGCTGCATTGATATTTGAGTGTCAACATGGCAGGCAATTTTCACGCTACACTTGCGAATCAACACTGGAGGCGATTTTCGCACGTGTCACGTAACAATGCGGCAGGCAAATTCAGACTCGCTCGCTTGTTCGTTTCGCTCGACTATCCCTGAACAAAGAAAAAGACTGCTCGTAGTCTGAAAGAGAAGGGTAACAAAAGTTCAAGAGTGTGGTTAGAAAATAATTTTGCTTGCTTTTTACAGCTCACCAAACCCTGTCGACTGCCTGATTCAGGACTGCTCGTTATTCAGTGTGGGAGTGGCATCATGGACTTTGCTATGGATCCATTTAATAGACGGAAACTTGCCGCTGGTGAGCACAATAGTTAAATGGCTGGTTAACTGTCTTGTGAAACATATCATAAATTATACCTGTCACGCTTTCGGACACTGAAATGTGCATAGAGATTTTCATAGAGCACTACATTTCTGCAGTAGACTATTTATATCTATGTCAAACATGTAGCTGTAGATCACAGAGTAAAGTTTTTTTTTGTGTTGTAGATTGTACATGTACAGTGGAATCCCAATTTTTTGAACCCTGGATTTTTTGAACCTCCCAATTTTTCGAACCAATTCTTGCTTCCCATGCAAGAAATTTATAAGAAATTTACCTCGATTTCTGGAACCCACAGGGTTTGAGAAATTGAGGTAAATGCAGGCGCTGCTTATTATGTGTACAAGGTGGTTCTAGCTTTCAAGTCTTGAGTAAAATCCTAAAGTGTGACCATTCAAATGAAAGCTAAAAAACTTTACAAGAGTGCCATGGTATTTCTGTTTGCTCTCCTGGTTGTTATGAAACAATACCCCGTAAATCAAGCATGATCTCGTGCCACCTTAGATTTTTCAAACCAAATTCTGTTTCTCTAGGAGGTTTGAAAAATCGGGATTCCACTGTATTATGTTATAGATCATAGAACTGTGTGTAAAAAAAACTATTAGCATTAGTAATGAGAGGATGCCGGGACTGATCTCGATTTATGTTTTCATACTTATGTTAGAATAGTCGCACAGCGTGCAGATACATGTCAAAATTAAGTATGATGTTAATAGTTGACTGGATTTTGCATACTCTACTGTACAACACTACCTCTGTACAGCACTATGACTGAACAACACTAACACTGTACAGTGCTGTCGTAGTGTTGTACAGTGGTAGTGTAGTGCTATACAGTGGTAGTGTTGTACTGTCGTAGTCCTGTACAGTTGTAGTGTTGTCAGTGGTAGTATTGTACTGTCATAGTGCTGTACGGCGGTAGTGTTGTACTGTCAAAGTGCTGTACTGTGGTTTTGGTGTATACTCAGTAACATAAAAATAAAATGTAATGAATGCAGTAAATGTAGTGATTTCCAGCAATAAAGGCGACCTTTATCAATAAAAGCTGCTAAAAGTAAGTATGTAGTACAAGGAATGTTTTGTTGCATACTGGAAGATGATGGTAAAAATTGGATTCGCATCAGTGATAAACAAGTTACCATGGCAACTGCAACTGTGGGATTGGAATAGGGTTGGTTGGCATGTTGAGAATAACACAGCATGCAATATTAAACCTTAAATAGTGCATGAAGAAATGTAGTGCTCTACAAAAATCTGTACACATGTTTGAGTGTCTAAAAATGTGACATGTACAGTTGATCATAATTCTTCAATATGTCATCCTGATTTTAATGACCAGTTAAGCCAAAAAAGAGGGAGTGTGAAGAAAGTAATGTTTTTACTGCTATCTAGAGTTGTTTCTCAGTAGCTCCCAATTAGCCTCCTTTCCCACCCTTGTAATTAACCAATTGGCCCTGCCTCCTGCCAGTTGGGGTGGTTCTTATAACTTTGTTGCCTTCAATTTTATTCAGTATTTGTTTTTTTGACCCAAAAATCCACTCACAGCTGATGCAATTCTATAGAAAATGCATCAGCGAGTTACTTGACATGTGTAGGGCTGGACGGGGTGCACAAGCCGGTCTGGAAAAAGCCTTCCAGCCCTACACGCATTATTTGTTCATTATTTTAGTGCTCTCACACTTAAACTTTCATTAAGCATTCAAAAGTTTCTTTTAAAAATTTTCCAATAAAATTAAGTGTAGTAAAGGTGTAATGATGTCATGGACCTCTCTGCACTCAGTCCATACCCCTCAAGCCAAATATTTTCCTGTCCGGCCCTCCCACTTAGTCAATAAGTACATATTTTTTATTAATAATTTTCCCCTTATTTTGAAGCGGCTGCTTGGTATTTTTCAGCTTGTGAAAGTGGCTTTATCAGTATATGGGAGATCCCAGAGGGAGGACTGACTGAAACTATCAACACTCCATCTGTGGTCTTGAAAGGTTAGTCACCAATATGAACTTTTTCACAGGTTGCAGCACTTACCACAAGTAATTACTTAACAAAAGGTCATTTTCTAAACTGGTTACAGCCTGGAAGAAGTGAACAGCATCAAGTACTGGAACCATAATCATTCTTAACCAGTTGCGATGGATGGGTCACATGCTGAGGGTGCTAGATTCTCACCTCCCAAAACAAATCCTGTTTGGTTTGTTCCAAGAGGGGTTTTGATCTGGTGGGAGGAAGGAAACACTTTAAGGGCACCTCAAAGGCAAGCCTTTAGAAGTGTAACATTGGGGTCAACATATGGGAGATGCTCGCTCCAGACTGGCCTTCCTGAAGAAAGTTATTTTATGAGGGGTGTTAATCACTTCAAAACAAGCATGTCATGGCAAAGAAAAGCACAAAGGTGCCCTGAGAAAAGAGCAAGAGAAAGCCAAACTTTCACTTCCACCAGGAAATGCCAGCCATAAATGGGGTTATCAGTTCCAGAATTCAACTTATCCATCAATGAAGGATTCACAGAGAACCTAGAGTTAAATTTGTCTACTTGAACAACATTATACTCAGTAAGTGATTGCTGACAATATATTTTTGCACTCTAGTAACATTTTAAGTCAACTTTATTTCTGTGGCAGGTCATGATGATAAACCGCACATAGTCAAGTACCATCCGTCAGCCAGCGGAGTGCTGGCATCTTCAGCTTTGGACCTAACAGTTAAAATATGGGACGTCAACAAAGCTAGGGATCTGATAACTCTCAAAGATCAATCTGAGCAGGTTGGAAGTTTTATTGTGCATATATATATTGTATTTGCCAAGTTTGGCCTTTTTACAGTATATTTTATACATCTCATAGATCAGTATGGCACGGTTCAAACATCAAACTTTACATGTGCCGAACCTAATAATTAGGTTCGGCACATGTAAAGTTTGACATATGAATCGATTAAGTTCGACAGATTTGTATTTGGGTCAACCCTGCCATTCTATTCAACTGGGCAAGTTGAAAAGAATGGCAAAGGTTCGACTTTGATTAAGACGTCGAACTTCACATGTGCCGAACCTAATGCATGAATTACGTTAATGTATTTCCAAATATAACAGTGCTAGTGATTGGCTTAAAACCGATAAGCATGACTAGTCATCTGTTAAACCGTGACCAGTCTTGCATTGAACATTCTTGTATCTGATTGAGGTCGACGTCTGAATCAACTGTCTAACTTAATTATTTGGGTCAACCCAAATAGCGGTTAGGTTCGGCACAATGTGAAGTCCGACGTTTGAACCGGGCCTATGTGATTCTTACGTAGCTTACAACAGTACAACTCATCACATGCTGCTATCGCATGCAAATCTCTGCGACCTTCGAAGGAGTTTATTTAATAATTAACTTTTAAAGGCTCCAAAGCCAATGGAAAGGGGGCTTTTTTTGAAATATGTTATTACCAAGCTGTTCTGAAAAAAGAAGCAACTTTTAAAATCTCATATTTTTCTTCATATAACCATTATTTTTTCACAAAATAATATATCTACAGGTGTTTAGCTTGAGCTGGAAATCTGATGGAACACAACTAGCCACTGTCTCAAGAGACAACAAAGTTAAAATATTTGATCCAAGATCACAAGTTTCTCCTGTACAGGTAAAGAACAAACTTTGTGTCCTTGGTGCTCCAGGGAGCTCTTCTTTAGAAGAGCACCACAGGAAAGTACTGCTTTAATAGCAGCTTTCATTTGAATGGTCACACTTCATCATAGATTCCAAAATGAGAACCACCTGGTACAGTATCAAAGATAGCACCACAGGAAAGTTGCTATTGCTCAGTAGCTTTTATTTGAATGGTCACACCAAAGGATTTCATTCACAGAGTTTCTCGTTTCTTGATTCACGTATTTACTTTCATTTCTGATTGGTTCATTGTGTGGTTTGCATCTGTTGTGACTGGTCAGAGTTATTATTCAGTTTTGGTTTTACAAGAAATCTGCTCCAATTGACAGTAATGTCTAGTTTTCTGTTGGCTGTTTAACCAATCTGTAACTTGCTTTAGACAGGCCCTGGTCCCATGGGAAGCCGTGGTGCACGTGTTGTTTGGGGCGGTCCTAATGGGGATTGGCTGATCATCACTGGATTTGGCAGGTGATTTTGACAGCATTCATTTATAGTGTAGATAATTAAGATGGATTCTGCTCAACATTCAAGCAATAAGTGCAAAAATTATTTACTAAAAAACTACTCATAGCATGGTAACATTTTGAATACTATTTGAAACATCTCACTTTACTTTGCTTCTCCAAGTGACCCCGCGATTAAATTCTCAAGCATTCTCAGGAAAATTAATGTCAAATCTCATAAAAATATGCTAAAAACGGGCGCCATTTTGTTTTGAACTGACATGAAGCGTCTTTTCAATTAAAATATGGATAACTTCAAATTCAATTTTTTCTTGCGGGGTCAGCTTGGGAGTTTAAGTATTGATAATTTCTTATTTTTTTATTCAAAATGTCACCATGCTATGAGTATTTTTTTTGGTAACTTTTGCACTTATTGCTCGAACGTTCAGCAGAAATCGTCTTAAATGTCAATACTAGTTTAGACTTTAGGAATATTACTACTCAATCACCCCAAGATAGGATGCTCAAGTCCACTGCATGGTATGTTCCACCCAGCAATTAGTTTAGTGGTATCAAAACTACTGGCACTTATGCTGCATCCCAGCTTTGGAAACCTTAACTCTGGAGAAAAAAGGTTGAAATGAGATCAGAAGTCTGGCCTTTAAAAGCTTGATTGTGTTGTTCTAGAAAATATATATTCCCCCCTCCAACACACACACACACACACTTCTGAAAATTCCAGTTTAGCTTCATGCTTTCCTTTGAAAAAAATTTGGCTTTTTGGACACCCCTCTCCTCAGTATTTCTAGTGACCTTCCTTAGGGTGGGGAAGGGGGAGTATGGAAGTATCCTGGAATCACGCCTTGCCTTCATGACTGAACATGAATTCTTATCATGCTCATTGTTCAAACTGAGAAGATTAATTTTATTCACATCGCAGCACATGTTAGTTTGTCCACTTCTCAGTGTTCCAGATAAGAGAGGGGTCTCGGGTCAAATAAATAAATGACCTGACAAAATAAATGGTCAACTTGGGAAGATTTGAAGAGATGCACATCTCTTGACCCCTCAAAATTCCTTATTGACCCTCTGCCTTTATAAGTAATCTGGAACACTGCACTTCTATACTGTCTTAGAAATACAATATGCCCATTAAGGACAGTGCTTCCTTTTGTTACTGCGCATATCTTCTGTGCATCTTGGGTCTGGTCTGAGATATTTAAGTTTCTTAAGGAATTTGCCTACTAATACAAATGTATTTTTGCGCATTTTATGACTATGTGGAAAAAGCAGATCTTCGCAAGGGCTATCAGAATCCAGAAAGAAAATTGAGGGTAACGCCACATTTTTTAGAGATAATTGACCTTAAATTTGGAAAGAAATTGCTATACATTCTTTGTATCTTAAAGCTTTTTTTAGAATTATGGTTGCTTAATTATCTCTGAAAAATGCATGGTTACCCACATTTTCCTTTTTGCATGCATGGATTCCAATAACCCTTGCTAAGATTTACTTTTCCCACATAGTCATAACCTTTGCAAAAATACATCTGTATTAAGAGGCACCATCCTTAAGGCAACCGTTTAAGTAAAATGGTGTTACTTTGTTATTTATAGAACAAGTAACAGGACCATCAGCGTCTATGACAGCCGGAACCTGTCTGAAGTCTTGTCAACTGTGGAAACCAATGTAGCTCCTTCCATTTTAATACCTTTCTATGATGAAGACTCTTCCGTCCTATTTCTCACTGGAAAGGTACGGAAACGTTTGCAAACTTGACAATGATTAAATCATAATAATAATAATAATAATAAGTAATAATAACAATAATAATAATAATAATTAAACCCAATAACTTAAGTCATGCAATTGCAATATTAGTGAAAGTTATTCTCAAACAAGAAGAGGAACACTTGGTGTTTCTTGACTGCAAATATGACACTCTTCTGTATATAATTTTATAGTTTTAGTTCAAAGTAACACAACCAGATGACCACGACAATGTTTGTCTTCAAAGAATATTGAACAATTATTGATTGCATTTTTAGGGTGAAACAACAGTTTTTGCTTATGAAATCAGTGAGGAGGCACCTCATATCTTTGAACTTTCACACTACAGAACAAAAGAATCTTACCAGGTAACTTACTTATGATCAACTAACATTAAGCGTGGTGAAAAAAATAATTACAGCTTTAACGTTCTAGTTAAAGCAACTTTACCCTTTTCACATGAGAAGCGCTACAAGGACACGTGCAATTTGCATAATTGCTGAGTTGAACTTTTTGAGTGCGAATGTAGAAGTTGAGGACTTTATTAAACTTTGCTGAAAATGTGACACCTGTGCCTGTAGCCCCATCATGGGGCAAATTTCACTTGCAATCCCCCCCCCCCTTCATCTCCTTGGATTTTCCATTTTTTCAAGAAAATAATAACCTCCCGGACTCCCCTCTGGATTTTCCAAAAGTAAGACATACAGACCCTATGGAAAAGATTTTTTCTTTTTTTTAAAGAAGAAAGAGTGTAAAAGTGAAGAGCAAACAATCTAAAAGATATATGTAGGCTGTCAGTTGTGACAAGTTACTGTTCGTGACAATTTTTCTACAGGAAATTGTTCAGTAAGGTTGTCTAGGAGCAGTCAGTGGTCAATGAAGGAATAACTTTGGACTGGTTTTTCCAAAAATTCTTTAAACCAAAATTTCTAAATAAATGCTTTATTACAAAAATGTTTTGGTAGAAGCAAAATTCCAAAAACACACATGCGCAAATTTATTGGTGAAACTTTATTCCGCACCAATGTGTCTGTAAAATAGTGCATCTTATTTGCTTGAATTTTGTGTTCATGTTAAGAAATTAGTTGTGCTTGCATTTTAGACTAAGGCCAGGTGACGTTACACATCAAAAGATAGCATGTTGAAAGGTAGTTGCTATGCATGTGCTGCTGAAAACACTTATAAAATATTTAGTTCTTCATCCAGTAGAGGGTACTCCTGATTGCCTTTTTGACAGGCTGTGGGTTTCCTGCCAAAGACTGTCTGTAATGTCAAGGAAGTGGAGTTTGCTAGAGCTGTCAAACTGAACAAGACATCCATAGATCTGATCTCCTTCCAGGTTCCTCGTGTGAAGGTCAGTAATTCATGGCTTGACATGTTGAGATTCTTTAGTTGTTTGTAGAGAAAAAAGTGCAACTTGTCCCAAGTTGAGCCGACTGTACTTGGTCTTTAAAAAATCAAGAGATCAAGAACTTGACACTAACGTTGCTCAACTTGCTACTGGCCACGAGAAATAACACTTGCTTTGCAAAAGTTTGGACAAACTGTTCAAAAAAATTCTCAAAAATTGTGAAGTTGAGTGATTCTTTTTGGCTGTCTAAACAGGTGGAGTATTTTCAAGATGATCTCTTCCCAGACACCAGGGTTTGGTGGGAGCCTGCATTGACTAGTGATCAGTGGTTTGCTGGTAGAAATGGAACACAGAGGATGTTGTCACTCAAGCCAGCAGACATGAAGCCATGTGAGTAGTAAGGCACGAGGTAGAACACTGACAAGCCTGCAAATAATTTTTTTCCCTCATTGGGGCATTTGTCAGTCCAGGTTTAATGTTCACCGGACAAGAGGCTGGTCTGGCCGGACAAATTTTTTTTCACAAGATACTTTAGTAGGCCGTCAGCAAAATTTATGATTTTCTGTTTCAAATTAAACGTCATTAACTAGAGTATTCCACAGGTCATTTTGTCGGGCCAAACTGAGCTTTCACCAGTCAAAGTCCAAAATTTACCGGACATTTGTCAGATGACTCTAATTGAAGGGCTTGCCTGAAAGGTGTGTATTAAGTGGCAATTTCAATTATTGGCCTTGGAATCCAAATTGCTCCAATTTCACTCTACTTTGGCATCAAAGCTGGTTTTCTCATAAGAAATATTCTTCTGCATCTATTTCTTGACCTGAGAGCTTAACCCCGGCAGTTGGGGAGGGTACTCCCATACGAAAGAGATGGGGATGCTCGTCGGAAAATTAAACTTAAACCCCCAAAGGAGACCAATCTGGGCATGGCTCAGGCTTTACTTGACCCCTTAAAGAGACCATGCTAAAACAGACAACCAAATAAGAGCTATAGTGTTTTTAATTGCACTAAAAACGTTGACATTGAATGCTGCTTCTATAATTAGATTTAAAAGCACTGTCATAAATCTTTATGTTTTCGTTCGTAGTCTACCCTAAGTGACAACTTTGTGGGTAAAAATATTATTTGGCTTTCCATCCTGAACACCCTAAGCGAGACCAAAATCTGCAATTTACACCTCTAAGGGAGACGACCATCATCCCTGTCATGTTCATGTGGGAGTCCCCCCCCCCCCCCTGGGAGCTTAGCCTATTTTTGCTTCGAAGTGAAGCCAAGAACAAAACAGCCAATGTTTAGTTGGTTTATTTAATTTGTTTTAGTTCAAACAGAGAACAAAAACATTTATGCTTCAATTGAGGAAGTTCACTTATTGAAACATAAATAGGGAACTGTTTCTTACATGATAATGAGCCTG
The DNA here is from genome assembly GCA_964030785.1 of Siderastrea siderea. Taxonomy (NCBI): domain Eukaryota; kingdom Metazoa; phylum Cnidaria; class Anthozoa; order Scleractinia; family Rhizangiidae; genus Siderastrea; species Siderastrea siderea. The sequence goes on along the minus strand of OZ034972.1, from coordinate 11,588,586 downwards.
GTTTATGACAAAGTAGAGCAAAACTGGTCCATTAACTTGAGTAGGCTGATCGTAATTATAATGTGCTTGCTAATTACAGTGAGTGAAGCACCCAAGGCTGCACCTATTGCAAGGAAGTACGACAGTAGACATGAGCTGGAAGAGATCAAGACCACTGAACAAAAGAAAGAAGAGGTTATTTTTTGCCATTGATACCCTAAAAACGTGATGCAGATGTTCAGTGTCATGTGAATAAGTCTAAGGGCCGATTTAGACGATACGATTTTTGCTTATGACTGTTGTATGCAACTTTTGAAGCGTGCGTTGCTCGCGTCAGGAATATATAACTGCTGCAGAACTTATTTCGTTGCAGTCAAACAGCAGTGTGCAGTTTTTCCTAAATGCTGTAAGCTGCCTGTCATTTGACTGTCGAATGGTTGCAGAAAGGCTGCTAGTCAAAGTTAAGCCAAATGGCCATCATTTTACAGGGCTTCTATTTTCGTACGACTCATCATTCTATCATTTTGATTGTGGCTATGACTGTCATAGGGTTTTAAAACATGCTTCAAAATCCTACGACATTTTTAGTGTTGCATGCAACTGTCGTGGTGAAGATGTTATACGTCTGATTTAGATGATACGATTTGTGTTGCAGACACGACGTGAGCAAGCCACATTCAACAGTTGTAAGAAAAAATTGTACCATCTAAATCGGCCCTAAGGATGCTGGCAAGAGAAGTGGTCACAAGTCCAGTGTGTCACATTTGCTGATTTAACACTGTATTCTGTAGATAAAACCTAACTTGGGGTTTAGATTAGGTCTTAAAGACTCCAAGGGGGCAGTTAATTAAAGTTTGTATGCATGTAAAGCTTAATCTCAGAATCCTGCTCAAGACTGACCGCTAATTTAGTTGCCAAGTTAGGGATACACGGCAGTTTGTAGTCTTCAAATATCACATCTGTCTTCCATTGGATCCTTCAAGTGGCATGTAACCTTGTTGTACACGTTGTAAGAAAATGTTGAATGAGCAATTTAAATTATTTGGCTTTAACTGTCATAGTTTTGTTTGTTTCCAGCTTTTATCCTCCATGGTGGAGAAGTTAAGGAACTATGATGATGATCCTCTTCCTCAGGATCTACAAGAAGGAGTTGATGATGATGAATGGGTATGCAAGAAATTCTGCTGTTAGACTGTAGTTTATTTACCTACCAGGCTCGGTTATTATTATTTAGCCTCAAATTTCTTAAAAAATTAAATTTACTGTCAGCTTAGTTCATTATATTTTGTTCAATTGAGGCTTTTTTTAATTGGGCATTTCGGGGCAGGGGGAGGTTGGGAGAGAATGTGAAGTTCCTTGAAGAGAGTGGGTTGTACAGTGTGGAAAGAGGGAAGTCTGAGAAAAATGCCTATACATGGTGGAAAACATAAGGACTCTGCAGTTGTCAAGGGAGGATCTCTGAGCATGACGAGTTGATTGAAATACAATAAGCTCTACTATGCTCTACTATGACGGTTGGAAATTATAATTGGAGAAAATTAACCACATCTAAATAAATGTCAGTATGCTTTCATTTGGAAGGGATGTTGGCGCTTCAGATGTGGGGGTTTACTTTGGGAGGTTCATAGAATATCCAGAGATGTAAAAGACTTAATCATAATTGTCTAATCAAATTTCTGAAAACTCGAATTTGTTTGAAAATGTGCTGACATGGTGTCCTTGCACAGAAATGAGGGCCATTCTCAGAAGATCTTGACAGTTTCATAAACCATTACTCCGTCTTTTTTTATCTATCTATTTATTTGTTTGTTTATTTATTTATTTATTTTTAAAAAAAGCTTTCCTGTCCTACTTTGGTTAGGTTAAAAGCCAGTGTTTTGGAGGGCCAGTTTTTCGTTAAGTTCAAGTTGGCTGATTTCCAACCCATTTTATGTGTCCTACCAAAAAATAAGTTTGGCAGATCATGTCCTGGTATGTAATAAATCTCATTTTCCAGCCCTGTATGTCTGATTTCCCTTTGCTTATTTTTCAGGATGACTGATGCTGTTGGACAAACGATAGTTGCAAGGACTTTAGTTAGTCAATCAAGTTCAACATCAGTCGACATAATATTGTTGAATACAACCATTTTTAGCAAACGTTTTATGGCTGTCAAACTGTTCAATGCTATTCAACGCCATTCGGAATTCTTTAACATCATTCAACACAGTGACCATTGACATTATTGGAGGGGAATGTTGACTTTGTTTGGCTGGAGCTGAAGTAAACCACTCCTAGATGCCGATAATTATCACAATTATCTGTTAAATTTTAAATATTTTTACGTTGTACATAGGAAAAATCCAATTTAAAATTACATTGCACAAGCCTTTTTTCATCCAGATTTTAAAAGTCCTTAATTTATAAATGCAGGCAAATTAGATGAAAATGTTACTAGTGAATAGCAATGGCAGATCTCTTGGCATGGTCGTGGAGGTGTGAACCCCCTTTGAACCCTCTTTTGAGCTGTACTCATCCTTTTTGTTTTAACATAATCAAATTCATTCAAAGTAACAAAGAATTAAGGACGGTGCCTCCTTTTGTTACTGCGCATACGTTCTGTGCATCTCGGCATGTTCGGGTTTCTTAATGAATTTTCCCACTAATACAACAATATTTTTGTGTAGTTTATGACTACGTGGAAAACGCAGATCTTAGTAAGGGCTATCAGAATCCAAAAAGAAAACTGAGGGTAACCACGCATTTTTTAGAGATAATTGAGCTTCAATTTGGAAAGAAATTCCCATACATTCTTTGTATTTTAACGCTTTTTTAGAATAATGGTTGCTTACTTATCTCTGAAAAATGTGTGGTTACCCACATTTTTCTTTTTGGATTCCAATAACTCTTGCAAAGATCTGCTTTTTCCCCGTAATCGTAACCTTTGCAAAAATACATCTGTATTAGGAGGCACCGTCCTTAAAGAAAAGAAAGAAAACAGTGTACACCAGCAGATCAAGGTTACCAGGAAATCTCAAGCTATGAATTGATGTAAATTTGCTAAATCTGAGCTAAAGTTCTTTAATTTTAAGTATCGGGCACAAGTTACCATTTGGACCACTTGCATAAAAAATTCTTGCATCTGCTCCTGAATGCTGTGATGGTTCATGCACTTGCATTAATTTTCATAAATTCATATTGTGCAGTTGATACATGAGGAAGTAGTGTGTTTAGGATTTTATTCTGAATTTAAATTAAGTGTCAGATTTTAAACAATAAGGCCCAGTTCATACGTCAAACTTAACATGTACCGAACCTAATTGCTCTTTGGGTTGACCTAAATAATTAAGTTTGACAGTTGATTCAGTCGTCGTCCTTAGCCAGTCAAACTTAATTGATCTTAATTCTGCAAAACAGCAGTAAACAATCATCAACTGCACTATATCAGGTCTCAAAAAGCACAGAAAAAGAATTAACGGGAAAAAATCTTTTATTGTAATAATAGTTACTGTAGTATTTAGATATTAGTTTGCACCGTTCGTCAAATTTGGATCAGAATATGGTTTCTATCGTTCGTATATTCAAATTGCCTGTCTGGAACTTAATCGCTTTAAATGTCGATCTCCTGATGTACTTAATTGAAGAAATTAGGTTCGGGACATGAGAAGTTCAACGTAATTTTGAACTGGGCCTAAAATATCAATGAATGAACAATATTAAAGTTTCAATGCAATTATGTAGATTGGAATTTTGGTGTTGAGAAAAAAAATGATGACTTGGCAAGAAACCTCAAATACCTTTGACTTCCTCATGCTTGTAATGTCAACAAAGAATACCAAATCCCTAAAAGATTATTTTAAATAGAATGAAAGAAAATTTGTATTTGGTGTGGATGTTGAAATCCTTTTATGGGGTGGAGAGTGGGCCAGTTTAGGCCCTTACTGATTGCTTTATCCACTGTCTGGATAATGTGTTCCTTTTTGAACACATTTGAAGGGCTTGGTTAGGGTGTCAAGCAATTGAACATCTTCCAACATTTTTGAATACAATGTTTGACAGCAATCAAACTCTGTTCAATACCGTTCATTATCCTTCAGAATCATTTAACATCAAATGCATAAAGCTCCAAATTCATGAATTGACTGATTGATTGATTGATTCAGCTTTACCACACAAAGAAATAACAAGAATGGTAGAAAGAAAGAAGGGAAAAAATTAAAGATTAATTAGAGATTACTCATTACTTGTTATAAGATTGATTTATCTATCAGATATTAAAATAAGAGTGGCGAGGAGACCTCCAGAAACCATTAGGCTTGTTAGCCTGAGAAAACAGCTGACGTTTCGCAAGGTCGCCACTTGACCACTCACAAAACAACATCTGAGTAACAAGTGAAGAAATTCCATACTGATGACACTTCACTACCCAGATGTTGGTAGTGCATCTGATTGGTTGAAACGAAATTCCCTCGCATTTCAACCAATTAGAAGCACTACCTAGATCTGGGTAGTGACACGTCATCAGTATGGAATTTCTGCGCTCGTTACTCAGACGTTGTTTTGCGAGGGCTCAAGTGGCGACCTCGCGAGACGTTGGCTGTTTTCTCAGGCTATAGGCTTGTAGGAGGGAGGCCTCCCATTTAAATAAATCACATGCTGACACAGAATAATAGCCAAGAGATTGGGGCATGATTAGTTAATTATTTGATCAGTGTTGAATGGTATTGAAATGATGGTTTTGTTTGGCTGAAGCCCTAGGAAAATGGATTAAGTGAGTATTTCCTCTGCTTGGGACCCTTTCACTTTCAGCACATTGCCTGTTTTCTCCAACCTCCACCAAAAACCTACAATTTCAGATTTTTTATTGGGAAACCAATAAATGAAAGCAAAACAGAACAAGCTTTTTTTCTTTTGTTTAAAGGCAAAAAAAAATTCATTTCATTTCAGGGAAACAAAATGTTGAACTTCAAGTTGCTATGCAAAGTATAGTGGCCATAACTAGGAGCAAGTTTTCCCAAAGTATAGCTTTTGAAGAAAACACAAATGCAGTTATGTCATTGTCTGTACAAGTTTATTTTCCAGAATTGAAGAGGATCCAAGGACAATTTCACAAAATCATCATTTACATTACCAAGCCTTTCATTTGTTTGGGGGATTCCCCAACAAAAGAACATCAAGGGAGGGAAATTCCCATACTTATGATTGGCATATCACACTCCTCTAGTTCTAAGTATTGCTTCTGGTTCTGTTATAATTGAAGGGTCTCCTGTGAAGAAGTGCATATAGCAATTTAGGCCAATTTTAACTGTTTTGGTGGAAACAGGAATGCCAACTTTCTAAAGATTCTGCCATGGCAAATGTCCAGTACATAAACAACAGCCACTGCCATAGCAGAAGTGCTCTTACCTTTGCCTCCAGGCAAAAAGAAAAATCAAAACAGACTAGCATTAAGCAAGCAAAACTTGCAGTACCTTGAACTGGGCAAGCTTGCCTCAATGGTGATATTCACCCATTTGCCTTAAACCCATCAACAGATTAACATTCGAGCAATAAGTGCAAATATTATTTACTAAAAATTACTCACAGCATGGCACCAATTTTTTAATACTGTTTGAAACATCTCACTTTAATTTGCTTCAGTAATCTCCAAGTGAGCCCGCAATTAAATTCTCAAGCATTCTAAAAATGAGCGCCATTTTGTTATGAAATGACATGAAGCGTCTTTTCAATTAAAATATGGATAACTTCAAATTCAATTTTCTCTTGCGGGGTCAGCTTGGGAGCTTAAGTATTGATAATTTTTTCTTTTTTATTCAAAATGTTACCATGCCACAAGTATTTTTTGGTCATTTTATGTTTGCACTTATTACTCTAGCTATCTGGAATGTTGAAAATAAAATGGTTCTGAATGAAAAAAAAACCAAGGCTAAGATTGTGACGTCATCGAGTAAAATGTCAAAGCTTCCAGATCATCTCAGTGTGACCATCAATCAATCCCAAATTGAAACAATACCATTGGAGAAATTATTGGGAGTTTATATTGACCGAACGCTGAGCTGGTCCATGCACATCGATTACATCTGTAAGAAGTTATCCCAACGACTGGGTATCCTGCGACGTATTCGACACAACCTGACATATGAGGCCCGCCTAGCCTTCTACAGCTGCCTTAGACTGTTACTAATGGATTATTGCTGCATAGTATGGGGCAACACATCAAAAGAAAATCTTGATAGGTTTCATCACTTACAGAAGAAAGCTGCTAGACTGATCTTAGATCGGGAATCCAAAGCTCCCTTGTTACCCTTATTTCAGGAACTCGGATGGCTTCCAATTCATGATAGAAATAAATTTGTGCGTGCTACTATTGTCTTCAAAGCTTTAAATGGTCTCTCGCCAAGTTATTTATCTGACTTGATATTACCTTTTAATAAGGTACATAACATCAATACATGTGGATCCACAAGGAACCTGAAACTCCCCAAAGCCAACACTACCTCGGGCAAACGCACTTTTGCTTTCCTCACTTCTAGTGAATGGAACTTGCTACCGGATAATGTTAAAACCTAATCATTGCTTTCCTTGTTGAAAAGGAACTATCTAAAGATGGCCTTCTCCAACCTTCTAGACATTTAATTCCCTATATTCAGACTCGCACATACCTTAGTCTAATTCTCATGTTTTTAGTGTTTCTTTTATATTCTAGTGACTGCTGTTTTTTTCTTCTGATCATTTTATAGTATTGTACATTATATATATCTTTCTTGAGTGGTACGTATTTTAAAACTAACATTAGCATTACAATATTATTATTATTTATTTTTTCTTTATTTTAGCAGGGCTTAGATGAAAATTACTTTGCGTAATTCTAGTTTACCCTGACTAAATAAAGTGTTGTTGTTGTTGTTACTCGAATGTTTAGTGGAAATCATCCTAATTCAATTAGAGGCACAACCCAGATACAGGAGATGCTATCACATCATCGCTAATAAATGACTATTCCAACCTTTTTTTATGAAGACGTAAATTTTCATACAAGTAAAATCATTGTTTTTATTCCATTTATTAACAAGTCTAAATCCAGTTTGCACTTCATGTTACAAGCCAACTTCCAACTCGGTCTCTGGGAATGAGCCTCAGTTCTGATCCATGTTTTAAAAAGACATTTCCTGCAAAGAAAAAGAACAATAAAAATCATTTTACTGAATCTACAAAATGAACATAAAGTGGGGATATGCCTTGTTAGAGGAAAAATAGGATTTTAAGGGAGGTGTTTTGTGACAAATTTTTTGCAAATATTTGTCCAATTATTATGAGTCAAGAGGCCAAGAGGTCTCTGCTGTCAGAAGAAAGTTATGATTCTCACTGAGATGCTATTGACCCCAGATGTCCTTTGAAATGGTTTTAAAATGGCCATATTTGTACTACAGGGTACAGTTGTTCAAAGACTGGAAAACTTTATCTGCTGGATAAATCATTATCCAACAGGTGACATGAATTGGCTGGATAAAATTGTCTGGCCTATCAACAACTGGGGCCAGACATCTAGACAAATTACATTAAATGCCTGGCTGTTAAGTGAAACCACCAGTTATTCAAACACGGGACACATTTAACCTGGATAGCAAAAAGGTAGTAATAATAAAATAGTCTCTGTTGCATGACTCAGGTTGGCATGGTTCCCAGTTGAGCGTGAGAACTGCAAATTTTCTTAACTTTTTACGCCCTAACAGTAAATTATAAGCATCTAATTTCTCCTTCAGTTTCACTATTTGATCAAACATGAAAGTGATGAGAATGAAGAAAATGATCATCAAATAGAAATAATCATCAAAAAAATTCTCTCAACTAGTATCAAGATTATGTAACTATAGAGGGCAGAGAAGAGAAACATGAATGTTGATGTTAAAGGCTGAACAGGTTGAAAAGTGAAACTGATTTCTGCTCCATTCTCGATAGCTCTTTGTTTATGAGAAATAGTACGGAAGTAGGAGAATGCATAATCGATGTACAGGTCTGTGCAGATTTTACCACAGCAGGTTTCACAGTCGTGCCCATTTTGAAAGTGAGGATAACATGGTGCAAAATATTGGGACTGTATAGGAATCCAATAACAAATGATCACTATTGAAATTTACCAACTAAATAAACCAGAAAAAGATTGTTCTGATCACATTAGAGAGATGTAGCTGTATTGGGAAGTTTGTAGTTGCTTTCTTAATTTTCTGCAGTGTTGTTCTGAGCGTTTGCAGAAAAATTTTCAGAAAATGTATGAAAGCTAAAAATGGGAGTACACATGGAGCGATTTCAGAATACCGTGCCACTTTTGAGTGCCACAAATCTACTGCTCCCATTGTCCTGCAGTCATAGAGTAATAATGGAGTTACTACTATCGCTCCAGCAGTCCTGCAGTCCCTTAGTCAATGAATAATGAAAATTATGTTAGTAAACTGGTGCGTGTTTTGTTTGATATGCTTAAAGAACAAGGCAAACACACATTTCATTGTTTTTGCTTCGATTTAAGAAGATAACTACGAGGGCTGCAAACAATTTTTTCTTGTTCAAAGGACATATGTCCGACCAAGTCTCCATTTTGATCGGACAAAACAGAAATTTGGTCAGACGTTTTTTTTTATTATTATTATTATTATTATTTTTAAGTGGAAGTCTTTTTGAAATAATTATTTGTTATCACTATCAACTTATTATTTCCTAAAAAAAATCTGCCCGGACATTATGTCCGACCAAAGTTAAGATTTCGTCAGACATGGGTCGATTTTAGTCGGGCATTGTCCGATGACCAACAGTTATTTGCTGCTCTCAAGTACTGTACATGTATGTAAATTTTGATCACTGCAGGACTGCGGGAGCAGCTTTTGAAGACAAATATTAAGTGGCCAGGTATTCTGAAATCTAGCCATACACACTTCCCAGCACGGCTGCAACCTTGAAAATTGGCCAGTATTTTTTCTTTAGTTATAGACCTCAGGATTGCAGGCTGTGATTATTTCAATTTCAACTTTTGTGGACATTATTTGACATTAGATTCTTATACAAACACTATTTTTCACCACGACAAAAACCATCTACAGCAATTAGTACAAATTATTGCAAATAACCAAGAAGTGAAAGGCTTCAGTGGGTTTGGATCATGACGTCCACATTGCCAGTGCAGTGTTGCGACAACCAAAAAGTCTTGTATTTTATCAGACCATCTATGTGTTTGAAATTGTTCGAATGTAATATTTACCTGCACTCTGTGTTGGATTAATCCCAATGCCATCTGAAACATTTAGATCACGAAGAATTAATTCATTTGCAAATGATCAAGTCAAAGGTAAATAACGATTTGAAAGTTAAACAAGTATTTTGTCCATTCCTAGTTACCTTACATTTTCAAAGATTATATATCCATCAACACCAAACGTTTATAAAGTAACTTAAATAAACTAGAAATGTGACAAAAACTTCAATCATCTTACAATAAAAATAACCAGCAGATGTTATTTTAATTAAAAATACGCTGTAAAACTGAAAAAAAAGAGACACTCTAAAAAGTTGCTTCAAATTAAAGATTATGTCTAACAGAAAATTGAACTTGTGAACTCACCGTTTGTGATTATCGCACTGGTAGCAGGAGGTACTTTAAACTGTAAATAATTTGATAAAAAGAACAACAAAATATCTTAATATTTGTCAACATGTGTTTGCTACAAGATTAAACTTATCTTTTCATAACTTACTTCTTCAGCGGCAAATTTTAACACTGCTGTAAACGGCGTTCCCTCTGGGACACTAAGACTGGTAAAAACAAGACAAAAAACAATATTAAATACAATTTAAAGGTTTTTAGCTGTTTTAAATCACGATTTAACGTCTTTGCCGGCAAAAAAGTAGATAACACGTACACTTTGAATGGAAGTTTCGGGTCCGAAGTCAGCGTAATTTTGAAGGTTACTTTCGACCTACGGCAAAAATGAAACGTAAATAAAAACATTTTGAAATCTAAAATAATAGTTAAAATACACAAGAACAAAACTGCGCGTAAAAAAAGCCGGATCATGCCGACATTTTATACTTACATTTCACGTTGTTTTGTTGCCGTACCAGCAAAAGTGGAAAAGAATCAGGCGATCTCTTCGCAGGTGTTCCACGGTGGGGGCCTGGGTATGATTCGAAAGAACTTCGATGACGTCATTTCCGCCTCAAGTTATTTCCGGTAAAGACTTCCCCATATTAAAGTCGAGCTCAAAATTTTTTTCACGGAAGCGCAACTTTTGAGAAAGTCTAGGAGGGCAACAGAATGTGATTTATTCGGATTTATAAAATAAAACTGTAATTAGTTTTTCACTTGCATGGGGTAATAAAGGCAAACAATGGCAAAAATGTGGGTCATAAAGCCCACTTTGTACCTCATAAAAAACTGACAATTCTAGACTTCACTTTCAATCATCTTCAGTTTCCATTGCCTTACAAATCAGACTTTTCTTACCGCTCGAGCAATTCTAATGACATCCTTAACCCAAAAACCAAAAACCAGAGCAATAAAGTCTGGGCGATTACTAGCTGTTACTTTTCATTCTTCCAAGCAGCCTTGGTGAACCAGAGTTTGGCCGAGCCCTACCTCAATCCACCAGAAATATCTCGTAGTATTGTCTTTTCATTCCTTACTGGTTTTATTTTTAACTATCCTTTGTATGTAAATTTTTAACATTAGATTTTTATTATTTATTGAATATTTTTAAGACTTTTCTTTCGGGAGTTTTTTACATAGGGCCAACCTCTTAAACTCCCTTTTCAAAGCATCCTTTGTATATTCACCTTTGTTTTTTTTATGCTTTGAATAAATGTATGTATGTATGTATGTATGTATGTATGTATGTATGTATGTATGTATGTATGTATGTATGTATGTATGTATGTATGTATGTATGTATGTATGTATGTATGTATGTATGTTTCTGTCTGTAAGCAATTTAATTTTATTACCTCTCCCCCCCCCACCCCCCCCCCCTTGCCTTTCTTCCCCTGTTCATCTTCCAGGGTGTTCCCCTTCCCAAAGCAGGGTTTTCGATAACATTTTAAAGTACCGGATTCATAGATGAAACAAGCGGACGTGAGCGCCGTGGAGGTGAATATGAGTGCCGAAGGCACGAATTTCTAGGGGGGGGGGTCCGGGGGCATGCCCCTCAAGAAATTTTTGAAATTGGGCTCTTTGAAACGCCTTTTTCTGCTTTCCCTGGACCGACCAACCGACCTGGCATGTAAATGTAACCTTTGGATGCAGAGGTCCACATGACGCGTAAATAAACTGCACTGGTTCGGTATTGCCGGATCTCTGTTGGGTCTGCCTAATGTGCGAGCCAGCGAGCCATGCCAGTCATGCGAGTCACAGTGCGAGCCAGGATGCGAGTCATGATTTTAACGCTAGAAAATGTTTTTAAAACATTTTGTTGAGCAATATAAATAAAATAAAATAAAGTAAAAAATAGCGACGCTTTCGTGATTCTGAAAACGTGTAAAATAGTACTGCATGCCGTAAATATACTCATTGCGTGTTTAATAGGCTCAATGTATACATTGTGTTTTGCTGCTTGGAACATCAAACGAGCGCACATTTCGACGAAAAATAACGTCAAAGAGATTACAAAACGATTAATCGAGTTTTGGATATTCATGCAAACATCAACATGCGAAAAAGATATTTAATAAGATTACAGATTACATACACTACCGGAAGTAACGCATTCTCTATTAGTCTTTTCAGAACACGGCTGCGACAGTTCGCGGCATTTTGCCGATGCTGTTCCATTTTATTGTCTGTTTACTTATATTTTCTATTATTGTATTTTTGTCTTCTGTGTGGGTGTGGGGAGGGGGGGGCGGGGGAAGCTGGCGGGGCTAGGCGTCTTTATTAGAGGGGTGCACAAATATTGCGTTTCAATTATAAATCACAACCTCTAAAAGAAAAGAAATTCTTAAGCATCTGAACTAATGAAAGATGAGTCCGCAATGAAGCTTACAGACCTATGTCTTTTTTCTGTTGTTCAGTCAAAGGCATTTCGATCATGCACGATTAACGTGGACAAAAGAAGAATGTTCTTTTAATCCAGGACTTCGTTACAGTCCTGTTGATACTTGTGCATACTTATTTTATTTATTTCTTTTCTTTATTTTTTATTTTTTAAATTTTTTGCTTGACTCGCATGGCTCGCACTATGTCTCGCATGGCTCGCACTATGACTCGCATGGCTCGCTGGCTCGCATGTTAGTAAAACTCATCTCTGTTGTAGAGATGCTGGAGCCAGACGTCACTTCAAGTGTAATAGAACAAAACTGAATGCAAGGCTGGCACTACGGCAAAGGGCTGATTTATTTAATGGCACTCCTGTTAATGGCCAATATTTCGGCTAACAAAATTAGCCTTCCTCAGGGCCAGAGCTATACTAAAGGAAGGCTAATTTTGGCTAATTTTGGCTCTGAGGAAGGCTAATTTTGTTAGCGAAATATTGGCCATTAAATAAATCAGCCCTTTGTCGTAGAGCAGGGGTAGAGTTAGCCTTGCATTCAGTTTGGTTCTATTCGTTTCCTATTGTATGAGTTACATAAGTGTAATAAGTGAGCAAAATCATGAAGGCTCAACTCTATCTTTGATAAACAAATACAAAACCATCCGGTTTATTTACACTTGATCAGAAAATAATTATTTCGTGTGAAAGTGCCAGACCTTACATGTCAAACGACCTCTACATCCGGCCACAGGCAGCCCAAGCTCAAAATGAGAATACGATCGAGTTGCGAAATATGACCTTCGCTATAAGACTTTGTATGGGAAATTCACTTTGGTTCTCGAAAATACTAAAATAAAGTTATGAATGTAGGAATAAACTTCACTCACCTTAACATGGGGCTGTATTTGTGTCCTGTTTGTAATTTGGGCGCAATTAGTGGCCGTTTTAGGCGAGTTTTTGGTTCGGTGTTTCGAGAAACAACACCGCGAATAACACCGAATCAAAAACTCGCCTAAAACGGCCACGAATTGCGCCCAAATTACAAACAAGACACAAAGACAACCCCATGTTAAGGTAAGCGAAGTTTATTTCCACATTCATAACTTTATTTTAGCATTTTGAGAACCAAAGTGAATTTCCCATACAAAGTCTTATAGCGAAGGTCATATTTCGCAACTCGATCGTATTCTCATTTTGAGCTTGGGCGTCCTGTGGTCCGGCCTCCGGCCTCAAACGAAAGCCCTGCCAAAGCCGCAGAGTTCTCGCTACATTTTAATTAGTTGCATCGGAAACTCGGGGTCATCCCCGGCCCCCAACATTTTACAAATTTTCTAGAAAAAATTATGACATGCTTCTGTCACGAATAAAATACGCCTCAAGAGAAAGTTAGCGGTTTGAGTGGGATCAAAGAATCTTCGGCTTTTACTCGGAGAATACTTGAGAATCTTCGGTCGCCTTCGCTAGCGGATGAGTTTCGCTTATCATATAAATTTTACTGGCTCGTTTTCAGTTGAGGAAATGTTTAAGAACTTTTAAAGGGTCTTGAAACCAATCCTTGGAAGCGGATGGCCAAAAAAAGAAATTCTAATTTCGGCGCTTTGGAAAACTTCCGAAGATCGGAAACCTTAGATTAACCTTCGGGCATCCGGAAATTTTAATATATAATGTAGTCAAGAAAACTTCAGTAGATCTTTCTAAACAGTTTTGTTTATTTATTTTTATTATCCGAGCATAGCTTGGAAATGGAATAATATAGTTTAAGGTTCGAATTTTTTGTATGCGTACCCGTCTGAAGGCTTTCTATAAAATCGTAAAAGATTAAGTTCGTCGTGGGATACTTCACGAGTTTCCTCAAAAACAAAACATAATTATAATTTGTAATTTTATGCTGTCAATCTGAATTCTGACTAATATCACGCAGCCCAAAATTATGTGTCAAATAATATAAAAAAAGAAATACAAAACAACAACAAATGTGGCAAAAAGGCCGCTTGCGCTTGACTAGGGAATGACGATTAGGGTGGTGTGAGGTTAGTGTTTTTAGGGTTAAAAAAAAAGAATGTGTTTTCATGTTAGTTCAGACTAAACACGTATTGCCTCCTGTCGGTGCTATTTTTATCCCAAGAAACTATTTCGAGCTGGATTGCAAAATATTGGCCTGGAAAACGAACAAGGTGACTGAGTGTTTTCGCCGATAAAATGACCTTGGCTTCTAACGTTCAACAAATTTGAATGAAAGCATAAAAAAGCATTAAATCGATAAGACGGGACGATTTTTTAGTCGTGGATTAGTAAAACTGCTTGAACGAAAAAGAAGACGGTGTAAAAATGATCACTGGAAAAAAAAACCGGCAGAAAAACTGAGGCGAAATGAAACTGAAAAAAGTGTATTTATGCTTTATATTACCGACCATATTACCCGCATTTTTATTTTGCCCACTGCTATGGTACTGAAAACAATAACGCCGAAACATGATGAAGCGGCCTGTGATCACTGTAAACCAGAGGATGGAATAAAAATAAACGGGCGGGGAACCAAAATCCGGCCTCGCTAAAACACGCCAGTAAAAATAGACTAATAAGGGAAGCGCCCTGCCTGTTCAACTGTCTGTTCCTCTTTTCCCGGTACACAGAATCACCGCGCGAATATCCTTTTCTTTATGTTCTGTTTGAACTTTAGAAACCATAGACTTTTGGTTGTTGATGTCTGCGTTCTATGGAGGATATTGCGTATTTTAGTGTCAAACAAACGACACTTATTATTGGCCTTTGCCGGCGTGGCTGAGAATTCGGATTGTGGTATTGGTTTTGCCATTCGTTCAGCTGCCTCTAAACCCGCTAATTCTCCGTCTCATGTTCTCGTCGACCCTTTAAATTCCATCTTCACCTTTTCGCCTTCGCGAGTTTATACTGACAACACAACCTGTTGGTGCGGGTGTGAACTCGTCTACCGTAGGACCCAGTCAAGGCCTTGAAACGATGAAGTCGGAAAGTTACATTACAGTCAAATATCCATAAAAAGAATTTCTCTTTGTGACTTGTGAAGAGAGACTGTGGAATTTGAATGTTTAATCATGATTGTTTAATACGTGTGAAAACAATAAAAGCAACTCTTTGTGACTTTGTAAAAGGTGGCCTCTTTCGTTTAATACATGTGACCGGTTTAAAGGCCAACCTTTCATTAATTAAGGAGGGGATTTTACAGGGAGTTTTACACTCTCCGCTTACGTTGGATCTAAATATATGGAGTAGGAGAGGGCTTGCTAATGAAACTTTCCTCGATTTTATTTTCTCCTGTTCTTGTTTGCTTCCCTCCCCGCTGGGGTATCGGAGCAATCGGAGCACAATTTCAGCTTTGCAAATCGAAACCACGATAACAGCTATTTGTTTTCCGCGTTCTACCAAGTGGTTTGGGATGCATGACCGCAATGCGAAGAATTTCTAAAAATAGAGTAATGAGATCTCGAACTGGCTGCCCTTTTATACTAAACACCACCCTTCAGAAATAACTCCAATCTCCCAACCACTTAGACTCCTCTAAAAGCTGTCACGTGTGAACCGCAATCACGTGATCTACGCCAACCTCAAAAAAAGGGCCTCAGCAGAGCGTGTATGTTTTCTTCAGGTGAAGTTTACAGCCGCTGAATTTGAGAGTTTTTCGCTCGGGAAATCCTTGATCTCTCTACCGATGTCGCGGAATGAGTGCACCCATGTAGTCGGGTCGTAGTTTGACGTTGCGGTGACCCGAGCACCTCAAAAATGACTTGAAAACGTTAAAGAGATGATTTAGACGTGAACTTTGCGATCAACAAACCGGGGAAGCCTCGAAAAGCAAGCTGTCTTCTCTATTATCCCGAAATGGCCGGTGAGGAAAGATCTGGGTATTCCATTAGCACGGATCCTGAATCGGCGAGCGTCGAATTAAAGCCGTCATTCGCGTCTGTAAAGAAGGAAAGATCTTTCTCGCAAGTCGATACGCGGCAGAAAAAAGGATGTATTCCCTTGTTTTTTGAGCGTGCATCTTCACAATGGTGGAAGCCCACTTTTGACTCGGAAATCTTGGAAGAAGAATTCCAACGTTTTACCGATCACAACCAAAGGCGTCTTGTGCACGCTTTGTTATTCGTTTGCCTTGTGTGTGTCACTTGGGGGACGTTTTTTGCGGTTTCGCGTAGAGACCAGGGGATAGAGCTTTTGATTGGGGACGCTTGTGTTCTCGCCTTAGTCATCGGACTGATACTGTTTACTAAATTCAGCAGAATGTTCAAGAAATGTGCATCGTTTGTTTCGTTGTTTGCGTCTGTGCTACTGATCGCCGTGGAACTTTCCCTTTTCGCTTTTCCAATGGCTCTTTCGAACCCGGCTCGATTCTGCATGTGTACATGTGTGATCATGTTGATTTACACGATGATCCATTCGCACCATTTGTACATCTGTATTCTTATGACTGTGGCGTTTTCGGTCGCTCATGAAGTCCTCTCCGATGTCGTCATCGAGAGAGAGATACCCAGCCGACCTGTGGAAATAATCTGCCGCTTGGTTCTACACATGTGCATCCACCTTTTTGGAATACAGATCTTCTTCATGGCTCAAGTACGCGAGCGTAGCACATTCTGGAAGGTCGGTCAGTGCGTGGTCGCGCGTCGAGACTTGGAAATGGAAAAACAGGTGAAAGAGCAGATGATTCGATCCGTCATGCCAGACCTTGTTGCGAAAGATCTGCTTCGTTTGGACGAAGAAACGGAAGAGGATCCCAAAGACAGCTCGAACGGTAAAAAGAAGCGACGAAACAAAGGCCAGATGGTGTTCCGGCCTTTTCAAATGCATAGGATGGAGAACGTAAGCATTCTTTTTGCCGACATTGTCGGCTTCACTAAGATGTCCTCCAACAAGTCGGCTGAGCAGTTAGTAAGGCTTCTGAATGATCTGTTCGGTCGTTTTGATCGCCTCACGGAAATCAACAACTGTGAGAAAATCAGCACCCTAGGAGATTGTTACTATTGTGTTGCTGGCTGCCCAGAATCTACTGCACATCATGCTTTCAACTGTGTAGAGATGGGATTGGATATGCTGGAGCAAATCAAAGAGTTTGACGAGGACACAAAGAATGAAGTGGACATGCGAGTGGGTGTCCATACGGGGACTGTCCTTTGTGGTATAGTCGGTACATTACGCTTCAAGTTTGACGTGTGGTCCAACGACGTCAACTTGGCAAATCGCATGGAAACCGCTGGATTGCCTGGTCGTGTCCACATCACTGAAACAACACTGAAATTCCTTGCTGGCCACTATATTGTGGAGGATGGTCATGGCAGTTCACGATATCAGGGCTTGGAAGGCATCAAAACGTATTTTATTGAAGGTCGGAAAAATGGTATGAAGAAACCAATGAATCTTCTCCATCCCAGTGGCCGTGGAAAGAAGTCAACAAACCTCAACTCTGTCAAAATGAAAATGAATTCTTCACATCCAAGCAGTCCCCAAGAAAAGAAGCATGTTAAGATTTCAGAACAGGTGACATCATCAGATGTAATGATTAACTCTGACTCAAACATTTCTAGTCAAGGTGACTCCAGTTCTGACAGTGGTCCTAAGGTGCTCAAAGGTAACCTTAAAAACAAGCATGACGTCATTGAAATGGAATATTATAGTTGTTCAGGAGCTTCTATAAGATCTGACGACGAAGATGAAGATTCAAATGGGAGAGTACCTGCGGACAGACGTTCTTCACAAGGTTTGGGTTTGTCGCTGAATGAAGCATTAATGAGAACATTACGCACCAATAATGACCAGCAGCTAGTAAGCTTGATGAGCCAAGAAAGGCCGAGTGATGAATATTTTCGCAGGTCAATGAATGCATGTACACTTCAATTTCATAACCCTGATCTCGAGAAGAGATACCAGAACGAGGGCCAGGATTGCACGCTGCTCAATCCATCTGTTACAACATTTGCATCTCCTAGAGTAAACTTCTTTATCGATGTGCTACTTTCTAACATTATCTATCTTGTCATTATGATTCTGGG
Source organism: Siderastrea siderea (assembly GCA_964030785.1). Lineage (NCBI taxonomy): Eukaryota > Metazoa > Cnidaria > Anthozoa > Scleractinia > Rhizangiidae > Siderastrea > Siderastrea siderea. The sequence goes on along the minus strand of OZ034972.1, from coordinate 11,570,591 downwards.
ATTTCTTCTCTACCAGCCTGTGCCACTGGCAGTAATTATTTTGTCACCAATCTCGCTACTTATAGAAGTAACATTGTGTTTCTTGACAGTTGCTCGTGCCTTTCCTCATTTGTATTCTGCGTGCGTTAATAGTATAGTAGGCTGCATAAGTGGGTGGTTTATTAGCCATCTTATCGGAGCCCTTCTCATGTGTCTTCCCATGGGAACACTTTTCGCCAACTTCATGAACTGTAGAGATCTACCTAATAATCAAGTAAGAGATTTCTATTCACTGATCTTTGCAGTTGCGTTGCTGCATTTCTGTAACTTCACACAACTCACTTCTTGGATGAAGACTGGACTAGCAGCTGTGTTTTCTATTGCGTACATTATTTTGCTAAATTATGATGACTTTTGTGCATTTCAACCCATTCTTAATCCAGCAACTGAAGACAATTTGCTACAAAGAAATCGTCGTTTAGGCCCAGATATCATGGTCTGTATTGGGCTGTTGCTAGTGTTTGTATGTGCTCTAAATCGTCAGTTAGAGATGAGTGTGCGTCGGAACTTCAGTGGAGACGAGGAAGCCGCAAAAGACAAACGAAAAGCGCAGACTCACAAAGAGCAAGCTGCCTGGCTGCTGGAAAGCATCTTTCCAAAACATGTTGCTGATGCTTTGAAGGTGTCAAGCCACTACTCTCGAAATTATGAGAATGTTGGAGTAATCTTTGCATCGATTGTCAACTTCTCAGACTTCTATGAGGAGAACTTTGAGGGTGGCAAAGAGTGTATCAGAGTACTAAATGAACTTGTTGGAGACTTTGATGACCTTCTGTCAGATAAGACCAAGTTTAATCAAGTTGAGAAAATCAAGACAGTGAATGGGTCAACATTCATGGCAGGATCTGGTTTATACCCAGAAGGTTGCGTCAACAAAGATGCTCATCCTTACGACCACTTAAAACAGCTTGTTGACTTTGCACTTGGTATGATCAAAGTAGTGGACCGCTTTAATGAGCACATGCTGGGATTTAAGTTTATCTTGCGAGTTGGATTCAATGCGGGGCCCGTCACTGCAGGGGTGATTGGTTCAACCAAGCTTCTTTATGACATCTGGGGGGACACTGTGAATATTGCAAGCAGAATGGACTCTACGGGAGTAAAAGGTAGAATACAGGTCAGTGAAGCCTCTAAAGAACTACTTGATGAATTCTTCACATTTGAACGAAGAGGAACCATTCCAGTCAAAGGCAAGGGGGACATCACCACATACCTACTCACTGGACGAAGAACGGTATGTTAGTTTCATTCTTTACGTAAGAAGTAGCCCAAGTTAATAACCCGTTCATCTGCCCTGGTAACCTGAAATGGTTAGTTGAAATTTTGCAGTTAAAATCTTCATACAAAAACTAATTATCCCAATATGCCACTGGGTACTTCTGTTTTGAAACTGTTTTCTGTTTTAAAAATTTGTTGTCAAAACACAGAGTTAATTGTTCTGTCAGTTTATAGAAGTTTGATGGCAGAAGTTGTGATAAGCTCAAACCGATACTATTAACCCTTTGAGCCCCAATAGTGATAAGCATCTAATTTCTCCTTACAATATCACTACTTAATCAAACATACAGGTCATGAGAATAATGAAAATGATCATCAAAGATCAATTTTCTTGATGTAAAACCCTTTCACTCCCAAGAGTGCTTAAAATCAAAATTTAAGACAAATTTTGTTTTGTAAGATACTTAAATATAAATAGCACGATGTGAAAGTACTGCTGACAAAGTTTAATATGAATGATCACAACATATGGTTTCATCCACAGACTCAGACGTTAGAGTCACCTTTAGTTATTGTCTCCAAAACTGACTCTGGGAATGAAAGGGTTGAGAAAATACTCCCAACTAGTACCAGAAAGACGATACTGACTACAGTGAGGAGAATAAAAATGCTGATACTGGGGCTTGAAGGGTTAAAGGTATCAGGAAACTTGCTTATTGCCACAATTGCCAGTGTCAGTGGTCTGTTTTAATATATGGATTCTTGGAAGTAAACCTTATAATTTAGTTAGTAAAATGTTTCTCTATTAACCTGAGAATTAGATTTGAGCCCTTATAACCTTGGTCGGCAGTCACCTTATGCAAAGGGAAAGGGTCAATTTGCAGGCAAGATGTCAGTGTTGAGCTTAACAGTAACAAAGGGGTGTTGGGTACCATGGCATTGTTTTCTTCATTACTGCACCCTAAATAGGATGTCTTCGAGATGCCTAGCTTTCAAAATTACCCAATCAGAATGTTGTCGATGTAAATGACTTCCGCTGACTTGCCTATTTGTAAATAGCTGTAACATGCTGTACTTTTATATTTGATCCATGAGATTGAGTTGCAGGGTTTTACATGTTACTATTAATCAGGTAATTTTCTTGTAGGATGCAACCTCTGAACTTACAACATGCAACAGCGATGGAATCAGGGTTTGTTTTCTCTCTTAATTTACTTTGAAACATCAGCTGATCGGTTGATCTCTAATAATTTTACAACTATTCCACAAGCAGACACTTGATATGAGGTGAATAATACCAGTAAAGCACACAGTGCCAAGTTAGTTACAACCATCTCTTTAAAAACAGTCTACTGTATTTCAGGTTTGAAAATCACTTTCCTTTGTACTTTGCCCACAAATCTACCTTAGCTCAAAAGCAAATAAAATGACTGGCCAAATCAGTTCTGCTGCGAGCGGCCAATTTTTGGCATTGAGACAGAAAAAATTATGGATTTTGATGTGCTTGCTTCTTTGAAACGCAATTATTTCTGAAGTTCTTGTTTTTTGGAGGAGTGTGTGTAGCACGGCTTACCCTATGTCATCGCGCGTGGTGTCTCTGGCTTTATTTATTTATTTTTTTTAACACTTAACTCTATGACGTAATGCAGAAGCAATGACATTTTCTGGGAAAGCGTGCTCAAATGCACATTTGACATGCATGACGAACCAGTCCTGAAGAAAAAACATGACTTGTCAAGATTGGCCATTGAAGCTTTTCATATGTACTACAGTATAATCCTGATAACTTGACTCATTAGGTAAAACACACGTAAAACAATTAGAGATATCAAGTTGTCAGAAGTGGAAATGAAATGCCTTTGATTTCATTTAGCGAGAGCATCCTGTTGTGCTCATAACTTTGCGTAATGCTTGGGCATTCATGAACTGTGAAAACCTGTACTTGCTGGTTTTTTAAAAAGCAATCAACGTATTTTTGTATCTCTAATATTAACAGAACTTATTAAAAGCCACAAAAGTTTATGCTCATCTGAAGGTTTATTCCTGAAAGACAGGAGAGAATAAAACATCAATGGGTTATAAATGGCAGAAAATTCAAAATGAGGTATCTTTTGATTGGATGGACAGATTTCAATAACGTTTTCAGTTTTGACATCCTCACATCATGTTCTTTCAGAAACCGTTGTTAGATATCCCATAATACTAAAAAATAAATTTGATGCCAATTTTGTGATGTCATTTTCCCACCAAAAATGTGTGGTTCCAGAAAATATCCATACCCCCACCACGGAGGGAATTTCGCTTAGGACCCCCCTCCTCCCCGGATTTTCCATTTTTTGAAGTAAGCTGTAACCCCCCCATCCCTCCGGATTTTCCACAGTTTGTCAAACACCCCCCCAACCCCTCTGGAAAGTTTCGTTCAAGAAGCGAGAGTGTTAAAAATGAAGCAACTGATCCACATTTAAGTGAAGCTAAGCCGTTCCGATTATCGTCGGACCTGTTTATACTATTTATTAGTGTTTAAAATAACGTACATAGTCATAGCTTACTCATAACATATTATCTTACCAATACCAAACTGTTCTTCTCTACGTCAAACAGATATACTAGGTAGCTGTAAAATTACCTTGACAAAAGCATGTAAAACGTTCGTTTTAATTGAAGAATTCGCTTGAAAAGACGCAGTGTTGCTGATAAACGTTACTTCAACAGGAACGCGATCATGAACAAAGAAAACGCACAAAAAAAATTAAGGGGAAATGATCAAAATAGAAAGAATAACGAATATTGAGTTCTCTAAAGTCGTTACCCTGCATACCAGCCCTCAGTTAAGAGCCCGTTACTTGAACGTGCAAGAGTAGCAAGAAAGCCCGTAAACGTATTTGGCGACACTTGTACTTCGCGATAAATATTCTCGTTGCTAAGCTTAGTAAAACACGACTTCTACGAGTCAATGAGATCGCGCTTCGCTTGCCAGTTGCCACATAGGGAAGTTAAAAAGGACGGACTGATTGTTCGTAAACAACTCTTATAATTAACGTCAATCGCGAAGGCAAGCTTAAAATTTAGGTTCTTTAGACGACGCAGGCGTTTCGTCGAAGGATCGTAGTCTCGATAAGTAAATGTAACCACTCCTGGTACACGTTGCTGTCTTCTCGAAGACTGGTAACGAGTAATGGCGGCTACTTCTACGCAACGACGATGTTTATTTCGTTTCCGCCCCAATATCGCTTCCAAAGGGCCTTTGGGAGAAAGAATATCTGTTTTACGTTTAACAAAAGTGTTTACTTAGCAGTTAAACTAATTTAATTCCACAATAAAGATCTACAAATTCGGTAAGTAGTAATTTTCGAACTTTATCTGCAGCTTACATCGGAATGAATCGAAGTTGACCCTCTGGAAAGTAATTTATCCGTTTAACCCCCCTCTCCTCTGGATTTTCCTGGGCTTTTGACCCCCCCACCCCTCCGGAATTTCCAATTCCCTCCGTGGTGGGGGTATGGATATTTTCTGGAACCACACAATGCCAAAATCTGAAAATCAAAAAGCATGGGATTTTTCGAAAAGACAAGTTGAATGTTGTGGTAAAATTTCGGGTCGACCAAATCAAAAAGCAAAAAGCTAAATAAAACCAGGCCTTTTTGCTGTCACACATGCCCACCTAGCCTGATGAGTCGAGTTATCAGGATTCTCCTGTCTATCATTGGTACTTACTACTGGTAGTACCTACTAATTTTGTTTTGTCTCTTTTCTACAGGAAACTGTTATCAACACATAAGACTATGATGGCAGGCAAATTACAGTAATGTACATTATACATAATAATAATTATTGTTATATACATTGTAGGGTAATCACATGAATTATAGTAAGATTTGGTAATCAATGCAATAGAAGGAAATTAAAGAGATGTTTAAGCTTTAATTTCCTACAGTGTAAATTTAAAAAATATAAGAAATGGAAAATGGTAGAATTTTAATACAAATTGTAACAAAATGCCAATAACAAGAGCTATATTAGGTAGATGCAGGCAGCTCCTTCGCCAAATTTGTAGTAGGTAGTAAAATAATTAAATATGACAATGTGTGGTTCCAGAAAATATCCATACCCCTCCCACAGAAGGTTTTTGGTTTGCATCCCCCCACCCCTTCGGAATTTCCGTTCCAAGGGGGTCTTTGATGACCCCCCTTCCCCCCAGGAATTTCCACGTTACGCAAACATGGTTTTTGTTGTAACAGTTACTATTATAACATCCATTTTCAACATATAACGCTTTGTTATTGTTCTATACTATTTGCATGTTTGCTATCCGGTTTGAAATGTTCTATGTTTTTCACGAAAATTTGTTTAAACCGAGTGTTTTAACGTTCTATTAACGTTGGTGCTGAGGGTTGCCGCGAATGATTTGCGTTCCGAATGCGACGTAAACATTAACAACAAAGCCAAACTTTCAGAATCGATTTTGTGTTTTCCACACTCAAACCTGCTGTCAAAAGCGAAACTGTTGAATGTAAATTACACTAAAAATCGACGGTTATGATGTTTGAAAGAGAATTAGAGTAAAATAGCAGCTTTTTTCCTGGGATTATGCACAAGTGAATTTGCATACCGTGAGTCTAAAAATAAATTGCATGGAGGGATAACAAATCGAACCTGTCTTCCCGCACTTTATCCTTTGTTTAAAATTGAAATGCTAAATGAAGGTCAAATGGAAACTCAAAGATAATGACAACTGTAAAAGAATTTGTAAGAAATAGCTAATATAGGCTGAACTTTTAGTTTCAGTTCAAAAACGCATCAAATTTGCATAACGCATGAAATCTGACCTTTTCAAATAATATGAGCGTCACTGTTTATGTAATGCAACAATTCTATCTCGATGATATCGGGTGAAAAGCGGCTGAAAACCCTTTGCTGGATTGCGCGATAAAAATATTTTTGTATTTGTTTAAACAACTTTGGTGTTTAACGAAAAGCTTTCCCATTGAAAGGATTGAAAACGGTGCAATATTCACCGAAGGCCAAGGAGACACGCAATTTTCCGTAAACGCGAATGTGCAAATCAGGTCTACCGAAATTGTATACAAATCAAAGTCGCAAAATTTGGCATTTCGGTCAACATATTTGCGTAGTTTTGAAGGTCAAAACAGCCTACGTAAGTATTACTTCGTGCTTGGCACCAATTGTGCGTTGCTTTCAATTTTTCGTGTTTCTTCACCCTCTGGAAAATGAGCTTCCTATGAACCCCCCACTCCCCACGGAAATTTCTGCCTTTGAACCCCCCTCCCCCTCGGAATTTCCAGTGACCTTCCGTGGGGGGGGTATGGATATTTTCTGGAACCACACAATTCAAGACCATTTTACGAATTAGATTTCACAGTTTACAAATACTTCAGAATGCAAAAATTAATTTTATTGTTTTGTCTTCAATGATGAATGGTAATTGAAATCTTCTGAAAAGGCACTAACACCTTCTGTGTATACATTCTCATCAACATGTGAAAGAATGGCTGAGAAATTGAACTGAGGAAGGTTCTTTTTTAGCATTTCAAAACAGCTGATTACTGTTTTTGTTACAGTTGACAAGCAGACTACAAGCTTTAGTTCCATAAGAATTAAGTCAGTCTAGAAGAATATTTTTTTTAAGACCAGATACCAGTAACATGTTATTTAAACCTTTACTTTGTTGAAGTGGTTATTATAAGTAAAAAATTTAATGAATTTGGTTAAATTTTCCATTTAGGAAAAACACAGCACAAGCAGAAAGTGTTGATCAACAGCTGTTAATTAAATGGTCAGAACTATGAATTCCATCCACAGACTCAAAAGTTAGAACTATCTTGTACAGCATAATAAAGAGTACCAAGGAAAGAACTGCTCAATAGCTTAATTCGTTTTGAATGGTTACACTTTAGGTTTCATCCACAGACTCAAAAGTTAAAACTACCTTGTAAAGCACCACACGAAAGTACTGCTCAGTAGCATTCATTTGAATGGTCACACTTTAGGATTTCATCCACAGACTCAAAAGTTAGAACCACCTTCTGCAGCATAGTAAACAGTGCCACACGAAAGTACTGCTCAGTAGCTTTCATTTGAATGGTCACACTTTAGGATTTTAACCATAGACTCAAAAGTTAGAATTACCTTGTACAGTATAATACACAGCTCTACAGCAGAAAAACTGTAATTACCCTGTAACTTGAAGGGTTATAATTAAGAACTTCATTTACAGGTACAGCACTGTACATGTTGTACTTGCTCCCAGACAAAAGACAAAATATATGCTCAACAGCTGCCATTTGAATGGTCTAACAGTTAGGAATTTCAAAGAAGAACCACCTTGAACTGCATACAAAACAGTACTATAGAAAAGTACTGCTAAATAGCTGCATCATTCATTCACAAACCTTGTACAGCATAATAAACAGCAGCGTAATAATTATTGCTTAGTTGGTTTCATATGAATGAACACACCTATTCAAATTTTCAAACGTGTTATTTTCTCACTGTCCCTGTATTGTCAGTGATGCATGACAAAGGACTGTAGACAACTTATACTCTTCTGAAGGGCCAAGGGTTGATGAACTACATGAACCATGTGATAAGGTAGAAGCTTAACATGCTGTGATGTGGGTACAAGAGGGGTTTGGTAGCCTGTGGGAGGGGGGTTTCATATGAAAGTAATGAGGTGCTGGTTATACCTTTGAGGACCTATTTACACGGTACGATTTTTCCTTACAACTGTGGTGTGTGACTTGCTCACGTCATGTCTACAACACAAATCGTGTCGTCTAAATCAGACGTACTACATCTTCACGACAGTCACACACAACACGGAAAATGTGGTAGGATTTTAAAACATGTTTTAAAACCCTATGATAGTCGTAGCTACAATCAAAATGTTAGAATGATGAGTCATATAATTTATGATCTTTGCCTGACGCAAGCAGTGTGCGCTACAAAAGTCACATATGACAGTTGTAAGCGAAAGACACACCTTGTAACTCGGCCTTAAGAAGTTCAGTTTCATAGTATGGTACTGCTTGAGCCAGCAACACACTAACTTAGCAATATTGTACACTCATCACAACAAAATTGATGGCCAGCTGTCAGCAATTTCATTCGCTTGTCATGGCAATCCAAATTGCTGACAAAAATTGCCAGTGCAGAAGTGGATGCACTGTCCTCCGTGACAAGTGTATAAAATCGCTCAGTGCGTTGTTAGTGTTAGGTTGAGAAAATCTAAAGTGGCCTTCACACATCAAACTAGTGTTGGCCAGCTCGTCAAATTGGTGTGTGAGAACAACACAGCAACATGTTGGCAAACTGTTGGCGATAAATAGAACTTGTCTCTATTCTCGCCAACAGTGGCAACATTGTGTTGTTCACACACACCGATGTGAGTTTGCCAACATGAGTAGGTCGTCACTAGTTTGACGTGTGAAGGCTGCTTGGAATGTTTGCGGTTAGAATTACTCTGGTACCCTTTTGGGGCAGAAGTTGGGAACATTTACCACATGTCAGATTTGGTCCCCTTAATTATAAGGGGTGAAGATGAGTTTAGGCCATGCCTACAAAACACGAATAGGGCACCTATTAGGGATTGTAAAGACTCCTCTTAAAATTTCCAAAAAGCACCCTGACACTTATATACGGATGCCCCCCATCCCAGGTTTGGTGATACAATGAACACCCAGCTTGCAGGCTCCATTTTATTACAGACACTCCATTATCAACAAATTTGAGGTCTAGCGACCACTTGAACGAAGCTTTTGATTACCTTTTGAGAACTTTTTAATTTGATGGCTTCCATTTCATAGGACTGATAAAATATAGGAAGTATGATTAGTGAGAGAAGAAGCCGCACTTGCAAACGTTGAAACTTAAAAAACTCTGCCTTTCACAGCCAAATGACACAGAAGCCATCAGAGATTTGTCAAATACTCATAAAAAAACATTCATGCAAGTGGAAATAAACGAAATAAATAAACATTACAGCACGTAGCACTGTGAAAGTCATTTGAAATCTGAACTTTCAGACAAGATCTTCCTCTTTTATTTTGATGTAAGAAGTTGCATAATGTCAAATAAAACTGTGACAATTGTAAGCACGCCATTTGTAAATTTTCCAGTGTAACATGGCCTTCATGATAAGTGGATTTTGCCGTCAATACGGTCATGAACTATTTTATTGTAAAATATTAAACATTTATGTTACAATAAAATAGTTGATCGGCTGTTCTGACCATTTCCTCCTTCTGGCCCCTCTTATTTTTTTAAAAAAGCTATAATTATAATTATTCAAAGCATTTTTACTTTTAAAGTAACAATTTAGCCTTTGTAAAGACTTAAACGACATGTTCTTAACGAAAGGCTGAAAGGGCCAACTAACTGAATAAAATAAACTGAACCTGAATATGCCAATCGAATATAACTTAAATAATTTTATGGTACAGTTTGGTTTTCAGTCAAATGTGTAGTTCCAGAAAATATCCATACTCCCCCCACGGAAGGTTTTTTGTTTTGCACCCCACACCCCCCAGGAAATTCCAGTTTAGCTTCATACTGTCCTTCTAATAGTTTGGCTTTTAAATCCCCCCTCCCCCTAGGAATTTCCAATGACCTTCCATGGGGGTAGTATGGATAATTTCTGGAACCACACAATGCTGCAAATACTGCCTTGCAGTACTCCTAAACAGAGAAATCGGATCTTGTGAAATTTCTTATCCAGTTACAATCAACATGAGAAGCATCTTTAGTAGCTGCAAAATTTGATACCATTGTTGTGCTTAAAGAGACTCAATTTGCACTCAAAGCTTTTATTGTTTGTTTCAGGAAAAATCAGGTTATATGCTCATAGTAATTTAAGCTCATCCTATCACTTCTTAAACCTAAAATGTGACAATGGAAAAGTTAGTTTCATTGGTAAATGTTTGCTTATTATTGTGGTATGAAATCTTTTCAAGGAAACTGTGATGGCTGTTTATGATTGCATGGGGCTTAACATTTAGCAGAATCTGACTTTTGTGATTTACAAAAATTGGTATTCTTCACTGGCGTTTGAGTTTAGCACATTCCAGTCATTGGTCTCAGGAAGCTGTATATATTTGTTAAAATCCTTAAACAAACTTGACTATTTAAAGATTGTTTTTATTAGGTTTCTTTATTGGCAGCATCTGTAATTAGTATTTGATAAGTGATTTTCAGTTAGCAATTTTTATAGTAAAAATAAAAAGGCAAACTTTACAACCTGCAAAAACTTCATGCCATACCAGATTTGGCACTTGTTTCATTCTGATGGGTCGCAACCTTGCTTTAAAACTGAGCAGATTCTACTATATGGGTTGGGCCTATGCTTGATATCAGCTACTGCCATTAACCAGCCATTAACCTGTGCCCAAAGCCCTTCTCTTTTCAGAGGAGAAAAGACCATACCCGAGAGAGTGAGAAATTGAGGCAGGGGAATTCAAGTATGAGTACTGATCTAACTATGTAGGGAAAGGCGTGTTTTTAATAGCTAGTCTTTACATGAAGTTGGGGGTACTGCCTGCTATACCGGCACACGAAGTTCTACTTTGTATGGTTCTTTCTTCTTTTTAGAAACTGGACTAAAAATTTTGTGACCTAAGGTTTTAAATCAGTCATAACTCAAACATATAGCATTATTTTATGATCTCTATTTTGTTAAAATTAAAGTGTTATCTTAACTGAAGGGCTTAATGTGAAAAGGGGCATAATTCACAACTTTGGCAACCACAAAAATGGAAAAAATTGCTCCATACTTGCCATTTTATTAGCTTGCATTGTAGATTTTGTTTTTGCCGGAAGCCTAACTTTCCCCGAGAGAATAACCATTACAAAAACACTGACCATGGATATCCCCTGGGCAATTAAAATAATTTCAGACAAACGGGTGTTTAAAACACAGAAAACCAGGCAAATATTGGATTGTCTTTTTATCCTTAAATTGTGATAGCCACCCCTTTCACGTTAATTCCTTCAATTGTGAAGAAGCACTGTGTAAAAATTTAAAGAAAGTGACAAAATAACTGTGAATATGAGAAGGATGAACATAATGAGATAAAACCATTAGTAAAAAGCACAAGCAGCCCAGATAATCACTGTTTATGGCTTGCAGGTTACTCCTCCTGAATCTGATTGGTTTTCTCTCAGCAGTAGTATTTCTAGTGCTGACACTTGTCTGAGCTGCTAAATGTATAAAGATGTTACATATAAATAAATACTTATGATGAAATGGTTATTAGTATATCATTAAAAGTAGTTAATGGAGGGTGTTTTAATTACAAAGATTTTTGTAAATATCAGATCGTTTCTGTCAAAATGCTTACAATTTTAATCAGTATTTGCAAATGCTGTCATAAGTAGAGAGAGTATAAAATACTGCCCTTGCATAAAATAAATGCTTCGTGCACTAACAAAAATAACGTTGTAGACTGGTCACTCATTTTCATGAATTTAATGAACATTCCACCCTTTGCATAAATTAGATGTCAAGGTATTCAAAATTAATATGAACAAAGTTGTTAAAGTCCTTGCCTACTATCAGTGAAAATCTATGATCAGCAGTCAGCCATTAATTCATGAAAGTTGTTAATTATAGTATTAATTATAGAGTTTAGTATCCTCCATGCAATCACCAGCCACAAGTAAAATTTGCCAAATTATTACACTGTTTTTGGTCAATATTTTGCAACGGGTTAACAATCAGTGAAATGAATTTAAAAAACGGCGAAGTCTACAATGGTGTATAACAAAAAATAGTTATGAAAATCAATTGCAGGGAGAAACTTTTTCTTTATCCTTACTATGCCTTGTATGCAAACTCTGAACTTTATTTTATAACCATACAGACAAACAGTTGTTTTTGTCAGCTTAATTATGGTTGGTGACGGCAGTTCTGTTGACAATTAGTGGACCATACAAAAACAAACTCGATCAAAATCCACCTAACAGCACATCAGACCATGCAGACATGATCTTTTGAAACCATTGAACTAAACCTTTATTTTGCATGTTATTGAAAGGTGCTGTGAATTTGGCAAATGAATGAGCTTCTATTATTGTGATGTCTGATTTGTCTTCATTGTCAACGAAAGGGCACCAGTAACATCTAGTGCTTTTAATCTCAGTTTCAATTGGCAAAACTTACTGCCAAAAATTCACTTAATTCCTCTTTCTGCAAAATGATGTCTACCATACAACTGCAGCAAAGGTGTTAAACCAATGAGATAAGATTGTGCAGGTCTGGATATTGTTTCTGGCTGGTTAGTGTCCTGTGCAGAATTTCTCTTGACTTTGTATGTAATCCTGAGAGTGCATGATGATTATCTGCACAGGATGCCAGGAGTCAACTGATCAGATCTGAAAAACAGTACCCTATTGGCATGGCTTGTTACTATCAGATGTTATCAGTTTGTACCCTGATCTCCCATGGTCACATTTCAGTATCAACAAGAGAGGGCAACCTCGTTTCCAGGCCTTTTCTCTCCATTCTTTGAGAAAGAGACCAAAGGGCCCTGATAACAAGATATAATCTCAAAATTCTCGTCCCCAGAGCCGCCTGGCTTCCCAGGTTGGGGGGGGGGGGGTATTCCCTTTTATAATCTATATAGGTATGTGCTGCGGTGCCAAAGGGTATGGTTTTTGAGCCGTTTTGGTCTGAATTAAGGTAAGGGTTGTGCACTCTGGTCTGGAATTGGGTATTCTTCTTAGAAGAGGCTACCTTTCTATTAATTTTCTTCCCCTGGGAAATGGTTACGCAAACGAAATAGTGTATGGGTCTGGTCTGAAATAGGTATCAAATTATGGGCCAGGTCTGAAATAGGATGGGGGAAAATCATATTTGGGTCTGAAATAGAGTAAGGGTTTCCAGAAGCGTGCTGCACACCCCCACTCAAATTTTTGGGGAGTACCCCCACCCCCCCCCCCCCCCCCCCCACAAGGGGCCTGGCCCTCTTAGCCACTGGTGCCTGGGCACGAGGACTGATCCTCATGCCCAGGAACTGGCGGCTCTGGGGACAAGAATGCTGAGATTACAGATGTTATCATAAAGAGATTTTGCTATAATATTTTTCTTTTTCCTGAGTAACCGATCAGAGCTTACAACAGTTCTTTCATTAAAATTAAAATTAATTAAACTAAATCTGGTGTATGTTACTAACTTCAACTGTAAAGTATTATCACCAGAGAAAGATAACAAGGAACAATGTTAGTAGGTTTATTTTATAATTCTTATATCAAAAAGGTGATTATTTATAATTATTAACATTACCTTAGGAATCTAAGTTTGTGAGTTCTGTAAATACTTAACCTGTAACGTTCCCACTGCCAATTTTATTGAGTGCCTTGTGCAAGATTAAACGAGTATTCGTTTTAGCTTCTAGCAATATGACATAATTTCTGTAAAAGGTAAAAAAAATGTTTAAGATAACTCTAGCGGTGGTTGAATAATATAGTTCTTCGATCGACATTTTCGGTTTATGAGACAAGGGGAAGATTCTGTCATTTTTGCATAATCCAACCAACAACCATCTCAGGTCGGGTGTCTGTAAAACCCGGAACACACCCGGAACACCCCGGAACACCCCCAGAACACCCCGGAACACCCCCGGAACACCACCAGAACAGCCCGGAACAGCCCGGAACAACCCGGGACACCCCTGGAACATCCCATAATACCCCCGAACATCCCATAATGCCCCGGAATACCCTTAAAACAGCCAGGAACACTCTTGAACACCAAAAATTCTGGTCAGCGGTCAGGCCGCTCACGCATAGACTGTCCCGAGGACCTCCGAAGATTAACGAAGATTTCCGAATTTTTCCGAAGACCTTTGCAGATCACCCGAAGACAAAATGACAAAAATAAAATAAAAAATAACATTGGTGTCCTTTAGATCGACAAAGATTTGATTTTGAATATTTCAATTCAATTATTGAAGTTGTTGTAACTCATGCGAGATTTGCATTATAACTCTCGACAAACCGATGTGACGTCTATAAGTAAAATTCTGGGGGTGGGCATCCCGAATATTAATTCAATTCACCATATCACACGTCACGGTCGCGATAACTTACTCTTGGGCATTGCGTGACAGATTTTGCATGCAAAACAAAACAGATTTTGCAGGCTGTTAAACGTCTATAGGATTTATTTTTTTCCCGTAAAGGCTGTTCGTTTTCAATTTATGTAGCTAGTACTACCGCATTTTCTCAATAAGTGCCCCACTTGCTGTTACTGTACGAACTGGGCAAAGAAACACCGCCGCTCCTTCTAAAGACCAATTAGGAAAATGTTTGAATAGTTTTGAGAAGTAAGTTGTAACTCAAGGTTTATCGCAACGTACAAAATTGGCTTATTGAGGGAGTACACGAACTTTGCAAAGTTCAAGGAAATCTGATATGTACTCTCATCGTTGATATTTTCCATTTTTCGTTTACTGAATTTTTCTCTTAAAGTCTAACTAGATCTTGTGAAAGTAAATAAAATACTTGTTCCTTTTCTCGCTATAAGAGTGTAAACTCGTTCGATCCTTTTGCTCCCGGGTTATTTTGTGACATCCTACATTACAGACATTATAAGCCCTCGGATACCTCTACAAAATTATAGTACTCATTTATCTTCCGAGCTACGCTCTTTTGTTAACCAAAAACATATGCAGGCCTAACTGCAAAAACGTTGTCATTCAAATATGACAAGAGAAAGCTGCAAGATGGGAATTTATTAGACATGGAAAAACGTTCCCGGATTTTAACATTCCTGAAGCACCCATGCACTACGGTATGATACTTCAAATTAATATGAACTGAGGTTTTTTTAAACGAGGTGTATATATTCACTGTATATTAGCGTAACGAACCGGCGGCCAAACATTTCCAGGCACCTGTGGAAATAAAACGATGACGATCGTGTGACCTCGGAATAATGACCTTATAGCATTGCGTGACACTGTATCATTTGGCTTTGTTATGTCCTTGAGGTCACACCTGTTTTTTGAACATGATATTAAATGCAAACCTCGCACGAGAAAAAACAATGCAGAATAAACAGTTCAACTGTCACATTTTCATATCACTGAAAATCGTAAGTTATTGATATGTAGGTCACGTGCATGATATATATTTCCCCATTAATTAATGGTTTTTTCGCTGTTCTTAAAAGCTTCGAAAATATTCCAAGCATTCTTGAAATGCTCGGAAATCTCAGGGTGATCCGCAAAAGTCTTATGAAGAATTGGGAATCTTCAGAGGTCTTCGGCTTAGTCAATTCTTGAGCAGTCTGACCGCTGACCACTATTTTTGGTGTTCCGGGGGTGTTCCTTGCTGTTTCGAGGGTGTTCCGGGGTATTATGGGATGTTCCAGGGGTGTTCCGGGGTTGTTCCGGGCTGTTCCGGGGTGTTTCGGGGGTGTTCCGGGGATGTTCCGGGGTGTTCCGGGGGTGTTCCAGGGTGTTCCGGGGTGTTCCGGGTTTTACAGACACCCTCTCAGGTCTTGTCTGTTGGAATTATTGTTTCCCATGACAATTCCGAACTGACTGGAACTGACAATACAAGAGGACGAAAAATCTCACGCCTGTCCACGCTCGCTAGGCTACTTTTAGCCCTAATAGTGTAGTGGTTCAGAGCTGAAGGTTGGAGGTTGGAGGCCCAGTCGCTGTCATTGTGTTGTTTCCTTAGACAAGAAGCTTTACTCAACATTGTCTCTCCACTGAAATGTATAAATGGGTACCGGCGACATACTGCTGAGGGTAACTCTGCGATGGACTAGTATCCCACCCAAGGGGGAGTAGCAATTCTACTTTCATTTGCTTCTTGCCATAGAAACCGGGGATTAGCTCCGGCCGCGTGGGTGTCCTGTGGTTTATGTGCGATGTTACCTTACCGTACCATGGTTGGTGCAGCAGGTGATTCAACCGTTAACATCTTGGGATCAAGGAAGTTGCCGTTTACGGTGCTAGCGGCTTAACCCTTCCCAGTTGAACAAAGTTTTTAATTAGTTTTTACTACTTTTTGACAACTTTTTGATGGCTCCTGTGGCATCTGACTTATCAAACCCACTTGAGAACTTTGAGAGGAGGTGTCGCGAGTACGAACGTGAAACTTCTCAACTTAACTCAGTTGACGCAGAAGCCGTTCAAAAAGAAAAAGTTACTACAAACTAATCAAAACCTTTTGTAAGTGGCAATGCTCAGCTGCACGCCGGCTGCACGGCACCTAAAGTTAAAGATATATACTTAAGTTGCTCAAGCTCCATCATTTCTTATTTCATCCACGGTTCGGATATATGATTCTTTCATATATTCACTCTCATTGGTTTCACCACCTACGGGATCACTGCGAATTCGCAAATGACCAGCTCCCAGTTGGCTTGATAGCTGTACCGGTATCGCAGAGGTTATCGTAGGTTGTGGGTTCGAATCCCGTTCAATTCTGAATTCTTTCAGGTTGTTCTTTTATCAGCTGCTTAAGTTGATTAACTGCGAGGGTCATCACCATTTCTTATTTCATCCGCAGTTCACATATGTTATTATTTCTTATATTCAGTCTCACTTTTAAAACAATTATTCGACAAAATCGAGACATACATGAGGTCATAGTTAAATGCATAGTGCCGGAGTTGGCTTACCCTGCGAGCAGAGGCCATTCGATCTTGGAAGATCGAAGGGCCTCTGCTCGCAGGGTAGAGTTGGCTATGAACCTCGTGTACAAGAAGATTGGGACATGGCTTCCTCCTCAATACGTGAAACGAAGGGAAGCGACTTCGTAGCCCCCCTAAAAGGGCCTCATAAAGTCCGGAGAAAGATAGCGAGGAACAATTTTAGTAGGTTTATTTTTATAATTCTTATATCAAAGAGGTGATTATTTATAATTATTAACATTTATACCTAAGGAATCTACGTTTGTGTGTTCTGTCTCACTTAAACAGTTATTCGACAAAATCGAGACATACATGAGGTCATACTTGCATAGTGCCGTAGTGGCTATGAACCTCGTGTACAAGAAGATTGGGTGGTTAAAGTTAAAGATGTAATTGATTCAGTATATGATGAGGCTAGGACAAAGATGAAAATAAAGATCTGAGTCCTCAACGGAAATCGAACCCACGAGCTTCCGTACACCGGTCAGACTTTCTAACTGGGAGACTCGTGGAGAGCTACGTCATATTTGCTAGGTCAACTGCGACGCGCGTCCTGTATACTGCTAGGATCATCAATGACGAAAGCGTCCTATGTGATGATATAGAAAGAAAGATGGCAGACTTTAAACGCTGAAGGAATAAATGTGAATAAAAGTAATATTCAATGCCGCAAAATTCCGATAATAAGACCTGGGCTTATATTTGTCCAGAAGGCTTTTTTGGTGGGCTTATTTCTGGGAGGGCTTATTTTCGGCGGGGGGAGGGGGTTTATTATTGTAGGGAGTTTTGCGCTTCAAAAATGATTCGGCTTAAATTTGGAAGGGATTTTGCCTCTGAAAATAATGGATTTTGCGTCTGAAAATGCTTCGCTAGAAGGAATGTGGATACAAAGTGGAGAAATTGAATTTCCTGTTGTACGTACAGTATTCAGATTGCTATTTATTTAGGAAACATGATACGGTAGTTGCGTGGGGAGGACACTAATCCGTAATCGTTCTTGGGATGAAAACTTAATCTAAGCCCATGAGCTTATATTCGGGGGGTGGGGGGAAGCTCATTATCGGAGGGCTTTTAGTGTTGAGAGGGAAATATCTTTGGAGCCCTGGAGGTCCGAAATTTTTACCTTGGAGCCCGGAGCCCAAAGTCTTTCTCTCCTTGGAGCCGGGACAAATATGCTGGTTCTGGAGGGAAGCGATGGAGCCCTAGAGCTCCCGATTTCTCCGCGGTGGGTCCCTACATTTTTTAGCCCAGAGGTCTGGGGCCCTAAACCCTTTTGAGACACTGAGTAAGTGGAGAGAACTCGCCTTCAATCTGAGTGGTACAATCTCTGATCCTAGTTTCTGCGTCATCATGCGTTGATTCAAGGATTGAGTTTAATTGTTGTTGATTCTTCCTTTACTCCAAGGGTTTCCCTGTGGATTTTCCTGTTTTCAAATGCTCCACTGTGGAGTGACGATGGTATTAGTCAGTCCGTCAGTCAGTCAATCTTTTAGTCAGTCCAGGCCCGTAACCAGGATTTTATACGGGGGGAGGGGGGGGGGGGGGTGCTAACGAGGCCGAAGTGGACCAAACTACCGAAATGTATTTTTTATTGTCTGATCCGCTTGTTTAAGAAAGCAGCAATACATGAGAAATTGTAACGGCAAAGTACACGGTAGGAACTGAATATTACATTTGTCGTATACAATTGTTTGAATAAAGTTGTAAAAGACTAATCTTACGATGTAAAATGATACATCAAAATACGGCGGGACTAATCCTTCAGGATTGTCCCGAGCTCCAGCCTCCGTGGGTGTTTGGTGGCAACTAGATTTTACCACCTTATCCAAATCAATTTTAACTTGATAATGGATGTGCATTAGTGCGAGGAACAACAGCCTTTCCTGGCCCATGCAAATGTCGTCGTGGTTAGCTATCACTAAGAAGTTGCCTGTATTGCCACGACTCTTACCGTTCAAGACTTCGTTATCTCCACGCAGGGCAATGCACTGTCGACCACCGAAAAGGATGGCTTCTGAAACACATTTAACGATGTGCCCATTTCTGATAATATTCTTCCTCTTCTCGTCATCTAATCGGTTGTTCACGTTTTGCTGTGGGTTTTCAACAGAATTAAGGAAGGATTCGGTGGCGATCATAACGTCCTGATGGTACTTCATTTGTTCATGTCTTTTTGCCTTTTCCTGAAGCTTATGCCAGTTTATGAAAGGCTTGTTAACAAAGCGCCCTTATCTTTTCTTGCAATGCATAGGTATACTCTATCTACAGAATACTCTATCTACTGAAGGGCTGCATTCATGGGTACTCACTGAGGTATCGTGACTAACACGCTCTTCGGAACTGATGAAGAAATCGCATTGGAAACTTGTAGTTAATCGATGGCACAAAATGACTTTTAATCAAGTGATATTTCTGACCAACTGGCAGAAAAACCAAATTCCTCAGAGGTCGTCGAAATCTTCCCGATGTCATTTATTTCTTGCCGCTTCACTAATTCTAAGTGATGCCGCGTTAGATTGCCGTCAATATTCTCAGGTACTGGAGCTTGCGCAGTCTCTACAATTTTATTAACAGTGCGCACTTGTTAAGAAAATACACATCGGCTTCTCATAGAATATTGACGTTAGGAAATGACGATAAGAGACCAGCAGAAACATAAAATGTATTTTCCCTCTTTGTGACTCGAAAACTTCTATTTTGATGGTTTGGGATGCCTGTGGATTTCCAGGAGGTGCTTCTTTAGATTAACCCTCCCCCCAGTCTCTCTCCGAATTGTTAGTCTGTGTTCCCTTACTGGCTCTTTATTAAGCGATGTAATTTTGTTTCATATTGAGAAATAGCGAGTAAATCTCAGAGCATAATACTGGAGATTGGTGGACATCGTGAAAATAAGCTTGATTTACCTTCTATATCTCGCTGTAAAACTGTAGCTAACTGAGATAGATGTGAAGTCGTGGTCTCAGAAGGGGTGTCTTCGCAGACTGCACTGTCATTGTCAGTGTCTGATCGCTCTTGACGGGGCACTTTACTGAGCAGCCTTCCTCGTTCTATTTTTCTGTTCTCTTGTACCCATAACGTATTACAAAAAAAAACTGATTTTGCATCTTCGGGCGTTCATGCCCTCGTACAAATAGAGAATACTACCCGACGCGTTAGCAGACGTGTCTGCCAAAAATCGTGAGATCGCTCCCTTAATTATCATTGGCTCGCTCGTCTAAACTCCCGTATAAAGCGTGCAGCACGTTGATTGCATTATCCATTTAGATAAGCTGGGACATCTTTACGCTCACTGAAATGTTCTTGAGTGGCTGGGGCTACTACAGCGCAACTGGTTTTAGTTTGCCAGTGAATACATTACTGCTATTTCCACCGTTTGGTTTTGTTTAACTATCACTGTTAAGTTTTAAAGATTTACTAGTATCCTTCAGTTTTACCGACTGTACTCCTTAGCTTAGGCATTGAGTATCTAAATGTGGACCTTTGAGGTCTGTGGAGGGGGGGGGGGGGTGCGAACGCACCCCATGCACCCCCTCTGGTTACAGGCCTGCTGAGACAGACAATCAGTCGGTCAGTCAGTCAGACAATTTGTCAGTCAGTCAGGGAGTCAGTCTGTCAGTCAGTCAGTCGGTCAAACAATTTGTCAGTCAGTCAGTCAGTCAGTCAGTCAGTCAGTCAGTCAATCCGTCAGTCAGTCCATCAGTCAGTCAATCTGTTAGTCAGTTAGTCAGTCAGGCAATCTGTCTGTCAGTCAGTCAGTCAGTCAGTCAGTCAGTCAGTGCGTCAATCAGTCCGTCGGTCAGTCAGTCATACGGACAGCTAGTTAGTCAGTCAGTCAGTCAGTCGGTCAGTCAATTAGCTAGTCAGTCAGTCAGTCAGTCAGTCAATCAAACATTCAGTCAGTCAGTCAGTCAGTCAGTCAATCAAACATTGTGTCAGTCAGTCAGTCCGTCAGTCAGTCAGTCGGTCAGTTAGTTAGCAAGTCAGTCAGTCAGTCAGTCAGACAGCCAGCCAGTCAGTCAGTCAGTCAGTCAGTCAGTCAGTCTGTCAGTCAGTCAGTCAGTCAGACAATTTGTCAGTCAGTCAGTTAGTCAGTCAGACAATCTGTCTGTCAGTCAGTCAGTCAATCAGTCAGTCAGTCATACAGACAGCTAGTTAGTCAATCAGTCAGTCAGTCAGTCAGTCAGTCGGTCAGTCAATTAGCTAGTCAGTCAGTCAGTCAGTCAGTCAGTCAATCAAACATTCAGTCAGTCAGTCAGTCAGTCAGTCATTCAGTCGGTCAGTCAGTTAGCAAGTCAGTCAGTCAGTCAGTCAGACAGCCAGCCAGTCAGCCAGTCAGTCAGTCAGTGTATTTCTTTAGTCCAACCTAAAATCGTCGATACAGTAAGTTGGAACACTTGTCTCCATTTAAGCATTCACCTATGCTTGTGCACAGCTCTTCCTTACCCTCAATTATGATGAGTGAAAAAAAAATGGATGAGGATTTTGGGTGTTGAAAGTTATTCTCATCAACACTGGGGAAAAGAAAAGGAAACATGTTACGGCAAATGTGGCGAAGACTGTGGTTGTTGGCTATGCTCAACAGGCTCTCCTCAGACCTTGTCTAATGTTACCCACTGTCTCCTACACTTTCCAAACCCTCTGCTATTTTTCTCCTACAAACACCAAGAGGATTTTAAAGTGCCCGCACCAAGTCCCTGATGTCGTTCATGGTTTGGCCTACTCACATTCTTCTATGGGATGGGTGGGTGAGGTAAACAACTAACTGACACCTTTTATATGCCGATGTCCCAGCCTAGTACCCAGGCGTTCTCCTCCCGTTCATTCGACTCGACTCGAATCAGTACGAAATGTCGTGACGTCACCGAATGAGGTCCCCAATATGCCATTCAGTGACGTCACGAAATTTCGCGTTTAAAGTCGTGTGGGCGAGAAGAGAACGCCAAGGTACTAGGCTGCTGATGTCTCACTGCACCGACCTCTGTTGAATTGTTAATCGCTTTTTAACATATGCACGAAAGACGTCCTACAGAAATGCATTTAACCTACCCAGTACTTCTCTTAGTTTATACCACCTGATAATTTGTCCATTACTGACGAGATCGTTCAACGTGTTGAATCACCTCAGAGTGACCAGGTGGGATTTACTGTAAATGCTAGGGGTTGGATTTAAGCGTTTGTAAAGCTAGAAATTCTTATGTCAAATTGTGTAAACAGACTACAGTTGAGTGTTACCGTGCATCCTAGATACTAAGTAAAACCATCCTCTCTTGGTAAAACAAACAAACAAACAAACAAAAATTGCCGAAGTGAAGTTATCGATAACATTTTTTTCATGAACATGAAAAACAATACTATTTTCTCACGTCATATTTTTAGTGTAAAATTTTGTAACAGAAAAGTCGTTATTTTGACATTTTGGAGGGTTAAAATATTCTTTTACTTTTAAAGCAAAATTCTTTTACTGTTAAAGCAAAATTTTTTCACATTTTAATTTGTCCCGGAGATTCTCGCAAATTTCATATAAAAACCAAAGAACTTTGATAATACTGACACTTAACTCTTTTCCTCTACTTGTCGTCTTGCAGAAGTTCCGCCAGTGTGTGTGTTCTGTTGGCCAATTGGCGTGATGATCGGCTACGAAAGCAACTTTGAGTGTAAAATGAGATAGCACGTTTTGAGCGAACAGACGCATGAAAGGACTTACATAAGGTTTGAACAATTTACTGAATCAATTGGAAAGATCTTATTAGCTTCCTTAAAATTTGAAGATCATTGAAAAAAGTTCATTCACCATTTAATGAAACAATAATTGCACTTGTAAACTACTGAAAATAAATTTAAGCACGGAAACCTCTTGGCCACCAGGACAACCAAGTACGACTCCTGGTATTATGCATCTCTACTGCTAGACTATCTGATAACAGTTTTTTTGGTCATAATTTTTCCTTTTCCTTTTTTTTTTTCCAGAAGAAAAAAATCGTGGAACGTTGATTTCTTTCCAAAAATCCAACGTCCCGCTCACTCACGCAAATCAGTTGGCGTGACTGAATTAGGGTACTAAAAGATTAAAAAGATTACACTTCATATAAAGATTTTGAGACTGAACATATTTTTGAAACATGGATAAAAAGATGATGACCTTTAAATTCGATTTCAAGAGATTTTCATATCTCGTAAAGAAGTGTTTCATTAAAACTTCTTTTCTCATACTTGTGTTCCATGTTCATCTACCATGTATTGATACCATGTTTAATTATTAATGAACCTATCGTGACCTTTAATTCTGTTACTTTTGACCTCATTACCATAGAGGGCTCAGGAGTCGTCCCTCTAGCCTGTTCCAGGCGTTCAGATAGTGCAGCGCGAGCGAAAAAGAAAGCGAGCGAAAGAGCGGGAAAAAAACGAGGGGAGAGCGAAAAAGAAAGCGAGCTTTCTTTTTCACTCGCGCTCTACTATCTGAACGTCTGGAACAGGCTATCGTGCCTCTTGTAAGTTCTCTCACCTGACAATAGTATTCTTTAAAACAGCACCTTAAGCGATTTCGTATTCAAAGATGAACTAAAAAGTAGTTATTTTAGGTAAAGTTCTTTCCTCTGAGAAGCGTTTGTGACCCGTTTAAGATTGCGTGCTTATTATATATCGGCTAGTCGGATTTAATTGTGAAAGGGGTTTTATTCTAAATTTTCATTTGTACCATTATTAAAAATGCGGCCTAAAAACCAACATACAAGAGTAATTTACATCTACTTGTCTCGGCACGGAAATTTCAACCTTTCATACGATTTTTTCTTCACGGAAATTCTAAGTCATCTTTCTTTTTCAGAATTCTGTCTTCTTCTTCAAAGAGAAAGGAGTGAATAAAATTTGCTTTATCAACTGAAAAATGAAGGAATGCGACCAGGAATCAAATAGGAAAGGTTTAGAAAACTCCCTTTTCACTGACAAAAAAACCCGGTAGCTATTTTTGCTCGAAATAGAATTATATCATTTTGAGTGGGACAGTAAAGTGATGAAACTCTTCCGCTTTACGTGCTTGTCTATGCGAAACGGAAGTAGAAACAATGCAAAAGCGAGGCAATCTATTGTTTTACTTGGTTCCAGGCCCTTGCATTGTTGTCATAAATTAAAATATTAATGGCGCTTTTACGGCCGCAATGCATTTTGGTGGGGTTGGGCCCCCCGCGCTGTTGAGCCATCGCTTGTTGCGCTTCACGGCATTGACACAGGGAACATTTCAGAACGCTATTTTACTTGAAGTTTTCGTGTGTAGTTGAAGCTTTACGACTGGAAAAGGCAGATTCATCTGGAGAAGAGGAGATAATTCCTTGCTTGAAGATCACTTACAAGCGATCTTGAAGCCATTTTCTTCTGTTTTGTGCGGTTCGTGTGTCATAATGCTCTGAGGACGACAATGGTGAGCGGCCATGATTTTTGTTTTTACTTCTGCGCGAATTTTGTAGTAGTACGGTTCGCAGTTTCTCCATTCCATCGGTAAGGTCCTCTCTGTTGGCCAGATTGTGAATCTTGTAATTGGATTTATTTTCAGGGGACGAAGGCTCTTCGTCGTTTTCAAGGCGATGACTATGTATGATCAACAAGTCGTTTTCGTGTAGTGGGTTTTTGTATTGTAGTAGTAATGGCCGAGCAACTGGTAGACGGGCCTCCGAATAAACGACCGAAATTAGGAGCCCCAGATACACCAACCGACAATGCAGGTAAATGTAATCTTAAAACGTTTTTAGTCTCTGTTTAGTTGTGTTTCACGTTTGCAGTTGTAGTGAGCCCTCTTGTGCGTTCTTCCTTGAACTTATTTAAATTCCCGTCTTCCCTTTAAAGAGTTCAATTGGAAGTTTATGGAAGACCTGGATGCCAGTCTACCCGATGAACTCGGTGGACCCGGAATGATCCCCAATTCCGATGGTCTAACCAACGGGGAAACGGCTGATGTTGCGAGCAGTAGCTCGGCTTTGCAGCAAATGCTTCAATCGAATGTTTCGCTGTCAAGTGGCGCGAGCTCTACGCTCAACTCTAATGCCATTTCTACGACAGTCAGCGTATCTAGTCCTAACAGTCCATCGATGACTACTTTAACGTCAGTTAAAAGCCCGGCAGTTAACAATTCCTTGTCTTCGCCTCCTCAAATGCCTGTTAGTACGAGCGGGACTCCAACTCCTGCAACACCGCTCACTTCATCTACTGACCTCCATCTTGGAAGTGTTGGTTTGAGTCCTGCCCCGTCATCGACACCGTTGTCAACAATAAACTCCGCTTTGCAGAATAAAGCGAGAGGGGATGGAAGGCTGCAAGTAGGAGGCCAGTTTAGTAACAATTCACTTGAAATGAACATGCTTGCCAATAACAACCCAATGATGGGTTCTATGAATGGGCCAAGCTCGGTGTCTCAATCGATCGCTCTGAATACAATGGCGCGCGGCAGCGGAGCCGCGTTTACTCGACCAAATATGAACTTGAATAATTCTGCGAACAATCCGTTTCAAAACTCGCTGCCTCAACTACAACAAGAGCAGCTGGCGAATAACTTTGTCGGTCACCCTGGTATGAACGGAAGCCCAGAGCAGTCCAGAGTAGCTTTAGGACAAGTAAGTTGTATAATTTTTTCGTACGTTCTATCGTCAGTGGCTTCTGCATTGATATTTCATGGCTGTCAAACGGTAGATGTCCATTTCCTTTCTTCACTCACTTATACAGGCTTTAATCATGTACTGTTCATCTATAGCAACAAATTATGTTCTTGAAAATGAAAATATGTTAAACTAAAACTACGGAAAATGAAAAACTGATGATCTTTGTACAAGTGCAGTGATTCTTTTCTGTTCGTTGAGTTTTGATGTGCCATTCCTAAACATCACACAACTTGTAGTGTCGTGGTATTTGCGAATGGCATTCCCTTACACCAAATGTCTTCATTTCTGCCTTATTTAATCGTTTTTATGGATCAAAACTAGGTTATACACTTTTATTTAACGAAAAATGCGTCTGTAGTTGTATGTTCCCAAGTACTGTTTTGAGGTCTGATTATTATGGTATATTAAGTCGTGTGACTGTCTTCCATGAAGCTGTTGTGAGAGTGTAACTGTTTAATAAAATAGTATTATTACAGACATCAAACACTAATTCTTCAATAGCTGACTTTTGCTACACTTTGAAACATTTTGTGATTTTGATTTGCCTCATATGTACATGTTGAAGTCTGTAGTCATGAAATTTCTCTCATGTTGCTGTCAAAAATTACCCCATGAAGTGTACTCATTTGTGTGTTTTTGTCATAGTTTCAATATATTATTGGAAAATTTTTCTTAATTGAGGCAAAGTTCTTCAGTGCAGCATGTGTTTGAAACAACTAGTATCTCTGTGTTCAAGATTCTCAGTGAACTTTAGAGTACATGTTTCACAGTTCTTAGTGGGACTTCATTTCCATCTATCCATTTCACAGAAAGTAGACAGCAAATTCGGGTGAATTACTTGTGTGACAAGATGGTGACTTTTGCCATACACTACCTCTAATCGAGATTGGTAGCATTAGAATGATGTGACATTGTCAAAACTTTTGATACAATTACCTCATGTCTAGATTTGTAGAAAGCCCATAGCCAGTGTAAATCACATCACAATTTGGAAATCAAATTGGTAGTACATAAAAGACAGATGTTGCTTAATTTTTCCAAGTTATTTTGCAGAATTGGGGCTCTTAGCTGGGTTGTGGATAATTGTGACTGTCACTTATTCAAATTTCTAGTTTCTCTGTTTTTGTTGACAAGTTCAGAATTGGAATCCTTTTTTGATGATCTAAAAACATTAAAAAGAGTAGTATTCTAAGATTTTGTGGTTTTCACAAAAACTTTCAGGTCTTTCAGGTTCCATTGTTGAGAATGCCATTACATTCTTTTAGCAGTTTTTCTTCTGTTTTGCCATGGAAAATTTCCATTAGAAATAGCCGATGTTACTTTCTTTAATTGATATCCATATAAGCTCAGTCTTCTAATGTTCTTCCCTTCATTTGTCCTTCAGGCTGGCTCAGGATTGGCTCAACCTCCAACTGCCGACCCAGAGAAACGAAGACTGATACAGCAACAACTTGTTCTTTTGCTCCATGCACATAAGTGCCAGCGGCGTGAACAGCAAGCACAGAATGGTGCTGTGAAGCCCTGCAACTTACCCCATTGTCGGACTATGAAAAATGTTTTGAACCACATGACAACGTGTACTGCAGGAAAAACCTGTCAAGGTAAGGGTGACTAGGAGACTAGTGAATGTTTGTAGTTTCTGCACGCAGCATAGTTCAATTCTGTAAAGTCCATGTTGGTTGGTAATTTGGTAATCAAGTTTCTACTTATTCCACCACATGAAGTCAATGATCACACATATGTTGCCTGTTGACTTTTGAGGAAGTAAAACGTATGACCTCCTTATCTCTCTAATACAGGGGTTTCAATAAAATTTGAAGAAGGCAGCTCATCTGAATAGAGTAACCGACTGTAGCAATTAGGGGTTTGAAACAATCTTCCTTTAATTACTTTAATTTAGGGCAAAAAGTAGCCGACTTTTCTGAGCGAAATAGCCGACGCTTTTCGTCGGCCGTCGGTGCTTATTGAAAGCACTGCTAATACAAGACTGTTGCTTTCTTATTGTTACATTGTTAGTGTTATGATAATGACACAATAAAGTTTAGAATATCAGTGGTAAAGAAAAATAAATAGATGTTAGAATATTGTTTTATGTAGTAATTAAGTTATGAAATGTTTCAGCAAGTTGTTTAGATAATGCTCAAAATTGAAGTTCTTGTTGTATTTCTGTTCCAGTTGCTCATTGTGCTTCATCTCGACAAATCATTTCGCACTGGAAAAACTGTCTCAGGCAAGACTGTCCAGTTTGTCTTCCTCTAAAGCATGCGTCTGATAATAGGAACAGAGGTATTTACTATTTTCATTTGTTTTTTTCCTTTGTAACTTTTGGATTTTAGTCCTGAGCCTTTCTTTAATGCTTCTTGTTGAGTGGTTGTCACTTTCCATGGTTCCCTACTTTTGGGTTGTAAAAGCAAGGAATTTATGTGTGAATCTAGCGTAATTGATTGTTGTGTCACCAAGAGTTTTCATTCAATTATCTCGATGATTGGTACACCACTACGCTAGCACAGGGAAATTTCATCATTGAGGTTTTTACTTTTGGAGCTTTACAGTAAATGTGGTTGTTTTTCTAAGGAAAATAATTATTAATAATCACTATACAAAGTAGCTTCAGGGTAGTTTTATCACCCTTACCAGATGCCCTCAATTTCTTGAGGCATTGGGGAGTGTGCCTTGTTGATGGCAAGTAATACTGATAAAAGAAGTCTGGAATTCTTTGTGTTTCCTTTGGAGCTGTTTTGGAATTTAAAAAAAAGTTCATAGCTAATTGAACAAGTAGCAAGAATTTTGCTGTGTCACAGCATATGTTCTCACTGTGTCACATTCACTGGACAAAGACAGTAAAGTTGTCAGTAAATTAAGTTGACAATAAAGTTGTCGGTGCTAAATAGATTTTTCCCCTCAAAGTTCAAGGAAATGTTGCAGGCATTGAAAGAGCATATGAAGCTCTTGGAATTACTGTGAGAAATGGAGAACCAAGACTACAGCAATTTGGTAAGGCCTAATTAGTTTTGCTGTCAAGGAAACTTCAATTTTTGTCATGATAATTTAGTTTACAGAAGGTTCTTTTCCTGGCCTGGCTCGCCAGGTTGGCCCTTGCCTCCATTTTTACTATGGACTGGATGCTCTTTATCTACTGCAACAATTATCTATTTGGTTGGAGCGAGAGGGACAGTGTAAATCATAGTTTCTTGTGTAAGGGCGCACTCTGAGGGCTGATTCCACAGCTCAAACCAATCCATATTTTATTGTGTAGTTTCTGAAAATGTCCATCCCCCTCCTGCAGGGGAGGTTTTGTCTTGTGACTCTCCACCCCACTGGATTTTCCATAATTGGCCTCCAAATATACCCCCTCCCCGTTTGGAATTTCCACTGGTTTCTTGGTAATGCTTTGTAGCTTTCTTTGAAGGTCATGGTTTATTTTTGTCCATGAAAATACTGATATTGCAAATAAATAATTTTTGATAATATTTGTGTTATTTCTTTGTTACCCATCACAAGATCCTCATTAACCCTCTGGAAATTTATTCCTTAGTGCACTCCCCCCCCCCCCCCCTTGCAAATTTGAGCAAATTGATCTACCCTCACCCATGGAACCCCCAATCCCTTCCATGGAGAGGGGCATTCAGATATTTTCTGAACTACACAATCTTAAGTTGATACACTTGATAGTTTGACAGTGCTTTCAATAAGCACCGAGGACCAGCAAAAAGCGCCTGCAAATTCGCTCAAAGAGGTCGGCTACTATTTTCCCTAAATTGAAGTAATTAAAGAAAGATTTCTTTCAAACCTCGTTGATATGGTCGGCTACTCTACTCAAACCAGCTGCCCCCTTCAAATTCTATTGAAACCCCTATATGATCACCAGACCACTACATCTTGGCTTTAGTTAGAACTGTTATGACAAATTATAGATATCTTATGGAGATAGACATGCTTATAGCCAGGATGAAAATTAGGAGTCTGGTGGATCTGTCCACTTTTGGCTATTTCTGTGTCCCATCTTTGTGTGCCATATTTGTGGTTTCACCCTATGCAAGAAAAGATTTTTTTTACTTAGACATCTCCTGTTTAATTTCAGGGGCAAATTCTATGATGAGACCAGACTCTGCATTATCAATGTCAGGTCAGCTAATAAAAGTGTACTTTAAGCTTGTTTTGAAAGGTTTTAGTACATTATTGGTGTCTTGATTTTGGTAAAGCAAAGTTAAGGAACATGAAATTTGCATCAATTGTTTTCTTTCTTTTTTGGATGAACAATTCACCTTACATTATGACCTCTATCCCTTGACTACCACCCCCCCCCCTCCCTCTGTAATCCTGGTAATTGTACTGGTAATTAATACTGGGAGTTAATTAATAATACTGGTAATTAATCTGTGCTGTCTCATACCTTGTAGATAACAAATCATTTGGTGAAACATCTGCAACAGCCACTAGGTAAGGGAAATTATTTGTATCCAAGTACTGAAAGAAAGCCAATGCAAAATGAAAACCACAGTTAATGATTGCTCGTGGTCAATCGTGGCAAGTGCTAATGGTGTATTTTTCTTGTTCCAGCACGACAGCAAGTGGCAATCGTGGTCCCAAAGAATGGCACCAGCATGTGACGCCAGATCTCAGGAATCATCTCGTACATAAACTGTAAGTTTAAATGTTATTTTTACAACAGTAAATTAAACAGTAGTACAGAGATGAGGGTTACCTGTTATTAAAACACTAAACTTGAATCTTACAGGGTCACAGCTATCTTCCCAACTCCAGTTCATGATCCTGCTGCCCTCAGAGATCGACGCATGGGCAATCTTGTCTCATATGCACGGAAAGTAGAAGGAGATATGTATGAGACAGCAAACAGTAGAGTAAGTTGATATATTTGTGTTAGTTATAGAATGGTAGACTTGAAATATTTGTGACAACACTATTTTGTAATATGGAAGTTTGATATTTTTCAACACTATTTTCGTTGACGTGGAGAATTTGCTGAAACTTTTTTCTAGTATATAAGGGGCTTTTTGGCATCACTAAAACACAAATTTTCATGTTGCAATTAAGATTGTATAGATTTTTTGATAGTAGATTTAGAGTGGGTATTAGTTTACATTTTTAAAATTAAGCTTGTTGCAAGTTTTGTTTCTAACATTTCAAGCTAGTGTAGGAAAGAAACTCAATATTGTACTTATCTCTGTTTCAGGAGGAATATTACCACCTGTTAGCTGAAAAAATATACAAAATTCAAAAGGAACTCGAAGAAAAACGTCAGAGGAGACTGCAGCAACAACTGAGAGGCAGTCTTCCCCTAGGAGGAGGACAAGGTAAGAATGATTTCAGTGGTGATGTGAAATTATAATGCACCATATTTAAGTTGCCAGCTCTTCATGCTTTTGTGATGTTGGTTGTGTTTAGCCAGTTGAAAGAGTAGCAAATAAAATTTGGAGTTCTGAATAATTCACAGTTGAGAAATCTTAAGTTGGCTCAACACAAAGTGGGTATGGTAGTTGGTTAGTACATGGCTTGGCAAAGAGTGAATGGTTGTGAATTAAACAAATGAATAAACAAATAAAAAAATGGTAAGTAAGTAACTGGATGTATGCTTGAATAGTTGATGACCAAAACAAGAGCAATGAATATGATGAATGAGTTATCACTGAGTCCATGCATTGTTTTATCAATAACTTAATAAGGCATTTAACTAGACCCTTAACACGTTTCTTTTCCCTCCATTTAGTTCCATTTCCCCAGTTAAATGGAGATGTGGGCGTTTCCCAAATTCCTACAGCAGCAGTAGCTGCACAAGCACAAGCTGCCGCAGTAGCTGCTGCTCAGCAGCACAGACAACCTTCCTATGACATGACTCAGGCTACGTCTATGCAGCCTCAAAACTCCTCAGCACAAGCACCATCCATGACTTCACCACCTCTTCCAGGCAGTATGTCTCCACATCTTCAAATGCCAGGTCAAGCACCTACAACTCCGCAAACTCAAACTTCACAGACCTCTCCAGCCCCCCTCTCAAGACAGCAAGCACCCAACCAGATGTCTCCATCAGGACAGATGATGACACCACCTCGTTCCCAAGGAAAAACACCACCTCGTGATTCAAGCGGAAAAAATCTGACCCAGGCACAGTCTCCTGCTTCTCAAGGGGATCAGTCAAATTCAAGTGGATATGTTTCTGCAACTGAGAGCAAGCCTAATTTACAGACTCAGTTGCATAATGTCAAGACTGAACCTGCCTCTCCATCTCCCCCACAAAGTCAGCAAGGACAAGCAAAGGTTTGTCTTCCTTGCTATATTATACTGGCAATTTGGTCACAAAAAAATTCAACTGTTGCCCTCTATTTTAGATGTATCCCTTACTTCAAAGTTATTCAAAGGGCTGACTTATAACCACATGTAGTCACTTGTTTTTATAAGTTCAGTTAACAACGGCCCTGTAGTATTATAGCCAGTATTGTTTTTATGTCCTCAGGTTCAAGATGGTGCTCCTTCATCCATACCAACCAGCTCTCCGGCCCAAAGCTGTGCTGACTCTCAAATAAAAAAAGAAGAGCCTCAACCACCAGCGACCACGTGTTCAACACAGCCTGTAGCAGTTCCTGGTCCCTCTTCTTTGTCATCGTCATCATCGTCAATTCCTGCACCAGGCACAACAAGATATCCACTTAAGAAAGGTAAGAACCACTGTGCTAAGTTATGTCACTTAGGTTCTGGAAAAAACATTGTTTAGGTTTGGTCTGTGAAGAAAGACTACAGTGCAAATACAGTGGTGTCCACAGACTAGACTCTTTCCACTTGTTTACACACCCTGTAAAAAGTTGTTTGGGTTGTTGCTTAACAATTATTGAATTCTTGTTAATAGGTTTATCTCCCTCATCCCTTATCCACGTTGAAAAAGTAAGTTGGTGAAGAATGATCATCCGGGTGATGGTAGTCCTGAGGACTGTTTGTGGTGACGTTAACATTTTGACAACCTGAGTAGAAGTCATCATCACAGTCAAGTGTGAATCGTCAGTAGATGTTATAAGTCTCTGGTTGTTGTCCTGATTGGTCGATGAACTCATGATGTTATTGGTCATCTATCTGTCAGTTACAAGCTGTGATGTTATTGGCTGCGAAGACTAAAACGTGATTGGTGTGTTTTGATCGGTCTTTTGCCATTCAAAAGTCTGTTGGTCTATTGTTAGTAAAATTAGTTGGTTTGTCTATTGTTTGTCTGTCTAGTTGTTGCTGTGAATAAGTTGTTTGTAAGGTGCAGGTGGTTGTTGGTAACGGTTCAGTGGTGTTTGGGTCTAAGTTAGTAAAACAGCTTTCCAGAGTGATTTGTGGATAGTAGTCCGCACTGTAGGTAAACATTTAGCAGAGTCCCAGTCAATTCTGTGGTTTGTTTGTAAATGGTTTTTAGCAATGTGATTGTTGATATCACCATGTGGTATCACCACACTTGTCGAAAAAGATTAGTCAATGTCACCACAAACAGTCCTTCTCAGGTGTACACTCGCCTGGACGATCATACTTCACTGACTTTTGATATGACTCCTGGTTTTAAACCATTAACAGTGTTGGAAAAATGATTATAACCTTCAATGATTGTTTGGTTGAGCCTTCAACCAGACTTAGGAGGAGGCAAAGTGTGTTTAAATATGCCTAAATAATGTCTATTTGTATTGCCAATACTTTCTTTATTGTACCTCTTTCAGTTTTTCTGCCAGAGGAATTACGGCTGGCACTTATGCCCACACTAGAGAAGTTATATAAACAGGAACCAGAGTCTCTTCCATTCAGACAACCTGTTGATCCAAAACTTCTGGGTTGCTTGGTAAGTTAAAGTGAATCAGGAAAAGGTTTTCCTGTTACATTTGAACAATGAGCACAAAATTAAATTTGTTTCTGTCTATCTAGCCAAGATAAATTTAAATTATTATTCCACTCTTGTGCCATTTTCCCATATAAGGTCAAGAGAACGTGCAAAATATGCCACGGTATTACACAGTAAAATTGTGTATTACACTACAAAATCCAGGTTTCGCCAGCTTTCTGGCTGGGGGACTGAAAACCCAAATTTTGACGTGATTTTTCCAAGTGGAATAATAAATCTCTTATTTGATGGTTTAACATATAATACACACAGACATTTTGCTCGTTGCTCGCATTTTTCCTCGCCCCTTCAGGGCTTGGAAAAATACTACACAACTCGCAAAACATCCGCGCGTATTATTTGTTAAAGCATCGAATAAGATGTATGTATTGGATTCTGTCCAATGGCTGTATAATATGTAGTAAGTGGTTGTCAATCGTTATCTGTATGTGACACCGGATTGCCTTAGGCCCACAATATGTTATCATACCTCAGCAGATCTGAACTTAGCAAAGTCGCTTTCATATTTTAAAGAAATCTTGAATGTTAATTCAAGGTATAAATAAATATGATTCAACTTTCCTTGTAAAGATGAAGTTGGTGAGCTGTAGATTTGTAATCCGAGTGTTGGTGAGTTTTGTTCAGAAGAAAATTTGCAGTGAACAATAAAAACATTAGTAGATTCCTTTGTCTCGGAACTACCTGTCAGATACTTGCTGCTGGAAATTTGATGTTCTTGAAACTAGCATGTGAGCCTCTAAGTTTTTTTTTTTCAGACTAATATGTTTTTTAGAACATCCAATTTCTATGGGCAACTATCAGCCATTATAGTACAATGCTAAATTTTGGCGTGCTCCCATTGGTTGAAATTGATCATGTTACACGATACTGTCTCTCCTCAGCGGGCGCCTATCAACGCATAGTGCCCGTTTTTGGCAATTTTTGCTCAAAATTTAACATCGTACAATAAAAACAATAGAGTCCTTGTGTCTTGGGCCCTATGCACAATAGGAAATTTGACAAGGAAATTTGACGTTCAAACTTCATATAAGCCCGAGAACATTATATTTGTTGTGAACATGAAACTTCCTTGGGCAACCTATCACACGATAGTGTCTATGACAGAAGAACTCTATTGTTTAAATAGTCCCTCGATAGAAACTCTCCACCGTTTAAAAAGGGATAGAAATTAGAACTTGTCCTTTCCCGAAGGTGAGTGTCAAATCTTCCTGGGTGAGTATAAATTGTGAATTTTTTGGTGACCTTCC
Source organism: Siderastrea siderea (assembly GCA_964030785.1). Taxonomy (NCBI): domain Eukaryota; kingdom Metazoa; phylum Cnidaria; class Anthozoa; order Scleractinia; family Rhizangiidae; genus Siderastrea; species Siderastrea siderea. The sequence goes on along the minus strand of OZ034972.1, from coordinate 11,535,902 downwards.
CAAAGTCACTCACCCATATGGCGAGTACCATCAAAATTTAGTTTCCAACCCTGTTTAAGTAAACTCAACTTGAGAATTTATATTATCAGAAAGGAACAAGAGAAACATTTCTGTCTTATTGACATTAGTGTGTAAGTTTTCTGAAAACAGCACACCTTAAAAGTATTAATGGCATTCTTTGGATTTTACAGGATTACTTTGAAATAGTGAGACATCCTATGGATCTCTCTACAATTAAACGAAAACTGGATGCTGGACAATACAAGAATCCATGGGAGGTTAGTACAGACAATTGCATAAAGGGAACAGTAGAATTAGTCCTGGAATGTTATTGTGGTTCAGTGGAAACCATGTTTTGACCTTTTCTCTGTTTGATAGCGGCACTGTTTTGTGATGTAACTTGTTTAGTGGTTTTCACAAGAACTGTACTCTTTTCTGCTTTTAGAAGAGTTGATGTTTATAATCATCATTGTTGTCATCATCATCATCATCTACGTTATCATCATTGTTATCATTATGATCATCATCGTCATCATTACAAGCAGATTGTGATGAGGAGATAAAGGAAAAATAATGACCAGTGATAACATAAGTATAACCATTTTGTTTTATTTTGCAGTATTGTGATGATGTCTGGCTCATGTTTGATAATGCCTGGTTGTATAATAGAAAAACCTCAAGAGTATATAAATATTGTACAAAGGTAAGAGGTTTAACTGTTGCTGAACTGAAAATACTTTCTTTTCAAGTGGGAGTTGATAGCTGAAGTCAGTTAAATAAGAGAAAATCCTAAGAACAGAGATATTTAGCTTCATTGCACCTTTTAATCCCACAGCTGTCTGAGGTGTTTGAACAAGAAATTGACCCTGTGATGAAAAGGCTAGGATATTGCTGCGGAAGAAAGGTAATGGAGGTGTTGACATCTGTCATACTTTGTGTTTCACTCTTCTTTGTCTTCCTTATTCCTTGAGACTAATACATGCTTGTGTTGTGCTTTCAGTATATATTTCACCCTCAAGTGCTCTGTTGTTATGGGAAGCACTTGTGTACAATTCCAAGAGACGCAACCTACTGGACTTATCAAAATCGGTATGTTATCTTCCTTTATGCAGTATGAAACTATAGCATTGTGATTGTTATTTTGCTTATTCGAGAATCATCATTTGGGCACTCAAAAACCAGTAGGGGTCTGGGACCAAATAAAAAATGTCAGAGAAATCCCAGTTTACCTAAGTTAACAACAAAGAGCAGGTTTCTGCACTGTCTACTGGTCAGTGGCTCAAGCACTCAGTGCATGCTCAGATCAATCATTGCAGTCACATTGTAGTATGTTTGAGTGGGTCGTTCCATTTTTTATCCGCACCCCCGCTAAGGATGGCAGGATTCCGACCCCTCAAAGTTTTGGCGGCACCCTTTGAAGAAAAAAATCCGAAGGGTTCATTTTTTGGCAGCACCTTTGAAAAAAATGTCCGAAGGGTCAATTTTTTGGCGGCTCCTTTGATTTAAAATCCGACCCTCATTGTGCAGAAACTTGCCATCCTTGGGGGGGTTCGGATAAAAAATGGAACGTCCCAGTGACAGTGTTCCCAGCCAGTCTTCTCTTGCCCCCTCCCCTTTCCTCGCTCTAATTTCCAGTCAGTGTGATGGGTACCTGGAGCCTTGTGTGGACGCTCTTGGCTGGGTTGCAAGGGTTGTCATCCATGGCAGCGGTACTCGATCTATGGGGCGGCTGACCTCTGGTGGAAGCCCCTGGTATCCCAGGCACCCAACCTCACAGGAAAGAGCATATCATAGTTAGAAGCCTTATCAAGTGTGAGAAAGTTTGGATGAAAAGACACTACAAGTTTTCAAAAATCAAGAAAATCCCATACGAACACCTCATCATCGCTTCTGTCACTTGTTAATCTGGTGTTATTGCCGTGCATTTATTTCCGTTGTTTTTCGGGCAGGTATCACTACTGTGAAAGATGCTTTGACGAGATCCCAGGTAATGAAGTCAATCTTGGGGAAGATCCCACACTGATGCAAAGGTAAATGCTGTTAAAACATTGATCTATTCTTGTAGTCAGCACCCCTATTTCTGATGCTTTAAGTATGTCAATACCATTGGAAGTTGAGATATGTGGTCAAAGAAGATTGGGGAAGGACAGGGTTGTTTGGTTTGCACTTGATCACATGTTTGTTTCTTTGTTTCAGCACGGTGCCTAAAGAGAATTTTTCAAAAAACAAGAATGACCATCTTGATATGGAACCGTAAGTAGCCTGATTTAATTTTCTTAACCTCTCAAATAACAAATAAACAAAAGCTGTTCTTCAGCTTAAGGAATTGTGGGATGGCCCTAAGAGGACAATTTGTGGAAACTTGACGAAGTTACTTATTTAGCACATCTGACAAAATGCCCATTGCACTTGAAGACAACAGTTTTGATATGAGAATGAGGACAGTTGCCTGTGAAAGGCACCTCAGGTAGCCCTTGTCATGCCATTTAAGTGTCTTATCCTTTTTTTTTTACACAGATTTGTTGATTGTATCGACTGTGGCCGAAAGGTACATCAAATCTGTGTTCGCCATCATGAATACATCTGGCCACATGGGTAAGTTTCCATGGTTCAAGTCAATCCATTTTAACCCTTCAAGCCTCAAACATGTAATTTCTCCTTACAATATCCCTACTTGATCAAACATGCAGGTCACGAGAATAAAGGAAATGATCACCAAGCATAAAATGTCTTGATGTTTGTGCAAATTCTCCCAACTAGTACCATAAGAATTATATGGAAAACACTAAAGAGAATATGCACATTAAATTCATCATCTGGTGATCTATGATATTTGGGCAAAAATAGATGTGGATGGAAAGAGGGTGTCCCAAAGAGCAGCTTTCCATGCAAGTTTTACTATTCATAAGTCGTATGTGCTTATAGGACTGAGAGTAGCAAACTCACCTTGAATTTCACTTGTTAATCTATCGCTTTTTTCCGGCAGTTATCAATGTGATGGATGTTTAGCAAAGAGGGGGGCAAAGAGGAAAGAAAACAGGTTTAATGCAAAGAGTAAGTGCAGATGTAAGCTGTTGTTGTGAGGTTTATATTGCCTCTCTCTCTCTCTCTCTATATATATATTTGCAACCCTAGTAACCAACTTGTTCTTTGTCTTAGAACTTCCAACAACCAAGCTTGGTGATCTGATTGAAAACAGAGTGAACAACTTCTTAGTTAAAGAAAACTGTCCTGGAAATGTGACAATAAGAGTTGTTTCTTCCTGTGACAAACAAGTGGAAGTCAAACCAGGAATGAAGTCAAGGTTGGTAGAGGCAATTAAAGTACTTGTGAACAGAATTCACAAGTAAGGAATGGTGTTTTTTTTTGCAAACTTGCCATAGATACATAAAAATTTTGTGTCCTTGACCAAAAGCTTCCAAAAATTACATGTGAGAACCTGCTGCATAATGTTCTCAATGATTATTTAATCAAAAATGCTTGTCACCCTGCCGTGCATCTTTTTACCATGGATAAACATCCATCATGGCAAGCAGTGCTGGAAATTAACATTTGAACGTCTAAATTACCTGACCAAAATTCTAAAATGTTTGACTAGTTTACATTGTGCTCAGATGTGATGTCTGTGACTCACAGCAAATGTGACTCAGGTTTTGTCTCCAAAGTCTTGTCACAGTACCAGTCAAATGTAAGTTGGCAGTCTCGACTCGATCCTCGAAACTCGATTCTCGCGTCAAGACGTTCCAGTTTCGAGACGCGAGAATTGAGGATCGAGAATCGAGTTTCGAGAATCGAGAAACACGGAGTGTTCGAATATGCAAACTCGAAGAGAACTTCAAGAAAACGATTTATTTCTCGAAGGATGAATAATAGTCGTTCGCACACCTAGCTTAAGGGTTTAAAACATAGACTCTCTGCGCATACAACACGAAGGAACGATAGCAATATATCCGGACATCTATAAATCTTAAAATTCAGTAAATTGAGTCTGCTTGGTATTTGTGAATATGCCTCGAGTTCCTTTTACATATATACTGGCAGAAAACCATTTTCAAATGACGGTGAACGTTTAAAAGCGAATAAAGAACCTCACTATACTGTTGTTATCACACAAACAACAGCGTGTGCATGGCCTGGATACACGTTCGCCTATCAAGTATCAAAGCCCATCGCAGTTCAATCTTGAGTTTTCGCAAAAAGCTATAGATCTATATGTGAAAATTGCGTCTATATTTGCGGATGGAAATTTATCTTTAGAAGTTAGTGACCAAACCGGCAAAACTTTGGAAGTGAAGGCGAATTTTGCAAATCAGTTAAGCCGCGAGGCCCTTTCGATGCCGTGCACATAAAGCCGCGTTTGTTTATTTGCCGACCTACACGAACTAAAACACAGAACCCGTTATAAAAAGAAAAAGTCGTGAATGAAACTGATATAAAATATCACAGTTTCTAAGTTTGACACACATTGTCATGTCTTCAGCGATAAATAAGAAGTGATTTATTTTCTACCCTAGGCACGTAAATTTGCATGCATCAAAGGCGAAATTTGAAACCTCACACAATGCGTAACGCAACGATGCTTTTGATGCAACTCAGAATCGAGCTGTCACTCTCGACAGACGTTTTGCCTTTCTGTTTCCCCTGTTAATGTGTAAATTCAAAAATATTCGAAAATTAGCATCGCTTATACAAAGCTTGTCACTACGCGGAGCCCGTGAAATGCCTGTTTTACGCAACAACTGGGAAAAGCTCTAGTTATAGTTTTCGAGTGACTTTTAGTAAATTTATACGTTCGAGCGTTTCATCAAATAGCCGTTTTGAGAATTATCGCAACAATTTCCGCAACATATAAAAGTTTAAGTGGATAATTCACCCTATGAGGAAAGGAGCAGCGAATTCTAAACGCATGTGTATCATTTGTCATTATTTGATCGCATATAACGAAACACTTGTTGGATCTGTTAACAATAAATTAATAACGCTCGCGATCGAGTTCGGTCCGTTTGTCCGATTTATTTCTCGAGAGATCACTCAAGCGACAAGCTCATTAGTTTCTCGACTCAAAACTTGATTCTCGATCCTCAAAATTCTCGAAACTCGACTTGAGACTCAAAATTCTCGAAACTCGACTCGAGACTCGATTCTCGAAATTTTCGAGAATCGAGTCTCGAGACGCGAGGATTGAGACGCAAGGGACTGTCAACTTACATTTGACCGGTACTGTAGCTTGTCTTGTTCACTGCTAAATCCATGCAGAGTAAGAAGTCACGTTTCTCTGTCTTTTGTTTTGCTGCAAAATACTCTCTCAACTTGATCAAAGTCAAAATAGACCCAAAATAGACCCTCACATACATGTCACAATGTTGGATCTCCAACCAATTTTGCAGTATGTAAGATTAAAATATAAGGTCTGGAATGACATGTCTTGCAAAACAAGAAAAAGTATTTCCAGTGCTACCAGAAGAGTACTACCAGTAAATGTGTTTTCTTTGTTATTTTGTCAGGTATGATGGAGGAAGCTTTCCAGAGTCATTTCCATACCGTGCAAAAGCCATGTTTGCCTTTGAGGAGATTGATGGGGTGGACGTGTGCTTCTTTGGAATGCATGTACAGGAATATGGCTCTGAGTGCCCACTGCCGAACACACGTCGAGTTTACATCTCATACTTGGATAGTGTCCACTTCTTTCAGCCACGTCAATTACGTACATCTGTCTACCATCAGATCCTCATTGGTTACCTGGAGCATGTTGGCCAACAGGGGTAAGTTTCTTTTCTTTTCCATATTTTTTATTTTTAGCAATTAGTTTGGATACCTAATGGGAATAATGAACCCCTTCCATCTCAACAAAATGACTGAAAAAAAAAATGGTTAACTAAATTACTGCTGTCCAGCTTAGTTTTATTAATAAGAAGGAGTCTCAAGTCGAAATTTGAAAAAACTGACCACTTGATCTAGAAAATTAATTGGAAAGTGTCTGGTGATTTGGAGAGCCCCAGGTTTATTGACACTTGCATGTTCTCCTAGACTTATAAGGAGAGTTAGTTTCTAAAGAAACTGTCATGCTGCATTGGTGGGGAGGTGAAACACAAAACTTTGGATTTATCAGCTGAGTTGATAAAAGGAAATTGAAAGCTCATGTTTCAAGCATTAGCCCTTTATCAGAGCGTTAGCTAACATCTGAAATGTCGGCCTGCTAGACTCAGTTTGATGGTTTTATTGATTGATTGATATGATGGATGGATGGATGGATGGATGGACGGACAGACAGGCAGGTCAATGGCCGACTGAGTGACTGATTAATTGATTCCTCTCTGATTATGTTTTTAGGTATCAGATGGCTCACATCTGGGCGTGCCCACCCAGTGAAGGAGATGACTACATTTTTCATTGTCACCCCATTGAGCAGAAGATTCCCAAACACAAGCGACTTGTTGATTGGTACAAGAAGATGCTTGATTTAGCTGTTAGAGACCGTGTTGTCATTGAGTACAAGGTAGGAACTCTAACATTACATATTTCGAGTATTCAAAGCAGCGCCTTTGAGTCCAGTTTAGTGAGTGATCAGAGAAGATATTCCATTCATTTTTGGCCTGTGGTTTCAAACTTACTTTTGTTCATGTTAAGCTTACAGTTAAAATACTCAGCGCATTCCACTCATTATCTAGAAATGATTTTCATTAATCGGGAACAGATTGCATCATTGGAATCAAAATTCCATTTTCAAATTGAAGATTGAAATCTTTCAACGGTAGACTCATTCGAAGTAACGAATGTTGAGTGCATTGTTTCTTACGTAAGCCAAAAGGTCACACATGAAATACGAAACCGTTGGTGACTGTTGGCTTCAGTTGGTTTGAGATTATGGGGAATTTTTCTTAATTTTCAGGAACATTTCTTGTGCATTTACAACACACTTGTTTTTAAGAAATATTCCTCTCAGTGTTATAACAGCAGACTGCTTCTTCACGCGTAAAAGTACTCGCAATTAATATTTTGTTAAGCGAACACAAATCAGATCACAGATCAGACACAACAAGTTGCCAACAGTCTGCTACTTGCACATGAACATTCGCCTGATGCCAATAATAAACCAATCAGCATTCCTTATTTGGAACAAGGCTACCGTTGGAACATTACAATATTCAATTTCGAAGTGGAATTTTGATTCCAATAATGCAATCCGTTCCCTATTAATGAAAGTCATTCCCAAATAATAAGCGGAATGCGCTGAGTATTTCGACCGTAAAAGTAGCTGAAATAATTTTCAGTGAGAGGAATGAAATGTTTGGTTAACTTTTATTTTGGGAGTAGTATTAGAAGAGTCGGCTCTAGAACATCCACGGCCAGTAACAGTTCAAGTCTGCAAGCTGTTGCCTCCTTCAATTACCCTTCAAGGATCACAAACCGGAGGCAGCATGGCCGAGTGTTTTAGGGCACTGGATTTCAACTCAGTCACCCCGGGTGCAAATCCCGCTCTGGTCACTAGCTTGAGTTGTTTCTCAGTAGTCCGTGTTCAACTCCTAAGCCAACTGGTCTGCCTCTGGCCAGTTGGGATTCTTACTTGTTATTTTCAGTTTGATATTTCTTTCTAGATTTTTATTTCTTATATTTGTTACACAGAGATATCAGCCTTTCTGGCTACTCTAAAATTCGTGTTAAATTAAAGTTCACGTTTTTTTATGTTTTAAACCCTTTGTTTCTCTCTGCTAACTGAACATTGTTGTTGGGGTGGTAGGACATCTTGAGACAAGCCAATGATGATGGACTGAAAAAAGCCAAGGAATTACCATACTTTGATGGAGACTTTTGGCCAAATGCACTGGAAGACAGCATCAAAGAGCTTGATCAAGAAGAGGAGGAGAGAAAAACTGCTGCTGCGGCAGCCGCTGCTGAGACTGCCAGTCAGGAGGTACAAACTTGTTTCAAAGAATCAAGTGTCAACTTTATTATTATTTTTATTTATATATTTAACTGCATTACTTTCAGACATAAACCTTATGGGGTGAGAAACAAGAAAGTACATATTACACAACTTTCCAGTAATATCCGTAGTTGCAAAATTAGTAGGAAAATAATTATTTAGTGTTAAGAAAGGGCTTCCACTTTCCCTCATGGGCAGGCAAGCTGATCTTGATCAGAGTAGCATTCAATGCATGCTTTGATTTGGCATGTACTGAGCTCTTTAATGCTTTATTTTTAGTTATTTTCATTTTATTAGCTTCACAATAATAAACAAACAAAAATAGAACATTCCAGTATAAGTACTGGGTGTAACAAACTTTTGTCACTGGCTATAGCTGGTGTTTGTTGTGACTTGCCAGATATGATTTCTTTAATTTCTCTTGTTACAGCCAGTCAGCCATGAAAAGAGCCCAACACTTTGCTGGATACAGTTTGATATAGTTTTCTGATGAGAACTTCTGTTGTTGTAGGGAACTGTGGGAAGTAAGAATAAAGGGAGCAACAAACGAAGTAACAACAAAAAGGGGACAAAAAGCAAAGCTAATAACCGCAAGAACCCAAAGAAGACCAGTGGTCCTGTGATGGGTTTATGTGACTTGTCGCAGAGATTGTACAACACCATGGAGAAACATCGAGAGGTAAGACTTTAGTACTGGAAATTTTGCAGAGTCATTCTCGTTAATAGTGGTTGTTATTTTTAGCTTAATCAATTAAGTGAACAGAGAGGCTAATTACAGGTGAACTGTTTCTTTCCCACAGAGAGTTGCTCTTTGATACCCAAGTCCCTTGTGGTGTTAAAGAAAAGTTTTTTTATGGCAATTGTGGAAGGGAAAGGGTTGATGTTTGGTGTACTTGTGAAGTTGGTGTTTTTGGGAGCATTTACTGATGACAGTAACAATTTTGCATATTAACATCTTTAAGTGGATGATTAATTCTGATCATTCCTATTTTGCAGGTCTTCTTTGTTATTAGACTGAATGGCCGTAAAACCCCAGAAACAAGCGACCCTGATCCTCTAATGAACTGCGACATCATGGACGGCAGGGATGCATTCTTGACCCTTGCGCGTGAGAAGCATTATGAATTTTCATCCCTACGAAGAGCTGTGTTTTCCACCATGGCGATGTTGGTGGAGCTGCACAACCAGGGCCAGGATCGGTTTGTCTACACTTGCAACATTTGCCGGAGACCTGTCGAAACACGATATCACTGCAATGATTGTGAGGTACAGTATTTTTGCTGTTAAATTTAATTATACTTGTACACCCGAGATAACCAAGAACATTGGTCTTATTATGAATGGGCTACTGGCGATGTTTTGACGTAAATTTGAACTGGTTTGAATTTTAGATTCAGTGCTTGTGAAACTTGTCCGCTGTTTGTGTAGACATTAGATCAGTTGCAAGTCTTGACAAACTTGATTTTGTTAGTTCATTGTCGGATTGATTGTTGCACTTTTCAGTTCATTTGTGTGTCAGAATGCTAAAACTGTAAATAAAGTCATTTCAAATTCGTTAACATAACCGATGCATTGAATCTGGTACGAATTTGGTTTGTCACGTGTTTAGAGCTAGATTCAATGTCATGACAAGAGAGCTCAGTGCCACACTTGATTGATCCAAGGGCTAATTTTATCTGGGTTCTGCAAAAATACCAATTTATATATAACATTGGCGGTGTTGTTTTGTTCGCAGGACTACGATCTCTGTGTACCTTGCTACAACGAGAAAGGTCATGAACACAAGATGGAGAAGTTAGGCCTTGACTTGGATCTGGATCAACAACAAGAACAAGGTGGTGAAAAGGAACGGCCGCAGCTCAGTGCACAGGAGGAACGAAGGTTAAAGATCCAGCGCTGTATTCAGAGCTTGGTACATGCCACCCACTGCCGAGAGATCAACTGTCAACTTGCAAGCTGTGCCAAGATGAAACGTGTTGTAGAGCACACAAAAACATGCAAGAGGAAAACTGGTGGTGGCTGCCGAATTTGTCAAGAGCTCATTCATCTTTGCTGTTATCATGCAAAGCACTGTTTAGAGAGAGAGTGTGTGGTACCATTCTGTCGACACATTAAACTCAAACTCAGACAGCAGCAAACACAGCAGAGATTTGCTCAGTCTCAAAGTGTTCGCCGTCGTATGGCCATGATGGCGCGTCAAGGGGCACAGCCCACACCTCAAATACAAGGACAGAACATGCCACCTAGCATGGCAGGTCCTGGAGGAATGGGACAGCCTCATCCAGCACTACAGGCCCCTCAGCAGCCACCTCCTTACCAGCCACCTGTGATGCCTCAGAAGCCTGTCGTTAGTGGCCCACCCGCACGTGCAGTGGAAGTAGCACAAAAAATTGCTCAGGCGGCTACTATGCAGGCTGTGGGCAGTGGTGTGCCGATGGGAATGCAAGGACGCAATATACATCCCCAGCAAGGCTTCCCACAACAGCAGCCTCCGAATATGGGAACACCTTCTGGGCCAATGGCACCGTCTGCAATGTTGAGACAGCAGAATCCAGCTCTTATGCAGCAGAGTATGGGACAAAACCTACCTCAAGGTATGCCCCCTCAGGCCATGCCTTCACAGAACATGCCTCAGGCTATGCAACAACCCATTCCACAGCCAATGCAACCCACAACAGGAGCACCTGGCAATCCGGGCATGAATCCGGCTGCATTAGAGTGGTACCAGAAACAACAACAGATGAACCACCCCAATGCCATGATGCCTGGAGGGCAGCAACATTTCCCTCAGATGCAGACCAATCCGCAAGGGGTCCCCACTGTTGGCCCTCAGCAGAATCGACCCAATGTGCCAGTTCCTCTGCAGCAGTTGTTGCAAACGCTGAAGACACCAAGCAGCCCCCAACAGCAGGCTAAAGTACTTCAAATCTTAAAACAAAATCCACACCTGATGACAGCGTTTATTAAACAACGTCAGTATGTACAGCAGCAGCAACAACAGCAGCAGCAGCAACAGCAACAGCAACAGGGAATGCCTCCTGGGATTCAACAAGGCATGCAGCAAGGAATGCAGCAGGGCATGCCGCAGGGGATTCAACAGGGGATGCAACAAACAATACAACAAGGCATGCAACAGGGAATGCCACAACCCATGCAACCCAACATGCCCCAGAATATGCCGCACAACATGCAGTCCAACATGCAACAACAGGCAATGCAACAAAATATGCAACAAGGAATGCAGAATCCCATGCAACAAGGGATGCATCCTGGCATGCCAAATGCTGTCCCACAGAACATGCAGCATACAATGCAAAATCCCATGCAACAAATGCCGATGGTGTCACAAGCCAGTGTCAGCCAACAACAGTGGCTGAGACTTCTTCAACAACAGCAGCAACAGCAACATCAACAACAACAACAGCAGCAGCAGCAGCAGCAACAACAGCAAAATATGTTCCAACAACCTCAGGTTCCTCAGTTCTCACAAATGAATGCCATGAGGAGAAGCCAGGTGCAAAACCAACTATCCAACTCGCCCCAACACTTTCAGGCCAAACAGCCGCAGTTTCCGTCACACCTGATGTCCCCACAGTCAGCCAATCCCATGTCACCACAGCAAGGTATACACCCGTCACAATCACCTCGACCAGTCATGTCTCCCCAGCCTCACCCAACGGGGGCGTCACCACGACAACAGCCCACCATGTCTCCACGTCCGCAGCAAACGACCCTCACATCTCCTCGGCCCACACCCTCGCCGCATCAAGCGGCCACGCCCCAGATGGACAATCAGATGATGGACAAACCGCTGTTCAGCGCCAGAATGTCTCTACCCCCGATCCAGACCCCAACGGACCCAGACCTAGCAATTGGTCAGGAAGATTCACCGCTCACTCCCCAGGATCAGTTGACAAAATATGTCGACAATTTATAATAAAAAAAGAAATACGATAAAAAAAAAAAGAATTTTAAAGTAAGGACAGAGAAGAGATGAAATGTACTTTATGGAACAAACTTTATATGTAGTTTTATCGCCGCGATAATCAAGATGATGAAATTTTCTACCATTCATACCATTATTATATAATTAATTTGTATAGCTGTTCAGCTGATAAATATCAGCTTATGAGGGAATTGATCCTTCGACAAAAGTCAGACAGGAACGTCACTTCATGGAATTTTAGTTTTAGAGTTTTTTTGAACGTCTTCAGTCAAAGGCACTGTATAAAGCGCACATTCTTACAATGCATATATATTTGTTCAAACGTGCTTGTGTACCAATAAATGTGTGCACTTTTCACAACGTTTGTGTGCTTACTAGCCTTCTTTTAATTTGTAAATAAAAGTGAAGCCCTTATTTTGAAAAGTCTTTGCGACTTGTGTTAACTGTCACCGAAAAGAAAGCTGTTTGGAATTTTTTATGGTCACCCGGCGGCATGAGTGAGTGAGTGAGTATACCGCTCTCTTCCTGGGTGAGGGCAATATTCCTGTAGGGTGATCTTTGCCGACGTCATTCTTCACATCGAACATTGAAGAATTAATTTTTGCGCATTCAAAGGCTGCCACAGTTAGGAACTTTTGTTTGGATCGGTGGTAATTCGTCCTACACAGGCATACAAACGTCAATTTTAATATTTGTCACCATTGCTTATTGACAGAGTCGCTATCGATTTATCTTACCTATAAGTTTACTATTACTTCATTAATATTTTTTGCTAAATTGATATCAGCGCGAACAACAAAGACCTGAGATGAAACAACACTGACGTAAACGAAGATCGCCCAAATCCTTGAAAGTTTTCCACTCTGTTTGTTTGACGCTGTTTAACAAAATGACCATCTCGCCCCGCTCTTCTAATCCCTACCGTTTTCACCCCAGCCTGCGAGGCAGGCGCTAAAGGAGATGGCGAGCGGAATTAGGAAGTGAGAGACGCGAACGCGGAACACGAGGGAAGGGAAAAGGTACCTTTGACCCTGACTCGTACCCAGTCGCTATAAAAAATTCGGATGAGAGAAAAAGACGGAGGAGGGCTGGAGTAGGCAAATTTGCAAGCGCGCCACTCTCGTATCCAATCTTTTTTCGCCCCCAGAACAACTAAATAGCAACTGGGTACGAGTCAGGCTGGTATCATCACCTCTTGATTTGATCACCGCTGATACGGAAGAGAAAACAACGAGGCGAAATACACCATGAAATAACAAAGAAATTATCCGAACAGCCATTGCAATCTGTATCTCCAAGGCTATAACTAGTTATCCCGTCAGCCTCCTACCAGATGGGCTTTTTAAATATTCAACTTGTATTTGAGACTGTTACTTTGTTGACTTTGGGCCACAATGGAAACTACCGGGCTGAGACCAAACCATGCCGCTCAGAACCACGCCCTGTAGAATGGCACGTACCCCAGGTTATCTATAGAGGGGAATAGGGCCTCGGGCAATGTTCGAGGCTACATTTCTAGAAGTAACGTTACTGTCCTATTCAAAAAGGCAAGTGCTGGGAAGCACTGGTCCCGGCCTATTGTGGAAAACATGGTCAGATTGTCGGTCAGATAAATTGTCTTCAATGTGGCTTAATGGGTTGAGCCTGTTTTTCGTTGCTAAGCCCCACCTCCCACCCCGAGAAATTAAATCCTCTGTCGACCACTAGTTTAGCCTAAGGCAGCTATTAAAAAATCGCTACGAAAGAAATGTGATGGAAAAAAATTAGCCTTTCCTTGCCTCACTTTCTCTTAAACTGTGCTTATTTACTTCCGAATCTCAATTGAATTTTGGTGGGTAGGCTACCTTTCAGAATTTGCCGCATTAAGTAACTGATTGTCCCAAACAGGTTTCTTAATTCTTTTTAACTTGCCGGCGTATTTAAAAGCAATGAACGTCATTGACGGATCAATAAACCAGTGATTAGAACATTTTTCATTTTTCAGTGGTTGTCCGCAGCCATAATTTCAGTGGTTGAAGGATTTGTGTCTAAAATGGGATCATTTACTTCCAAGATGCCTGTATCTCTTGAAAATGGGAAAAAACGGCAGACAGTCCAGGACAACGATAGATGAGGGTGTAGTTATAGAGAATACTGAAGTTACAAGGCAAGCCGACAAGACAGGTGAAGGGAAATCGATAGCACAAGCCGAGAACAGCATTGTTCATCAATAGCTTTCCAGTCGTATTCTTGGCTTGTATCATCACCTGTTGATTTGTTCGCGGCTGAAAAGGAAGAGAAAGCAACGTTGAAAAAGCCTCAGGAGAGAAGAAGCAAGGCAAAATACATCATGAAATATAACAATGGAAAATATCTGAAATCGTACCAGCAGATCGCAAATAGACCTGCACCCCCGAACGCGAGACAAAAACAAAAGTCCATGGCTAGTTCGCCGTCATCTTCAACACCAAACCACAACAACTACTTCAAATACCAAAGCAGTAACTATGAAGCAAACGAGGAGGAAAAGCGAAGAACTCGCCAGTTCACTCCTACGACAGAAAATAACCGAGATGGTCCATCAAAGCGCCAAGGATCCTCCTATCCTGTTGGATTTGGAGTGGAGACTGTTACATGTAGACAAGGTTAATTTAGCAAAAGATTTTAGCGAAGATATGAATTTTATTTTCGAGTGGTAAAAACAATGGAGCGCAGCGAGTGAGTAAAATATAGTTAGTTTTTACCGCGAGAAAATAAAATTCATATCTTCAAGCCGCCGTGTAATTTTCTTTTTATTATATAGACAAGAGTATTTTTGCGCAAACAACAGTGTAAAAGCGGGAAATGACGTCATCGATATGCTCACTAGTGAGGAAACGGAAAATACGCCACTCGAGTCCCGGGTGTAGTTTCGTATGAACTTCGCGAGTGGTCTATTTTCCACTAAAACACTCTTGTCTGTATAATAATTGATGTTATTTGTTGCCCGGCAACGGTGTAAATGTACTTGGTTTACTTTCCCTTTATGTAAATGTAAAAGATTTTATTCAACTGTTGTGTCATTTTACTGTATGAGGGCAAGAGAACGTGCAAAATATACCACGCAACTCGTAAAATACCCGCGCGTATTTTCCACCAAAAAACTTAACAAGGTGTATGTACAGCACACTTGGCATCCATGTAAAAGGTAACATTCTGGCCCTGATAGATCACTTTGGGGGACATTACGACTTACTATTCTTAACACTAGCTAATGCAATTACGATCGTGAAAAAGAAAAAGAAACAAAACAAAACAAAACAAAAAAACAGTTCACTGAAAAATACTTCTAGTAAAAGTTAGTAAATTAGTCAGGACAACAATCAGTAGTCACTTTATCGGTTCTTGCACTGTAATTTGTCATAATTTGTCAGATCGAATCTTCCTTCATTTTTCTTCTGTTATCACATGTGCTTATATAGTAGCTGATTTATTCCTGGTCATTGTTATCTGAACGTGAATTAAAATTAGTCCTAATGGCCGTGGCTTAAAATTAAAGAAAAGCAGATAAGAGATTTTAGGAAGCTAAAACACACTGTTGTCAAAATTAGGCAAAGTTGAGTCAAGATTGCATACTGCTGAGCACTCGCTTGGCTAGACTAGAGGTACCGAGACTGTGCTTGGGGAAAGCTTCTTTATTGCTTCTGCTGATACTAACCCACTACTAGCTACAATTAAGCTTCTTTTATGCTGTGCTGTAAACATGTTTGCGAACCTAACTAGAGGAAGACCAGATGGTGCCAGAAGAAGATAAAGTTGAAAGAATTTAAAAGAACAACAGTTGAAAACCAGGGAACCGTTTGGCAAAGGGAAGACAGATTAAGTTCGGCCAATCCAGTACGAGAAAAACTTAGGTGTTTGCGAAGAAACTGCCCTTGAACTCAATGTTCAAGGAGGTTTTGGCAACACGCCGGGCCAGCATGAGGCCTGAAGCGGCACTTTAGGAATAACTTTTGTGTTTTTAATCCAGTGAAGCTCAAACTTTGCAACATTACAGACTTTTCAATTGCAAACAATCGCATGATTTTGTTTTTCGATTTTAACGGGTTTTGGCGGAAAAATGACGTCATACAGATGACATCAAAATTTTATTTTCACCGTATGACTAAACTAGTACACGATTTGGAAAGAATATGTTGAGACAAATTCAAATGTGAAAAAATAATTGAAAAAGCTGTATCGATTCAAAAGATATTGCATTTTGAAATTTGCCAAAGTTCTAAATATAGTAACAAAATGGCAGGAAATTCAAGATTCAGATTGTCGTATCTTTTGAACCGATAAAGCTTTTTCAATTATTTTTTCATATTTGAATTCGTCTCATCATATCCTTTTGAAATCGCGCAATAAGTCAGTCATCAGGTGAAAATAAAATTTTGACGTCATTTGCATGACGTCATTTTCCCGCCAAAAACCGTTAAAATCGAAAAACAAAAATCATACGATTGTTTGCAATTGAGAAGTCTGTTACGTTGCAAAGTTTGAGCTCCACTGGATTAAAAACACAAAAGTTATTCCTAGAGTGCCGTTTCAGGCCTCATGCTGGCCCGGCGTGCAAAGCTTACAGGAAACCGCAAACCTGTCCACAGCACGCCCTTAGTTACGTTGGCAAACAAGAAAACGTTTAGGAGCATTACACTTAGATCAACAATTGCAGTACCAAAATTATTTCAAGGCTAGTAAAACAACTAAATCAATTCCCTAAAATTAGCTTCACAACAATATCGACAAAAATGAGTTTCTGGCCTTCCCTCCAGGATGCCCTGGAATCATTACCAAGATAACCTTTAAGCCCTAATATAAAAATCCATATTCTCCTTACTGTTCTCTATACATTTTTTATGGAAGTAGTAAGGAGAATTTGTCTAATATCAAGATATTTTATCCTTGGTGATCACTTTCTTTATTCTCGTCACTTGAATGTTTGAACAAGTGTTGATATAGTAAAGAAAAATTTCATTTTCGTCACTGTTAGGGTTAAAAGGTTAAGCATTTAGTTTTCTACTGTAAGAACTTTCTGTCGTATGAATAAATAAGAAATATCAGAAATTAAAATTTCAAAAGATCTTTTCTTCTTTGAGTAAATCCACCCTGTTAACAGATTTTTGCCCGTCGTTACTTCCTTCGTGTTTCTTTTCCTTTCTCCCATCTTTCACTGTTATTTTCATTTATCTCTGCTTTCTTTTCCAGACCAAAAAGTTCTTCTTCCTTGAGATCGGGAATTCACATTTTTGCAAAGTTTGTAAAAAACTTTACTAGTACTAATAAACGATTTTTTTGCAAAAAAGTATACCAGTGAAAAATAAATTAAGCGATATATATTTTTTAAAATGCTTTTACTAATAAATGCAAAATCTTGCAAAAAAGAAAACGTCTTTTTCGCCAGATATTCCATTTATTAGTACATGTTTCAATATTTATGCTAGTAAATGCAAAATCTTGCAAAAAAGAAAACGACTTTTTCGCGAGATATTCCATTTATTAGTATATCTTTCAATATTAATACTAGTAAATGCAAAATCTTGCAAAAAAGAAAACGACTTTTTCGCGAGATATTCCATTTATTAGTATATCTTTCAATATTAATACTAATAAATGCAAAATCTTGCAAAAAAGAAAACGACTTTTTCGCGAGATATTCCATTTATTAGTATATGTTTCAATATTAATACTAATAAACGCAGAAACGCTGTCACCACTCTGAAAAACATCCTTAAGCTCCGGCTAAACGATCAAACATTTGTGTCCAACATCGCGTTGGACAAACAAGTTTTACTGTTTAGCCTTGCATTTGAATGGTTTCCATTGTCCAATGTTTGGTCAAACATTGTTTGCGCGTTTAATTAGCCACGGAACGTTTTGTGCGACAAACATGATGTTGGACGACGAAAATGTTTGTTTGTTTAGCTGGGGCTTTAAAGGAAACCTCCACTGTTATCTCAAACTGACGTCAACTTTTGGAGATAAAGCCAAAATTTCAATTCTTTAGTTAACAAGTGGAGAAAAAGTTTTAGTGTACCAAAAATTTGGACATGAATACGGCCTATTTTTGCTTTTGAATTTCCCCGCGCTGCCATTTCGAATTTTTATGACGTCATAGGGTTATTCATGTTATTGCATACAAAAGTTGCTTCTTAACAATTGTGGCAACCGTATGATGTTATAAAAATTCAAAATGGAAGCGCCCGGGAAATTCAAAAGCGAAAGTAGGTGACATTCATGTCTAATTTTTTGGTACACTAAAACTTTCTTTCCACTTGTTAACATAAAGAATTGAAATTAAGACTTTATTTCCAACAATTTAATATCAATTTGTTGTAACAGTGGAGGTTCCCTTTAAAATCAAAATCATCCTGACCATGAAAATCAATACCAACAACGAAATCGTAGTGGCATCGACACCACCCTCCTGCATATTGCCATCTTCCTTTCCATCAATAACCATCACAACCCACATTACCTTATCAACATTAAGATTACTGTTCCCATCAAAATCGTTCTCAACCTCTAAACCATCCTTAACATCATCAACACTGTAACCACAAACGTCATTATCATCGCCAAGAAAAAAAAACAATCAGATCTAAAAACTCTGTCAATACTGTCACAGTCAAAATCGCCACGATTCTCATTCTTAAAGCCCCAGTTAAAAGATCAAACATCTTCGTCCAACGTCGTGTTTGTCACACAAAGTGTTCGTTGGCTAAACGGGCAAACAATGTTTGACCAAACATTGGACAATGGGAAAACCATTTAAATGCAAAGTTGAGAGAGGCGGCTAAACAGTAAGAAAACATCCAACACAATGCTGGACGAAAATGTTTGATCGTTTAGCCTGGGCTTAACGTCTTCAAAATCATCACCAGAAACATCATTACCCTTACCATAGAAAGAATCGAAATAATCAAATCCGACAGAACCATCATCACCCAAATCACTATAACCATCATCCTTGAAAATAACATCTTTCTCAACGGCCTCAAAACCCTCCTTACCCGCGTCATGAAAGCTATTATCGCAAACCGGATCAGTATCCTCACTGTTCTAAAATGGAAACCCGTCAAATCCGACTAAACTATGATCGCCCAAATCACCACAACCGTAATCCCTGAAATCAACATCATTCTCAACGGCTTCAAAATCCTCCTCAGGGGCGTAGCTAGGTTTTCTCACTGTGGGGGAGGGGTGTCCCTTATGAAGAGTCACTAATAAACGTGCGCTATATTTGGCTGTGCAATAAGCACTGTGCCAGTTTGAAAGCCTGTTATTTTGTACGGCAATGAATCACTGAACTTACAAATCCAAAAAGCGTGACTGGGTTTTCACGAAATAGCTGATCCATTTGCTTTTATCATCATCATCATCATCATCATCATCATCATCATCATCATCATCATCATCATCATCATCATCGTCATTATTATTATTATTTCGTCCCCAAGGGGGGGGGGGGGCACAGGCACCCTAGCACCCCCTGGCTACGCCCCTGTCTTTACTCAGCCTGGTACCCAGGCGTTCTCCTCCCGCTCACTCGACTTGGCTTGGTGCGAAATGCCGTGACGTTACCGAAAGAGCCTCCCCCCCCCCCCCAAATCATCACCAGAAACATCATTACCCATAGAAAGAATCGAAATAATCAAATCCGACAGAACGATCATAGAAAGGTTATACCCCTGTCTTTACTCAGCCTGGTACCCAGGCGTTCTCCTCCCGCTCACTCGACTTGGCTTGGTGCAGAATGCCGTGATGTTACCGAAAGAGGCCCCCCGGAGACGCCACGAAATTTCGCGCCAAGTCGAATGAGCGGAAGGAGAACGCCTGGGTACTAGGCTAGTCCTTTCTACGTCATCAAAACTATCATCGCAAACATGATTATCCTCGCTAAAACTATCACTGCCAGAGTCAGGATTTTGTTGTCAGGTTTCTTCATCGTCAGCGTCATAATCTTCTGCTGCAGTTCCCCGATATCTTCGTCGTCCTCACAATCTTCCGTTCTTCTCAAGAGAAGAGGATTGTGAGGACGAAGAAGATTCGTAGGGCGAAATGTTCTGGCCATCGGCGAAGTTCCACGTTGTCCTTGCGTTTGGTCGTGTTCTTACCCTCTCCAGGGCAAGGACGAATTTCTAGAAGTTAGCCGTCACTAGAATGAGAAGCTGGTGTGGATCTTGAAGGATTATCATGTGGACCCAGCATTCCACGCATTTTAATAGTATTTAAAGTTATAGCCTTCAGGGAGGTGCACTGGGTTCCCAGTGAAATTATTATAGAATTCGCAATCAGTTAGAATCGAAGTTTGTGTTTACGTGGAAAAAGACCAACAATAGTTGGGTGTGAACTTAGATTTGATGTCCTTTTTGGGCTCTGTAGAGGATTCTAGTTCTAGTTCTAGGATTATAATTCCCATGACGGTTTGTTCTCTGATTTTAGTGATCTTAGTAATTTTTAAAAAAATTACAAAGATCACTAAATTCAGCGATTTTGTCTCTTCGATTGTAGCACGCTAAAAATCACCGTACAACGTTCATTTTCTGTTTCGATGATTTACCTTACTTCCTTTGCTCCAAGTCCAAGTGGTTGTTTTCCTCGTTGTCTCCATGAGGGTGTTTGAACTTGAATTCTTGTAGCCATTTTACTGCTATAAATAAATATAAGACACCCGATAAGAGCTTCCCACGGGTGTTCAACGCCTGGTAACAAAAACTTGTATACCTTTGTTTCGTAAGCATTCGAAATGCGTCAGTTCGAAATAGCGCGTGTAATTTGTATGTTCGATCAGTTACAGTATTTGAAGGCTTAGGCTTTCTCCTTTTTATGAAATCGTTATTTAGCATTATATTATAATATAAAATAGTTCATTTAAATTTTTAAATAATCTAGCAGCTCTCAAAACCTAAAGGAAGCACCCTATCATAGGTCGAGGGCACACCAAGCAGGGCACACCGGGGGTGCCTATTTTTTCCATTTTATATTGACGTTGCTGCCACTGCTGTTGTTGTTTTTAGAGGTTACTTCTCTCTTTGTTTTGCATTTAGCATAAGTTCATCCTATCTTTTTCCCGCAATGTTGTTCTGCTGGCAAAATATGTCCACTATCCAGGTGGATGGCCTATTGCAGGGGCACCCAACGAGAAATGTTTAGCAAAATACTTGAAATATCATTTTTAGCTTTCTTATATTGTTTCAGAGCTTTTTGAAGGCATATTTGTGTAAGCTAATACAGACTGATCTGTTCGGCGTTTTTAGCTGAAAATTTAGGCCGCAGAAAATTTTCGGAAACAGAATCCTATCCGCCGAATTTCCGAGCTGCTGATGGCTCACCGAAAATGCTAGCTGACCTTATTTTGCCCTCTAAACGACATATTTGTCCCTACGAAAACAATAGGAACAAATCAGTCCTCTTGTTACGAAAGTCCGAGGTAATGTTTCGCCAAAGAGATCTCTAGCTTTCCCTGCATTTAAATCCGAATATCTCAGGCGATTTTGGGCCTTCCGAACAGATATTTCCCGAAACGAATCGGAGGATGCCTCCGCCGTCGCGGCCGGGTCGAGTCAGGAGACTGGACAGTAGAAGATATTTCGCGCCTCGCAAGTGACGCGCTTTCTCCCAGCCGCATGATCGACTTGCTCCCGTAAAATTCTTATACTTTCCATGATGTTTCGTTTAGCTGGTGCCGGTGGATCACCCGATAAGGCTGCTTTGGAGGAAGAAAGAAAGAAAAATAAGCAAAATGTGTGGTTCACAACGAAGGTTTTTGTCGCCTATGTGGCATTACTGAGATTAGGTAAGCTAAAGATGTCTGTATTCAGTTTGTTCGATCAATTTCGCTAATTTGAGACAATGGCAGCTAAAATAAGATTAAGTTTAAAGTTAAGCAAGCTTAAAAGTGGTAAGCTTTCTACTGAAAATAATCATTTAAGCCGAGGAGAAAAAATTCGTCTTGCTTTAATATTTATCTTCTGGTTTGCAGTCTTTGCAAGCAGCAACAAACTAAGAAAATTTTGTGCAGTTAACCAAAATGGCCATCCTTCTGGGCATTTGCATTTTAAAGGCAAGGTCCAGGGGGGTCTGGACCCTGGGGGGATACTCGGAACATTTGGGTGGGGGTGTGCCACTGGGACTCTGAAACCCTTACCCTATACCAGACCACTTTCAGCTCCATTTTGCCACCCAATTCTAGACTAGATGCCAAAACGTCCTACCCTATCCCATACTAGCTATCAGTTTCAGAAGTCCTCCATCTAATATAACCACATAGTGTTTTCAGTGGAAACGACTTGTCAATCAACAAAGTTGTGGTGTTTGAATTTACATTTGTTTCCGAGTTTTTCAAACCCTATTTTGGTCTAAATTTGTCACACCACTTACATGTTTCCCGGTAATTGATACCCTATTGTAGACCAAAGCTCCCTGACATGATTATTCTCCCTTTCAATCATTGCCATGATTCTTCAGAGTATTCTCCATCATCTTCTCTTTTCGCATCTTGCAACAACTCTGCCGGTATCTTTAAGCGGCTCACAGACATGGCATTTTCATTCTTCTCTAGGTTCTTCCAACCAGATTTCTTGATTACAAATATAGAAGCTTTTGTCGCTTGCAGAAAGTTTTTCAGCCCACAACAAGCAGAATTCTTTTGTACATTTATGCTTTGCTGTTTTTTTTGGGCAGAGACAAACAGGCAGGATCTCTTCCTTCTTTATCTCATGTTTTCTACACAACAGACCCTTCTATAAAATCAATGTCATCTCAAAACATCAGGGCCCTCTTATGTCACGATATTTTTGGCGTTGTCAACAGATGACTGCCAGCAGGTAATTAGAGAAAATTAATGGCCCTAACCTTTTTTCGTCCATAACTTTGCGTGGAAACAATCTTTTTTTCTGAAACCTTTTGTAAAGGAGAGGTTTGAATAATATTTATCTGAAAATGACAAAAGTGTATTTTTTAAAAAAAGTGGTCAATTTTGGGGTACCATGATACCTTAAACTGGCTTTCAGTACCGTTTGCCAGAGGAGGTTTCTGTTGAGGCTTACCAATATGTTGTGGTATCAGTATTTAGCAAAGAGCTCTTGGCAAGTACCTATTAAGTGACTCTTTTGAACTTTGCATAAAAAATCTTGCCTTCTGCATGGGAAAATAACTTTCTTGTCAAGATATTGTTCAAGTTTATTTAACTTCAAGATGTCCATTTGATCACACAAAACCCAAGTGATCAAGAAAATGTATTTTTTTGGCCTGAATAGTCACTTAGGATGTTTTAGCATAGCCTGCTTAGCAAGCATTTCTGTGGACTTTTCCACTCGTTTAAGGCATTATTTTGCATTTTGGCTGTGCTGAAATTGGGGCAAGGGCAAGGAAATGGAAGAAGTGGGGAGGGGCTGAAAAAAGTGAAAAATGCAACTTAAACTGTGTAAAAACATATGCAATCACTTGCTACCAGTGCCAGTTTTTGCACAAAGCCCTTCTATTTAATTATACGTCTATCCTTTGGAATAGATATTATGGGTCTAGAGCCTTCACTGTTTCTGCTCCTGACCTTTGGAACAGCTTACCTGATAATATCCGTTCATGTGACAATTTGAGTACTTTTAAATCTAAACTTAAGGCCTATCTTTTTAATGTTAATTTTTGTTTAAACATTAATTTAGCTTTGTATTTCAATCTTATCCTTTTGTGAAGGGCCAAGAGCAGGACTGGTTAGGTGCTATACAAATTTTAATTATTATTATTATTATTATTATTATTATTATTATAGCCCACCCTTAGTCAGGAGTCACAGTGAGAGTTACCTTTGGGTATACTTGTTTGGAGGGAGGGGTGGGGTAGGTTCTGAACCTCTCTAGGTGTGTTGGGCACCCACAGTTGTAATTTGCCTCAGGGCTCCTCAGTCCTCCCCTGAACTGCAGGATGTTACACTACAGAAAAAAACCTGCCTCGCCACCTCACAAGAGCTTGACTGAATTTGGTCGTGTTAAACTAGCATGTATAGCAAGCATTTCTGTACGGTTCTCTGGACATTTGAATCAATTTTGTGTGGCCAAAAAGTGCACAAAAGCCTATGGAGATGCTTGTTATGCAGTCTATTTTATAACAAATGTATAGTGACTGTATTAACCCATTTCTCTCCCATTGCAACAACTGTGTAGTCAAGTATTGGTCACGTTGCCCTTCCTTAAAGAACATGATGGTCACAATATTTTTATTGTTCTGAGAATGAAAAGTCTATGTACAGAAGTTTCTCTTGAGAGGGGTTTCCGTTGCAGGTATTAACATATAAACTGTCTGTTGATTTGCAGCTCCTTATGCATACAAAGCTCTTAATGGATGAATTCTGGTTCCTAAATTCTGCTGCTTATACTGACTGAACAAAACATATTTGACTACATAAAATTTTCTGTTTGTCACTCATCATTCAACTGTTATCTTCCAAAGATGCAAAATTATTATTGGCTGCTGGAGTGTGGAACTGTTGGTTGACTTGAACTGTTGCAAAAATTGGGGTAAAGTCTCAGATTGTGTTTGGTGAAATGGAACTTGTGTACGTATTGCAGCAGGGGGATTACTGGAAACAATCTGCGAGGGGAATTTCAAGACTGTTTTACCAAGATGAGTTAATGAATTTCTTCTTTGAAAGCTGGTGAGGATATTGACCTGGAGCTATGAAAACATTTTGTCAGCAAAGTTCAAACAATGATTTTTGTAATGTGTTACAACCTAAGCATTATTGTAGGTCCTTTTTCTTTACAAATACTGGAATATGGGAAGTAATAATTTAGATAACAGGGTATGTATTTAGAAGACTTGAGGAACATGAGACTAGCATACGTTTTTTCAACATTGTTATATTAAGAACAATAAAAGGCAAGTAGTGTGTACTTCCATTTCTGAGATTCAAACATAAAAAAAGAAATCCAAGAATTTTGGGTGTAATTTTTTATTTAATAATTAAATAAAATGTTAGATAAAGTGTACTTAAATTTTACTTTAAACTGAACTTGCTCAAAATGATGGGTTAAACTTACAAGCATTGTCAAGAATCACTACACACAATAACATAATCATTTAAAAAGAATAGAAAACTAGGTTTCATGCTATCACATGTAATCATAAGGTGAACTCAACTTGCAAAAAAGATCTCCAATGCACAAAAGTCTTGATAATTACAGTCAAAAGCAAAGTTGATCATTGTGTCACCATCAGCTGGCTTAGGATTTGTATTTCATGAGGTGACATCACTCTGACAAAGGGACAAGTTAACATCAGAAATGTTAGTTTTTTAAATTTTATGGTTGGCCAATTTAGCTTGACCCAAATGTCTGTTTCTTTAGAAACTATTGGTAATCTCCCTCTTTTTTTTCTTAAAATGAAGTTTTGTTAAAATTCCCAATGCTAACGTATTAAAAGTCTTGCTATCAGATGGTATAACATCCTTTGTATAAGTTTCGCTATCAGATGGTACAACATCCTTGGAGCTAGCGCTGTGTGAATAATACATTATTAAATGTAGTTATTAGATCTTGGTCTATTTCTAAGCAGCCAAAGAGCTGCTACATTCTTTTTTACAACAATTAGCGAGTATGGTTTTCGTAGTAAAGCACTGTGCAAATGTTGTCGAACAGCTGTTATCAGTTCTGTTAAAATTGCACTTAACATTATTATTACAAATATTTAGTTTTAAGCCCCTTCTATTCAACATTACAAATCTAATGGCACCCTTATTTAATTCATCAAAACCTGTGGCTTTACCTCAGTGTAAGAACCTGCGAAACCTTCGGATGACGTAAAACAAAGTAAACAAAACATTTTAAACAGTAGTGTACAGCAAAACAATAGCCAACAAAACAAAGAAAATTTTCTCATGTTCTTACACTGAGGTACACCCAGACCTATTGGTTATTTCCCATCATAGTAGTAAAATCCTGTATTTTAAACTGTCTTTGACATGTTTCAAAACTACTCTTGCTAATTTTATGACAAATTACTTCTGGAGGCATTTACTGTACAAAGAGTGAAATTTTGCAAATTAAAGCATTTTCCATATAACATTTTCTCTTTACTGTGTGAAAAGGTTTTCTTGAAGGTACAGGACAGAAAAAGAACACAGTCCTCCTTTCTTGGAAAATTCACCTTTAAAACTTTTCTCTCTAAACCAAACCCAGTGCATAAGCTACTTTTCTCACCTGCAAGCAACCTTTAACCCTTAAGTACTAAGGGTAAGTAAGGAGAGAAGTAGGGGAAAGAAAGGAAAGGAGAGAAATTTTGACAGCTCCATGTAAGCTTTCTTCTGCCTGTCCTGTTTTTCTTCACCCTCGGGCTGGTACAGTTTGCTTCTGGGTTAGCTAATTTTCACCATCTCTTTTTGCATTGTTTACAATAAACTAAGCATCCTAATGGTGATCTTCAGAAATGACAGGTCTTTCAGGAACCAAAGAAGTTGTCAGGTGCGTGAATGAAGGAATGCCACTCTGGCCTCATCATCTTCATCACTGTGGTCAAGTGAAACAAGCACGGTGAGTTAAATGTGAAGAACTCTAGTGTTAACCTCAAGATATTTTATTAGAAGCATTTTATCATAAGCATATTTGACAGTTAACCTAAAATATTATATATTAATCTTGTTTTCAACACCAAACATAGTGATTCCCCAAAGAAAAGAAAAGAAAATTAAATGGCTGCCCATCACAAGGACATTAAAGTAACAGCTGGATGGATGACATCAAGGCTTGGTGCAAGAGGGGCATAAGTGATGATGTTGTACTTAAAAGCCAAAATACTTCAAGTGAGCTCAACTTCTACATACACACTGTTTATCAAGTAACCAATGTATTTCTGCCAATTTTTTATTTAACTGAAGCTTTTAATTTGAAGGTGCATTACTTTTTGCCAACATCTGAGGCGAATTCATGCAAAACATGCAGCAACTGTTCTCTGTTTAAACCAGAAGAAAAAAAATAACCATGCATTTGCTTTTGTTTTGTTTATTTTTGTTGCAGTTCTAGGAAATGTAATATGCTAGCTTTTCACATTTAAGCCATCAGGTCAAACACTGTACATGGAACTACATTTCTTGCAAGATAGACTCTCTATATGCAGAAGTAGAGCCAATTTTGTCTGTTTCAAATGGGAAACTATCAGTTATGCACCTTTTGCAATAATCCCATCAAATGTGAGCCATACAGGTCATCAAACAGCGCCAAAATATAACACACTGTCAGGGCAAGTTGTGACACATAATGCAATTATATGACCCTCGATCTTGATGATGGAATAAGGGTATAATTATGCGGCTTGAATTTCTTTCAAAAAAGCTTAGTTGAATTCCTGTTCTCTCAATTTTCTTGTCATTCTATAGAAAAAGACAAATGTGAGACTTACTCTTTGTAGAATGTCATTTTGATTTTCTTTGCTTTCTCAACTTTGCCTTTTCTGAAGCAGAGATAAACCATTGCTACAATCACCACCGTCAACAGTGCTGAGACTCCTATCACTACACCGATCCAGTGCTTCTTCACTTGTTCTGTCAAAGAAGAAAACAGAGCAGGATAATTTTAACTCTACTTTGCTAAAACGTGCCAGCACTTTTTTCCCAATCTCTGTCAGAATGATGGCATTTTTACAGCCATCTTCAGTGATAAATTAATGGACAGCAACTACCTTTCGACATTTCCGTCTTTCAACAGGCAATGTAACTGGAACTGTCTGCTGAACACATACAGCTGTAACATTGAAAACCACTCTACTTTCAAAGCCAATGTGCCAGTTTGGATTCTAATCATGCAAATATGAGGCTCTGAAAGTGTATGCCTAATTCCTGACTGATTCCCTCCAAGAAATGCTTATCAGATCCTATGGCTTGTGATCTTATTTGTGTTTAACTAATCGATCTTTTTTAACTCTTATTAAACTAAACTGCTCATTTAAGAAAATAACATTAGCGTCAACTAGAAATATATATTTGTCTGTTGGACCAGGGAATTGAAGTTTGTTAAAAACCAAAACAACAACAAAACAAAAACGACAACCTGAATCAGTGGTGAAGAAACAAATACTTTTAAAATTATTACAAAGTCGTCATCCACGTGTGGATGCAGCAAGCAATATGTACTGGTTAACAGACCTGTAAACTTTTTGTGCCATGCCTTGGTGTCGTCTTTTTTACTTTCGATTTTTTTCATAAAGATGACCTTTTTCTTCTCCATGTTGTCGCTAAGTTGGTCTTTGAACTTTGTGAATTCTGTGAAGTAGCTGTCAGAAGTGCCATATGCTCCCAAAACCCACATAGGTTGATCCTCAAAACACAAATATTTATAACCAATAAATAAATTGTTATATGGGTATATGGGCGTGTGTGAACCTCCAAGAGTAAAAGACCTAGCTACCTTGCCATTCATTATAATTATGTGTGAGGAAGGTGAAGGATTGATTTCTGTTGATGACTCGTGCGTATTCTTTTTTGTAGTCTCCACATGCTCCTTACAAACTGATTGTTAGATGGAAATTTATCCCTGGTCTAGCTATATAATATATTTTGTAAAATTACCGGTAGCCTACAATAATCCTTCAAAATTTATACTCCCTAAGCTTAATAACATTGATGTGGTTTCCCCAAGACTGACTGAAGTGGGAGACTTGGGCTCAGGGGAGGGGACAAAAGGGTTCAAAAGCCCACCTTCCATACACTAGAATCCCGTTTCCTACCCCATTTTTGTTGCCTCATTCCTCTGTGCATTTTTCGATTGCAAAATATTATGCAATGTTGCATATTTATTTTCTATTTCTCCCACTTTGTCCCACCTTGGGAATCCTACTTCCTGTTCCCTGTTTCCCACTTCCCATTCACTTTCCACCCCCTTTTCTCCCAGATTGTCACACCTCTGTCCCCCTCCACACTCTTGTTTTCGCGCTTGTGCCAGGTCTTGTGAGAGAAAAGAGTGGGCAAGTTAATAAGTTACTAAAGCAAGTCTCTCTTTGAACCTTCAAATTTCACCCACAAGGCAGCAGGGACCTTGTTGTTAGTTTTCCACAAGGAGATAGTTTGGAATTTTTTAAGAAGATAAAGGATACCCCACCTCCTGGCTGTACAGACAAGTAACTTACTGTGATGGGAATGTCTTGTGGGTCCCCTGTGTCAAGTTTCCTGGTAATATGTAGCACCTGATTGGTTGAATTTTCTTCAGAATTTTCTGCAGTCACGTCGTAGTCCACACGTGAGGAATTGTCATCTATCTGTAATTCTTCAGTCTCTATTGTGTTTAAGTCCTGTGAAGAAAATGTGAAAATCAGTTTTGAATAGTTTTTTTTATTAGGAGATATAGAGAACTGGAAATGCAAGGGGATTATAAAGAAACAGGTAAAAAATTATCTCCTTGATAAAGGAACAGAAGCTGAGACAGAGTCGTCATCGTTATCAACCAATTTCAAAAGCAGATGAAAGCAAGAAGGTATAAGGAAAATAGGACGGCAGGAATTTCAAAACATTCTAGGGATTATTGAACAATGCAACCAAACCAGTTTATATAGTGGCAGACATAGTTTTTGTAAATAGTCAATATTGCAGGTTTTAGTCGTGGATAATTCATGGGTAACCTGAAATGACAATTGTGATCCCAATGCAATGCTTTTAAACAAGTACTCTCTTTTTGTTTTGCTTGGCAGCGAGACAAAAGAGACGAATTACAATACCTATGCATACATCGTTCTCTGTTTGCTGGGCTATATTTGTAAATGACTTTGCTCGTGTATGAAGAAAAGGTCAAGTTCTCTCAAAGTTGCAATTTTCGATCAATAGTCGCGCTGTGATGACGGAAAATTTGTTTTTGTCTGCACTGATGGGGAGCCGGTACCTACACCATATCGCAAGATCATTGTAAACACAAATTTATATCAGTGATAGAGATTAATATTTAAAAAGTAATTAAAGCGAGGGAGATTCCGCTTACCAGAGTTGTTCTGTTCGAGGCAGGAGATAACCAAGTCACCACAAAATCTCCTCCTGTAGAATCCTGAATTTTAGCATGTTCCAGAGTTGTGTTTTCGGAGCTGTTCTTCGATGCGGGCATGAACCCCAGCAATACCCAGCCTTTCTGATCAACCGCAACGTTCAATTTGAATTCAATGCACTGAGCTTTTTCGTCTACCTTCCATTCTATGAAGAATTCGTCGCTCAAGCTGGCATTGTTTGTGAAGAAGTCGCCTGGTTTCTTGTCTTCCGCGCTTTGATGTGTTGCGTCAGCGAAAGATACAAAAAAGGAGAACCAAAACAGTAAGCTTACATAACTGGTCGTTGTTTTGAAGTGGTGTTTCTTGGATGTACCCATTGTGAGTCTTCAACTTTGTGTAACAGTTCTTGAAGCTTTTTTATAAAGCCTTGCAAGGTGATGAAATCCTTAGTCAGAAGCTAATTTGCAGTGCAAAAACTTGAACGCACGACAAAAGATCACTGCGAACGGTTGCACAACACAGTCGCCACGTTTGAATGGTTTCTTCTTCAATGCAGTGTGTTTTCTTGCGGTTTAGTACCGCTGAAAACTTTACTGTAGTTTACAAAATTTTGCAGAATTTAACACCCGGAACAGCGCTGTCCTCTCGTTAGGAAGGTTATCCGAGAAACGCTGGTTTGGAAACAAATCCTCTCAGTTTCCAAGTGCTGACTTTTGCAGTCAAACACGCAGGTTCAACAAGTGAGTTCTCTCCACGTAACCTTTCAAATGCAAATGAGACCAACTCTAATTTGAATAACACTGCTACAGTGTTGGACGTGTAACAACCGTTGTAATATTTTGATTACTCGCTTAGCTAGGGAAAGAACCCCGCCGTTTAGAAATTGTATTCGCTCTCGGAAATTTTGGAAGAGCATTTTAATTTTGAACACGGCAAAATGCACGCGGTACCACGTGTTTTGGCAGGTTTTTGTATGTTACGCGCGCTTTCCTCAGCTACGTCAGTTCTAAAGATAGCATCCCAGAGCGACTGGCAGATACCCCTTGAGAAAGCAAACATTCATGCAAGCCAAACTATAGAAATCCCCATTCTTAAAAAGTAAAAGCGGACTACAAACATATATTTTTAAACTCCGGCCCACAAGATTTTTAAATTACAACGAAAAATTGTTTATACCATTTTTTAACAAAATTTTTATTTCGCGAATTGAGTGAAAAAGGGATTTTTTTCGGTTTGAAGGATCATTTGTCTTCTTCAGAAAAAAATTATATTTTCTGCAGCTTTTTCATCAAAGCCTAAATCGTCGAAATTTAAACCGAAAAGTTTCGCAAATAATGTGCAAGTTTGGTAAAATCTGAAATTATGATTATTTATAAGAGGTATTTATTTTTAGTCGGTGGGTCATTTTTTTGGCGGAATACGATTGTTGGTAGTAACATTTTTGCAATAGGCTTTTCTTGAAGATCGGGTAAAAAAAAATGCAAAACTTAAGACCCCCGGAAACTGGCATGAAATTTTTTCGGAAGCTGAGTAATCGGATTTGGCGATTTTTCAGCGCTTCGCTTAAACTAGTTCATGGAGTTCTTGGCATTAACTGCTATTTGGGCCATATTGGTCAACCTTGTTTCTTTGACTGCCATTATTATTGTTCACCGCCAGCTATTAAAGTACTGTAAAAGTATTGTTTTACGAAAGTAAAGATGTTCCATTTAATGATGTGTTGTTACAAAATGTTAAGCAAACTTTCAACGTCGACTTGCTTCTTTCTTTAAAATTTTGCAGCTGCAGGGCTTTTCAACTTTTTTTTGTGTTACGAAATCTGTTTTGTTTGAAAAAACGTTTTTCTTGGTTGCTCGCTTAACCAAAATTTCCAAAACGGTAAAAAAAACAACAGCAACAAACTTAAGACGGAATCCATCAGGAAATTGAGTAATCAGTGGACAAAAACCTTGTACTAGAATAATTTAAAGTATATTGCATTCTTTTTTACACTTTTTAAGAGCTTTAGACGTAATAAGTTATCTGTAATAACCCCAAAGACAATTTCTTATGGGAGCCCGAGAAATTAAATTTCAAATTTCACAGGAATAAAGGTAAATTTTTGTGTAAGATTTCATTTTGTGAAATTTGAAATTTAGTTTCTTACTATGTGTAGTGATTCAGTTTGCTTGGGTTTGGCTCCATATTGTACTTGACCATCACAAAAGTAGGGACACCGGGCAAAAGTACTACCCTGCTAGCAGTGGTTCCCGGCGAACGAGAGGACGAGTTTCGCCGGGAACCACTGCTAGCAGGGTACAAAAGTACATACCGGCCACTCAGGAACCTGAAAACGAGGCAGTGATGTACGTCCAACAGGGGAGCTCGCTATTTTTAGAATAAATTTAGTGTTAATAAATACATAACTATGGGTGATATATCAATAACGGCTGCTGTTTGTAAACATTGACACAGAATTTTAATTAATGAACTAAAGCAGCGCTATAAAGTGGTAAAGTGGTGACCATGTTCTGAGAATGGACGAAATCAATACTTGATCAATTGGTTCTTGAAGACACTAAAAACAGAAAGTAATACGCCAAGAGCCATGAATCGAAGATGGCTACGGTTTATGGATTATTGCCGCTAGACAATAGTGAAATGTCAAATTTTGCTAATTTTATTTGTAAATTTTCTGAGTGTTTATCGCTTTGATTGGCTGAATTGAAAGACTGCCAACAGCTCCTCACCAGTCTTCGCCCGGTTTATGGAAATATATTTGGGAAGAAGGCGAGCGTTCATCTACAACGCGAAGCAGTGATGGTAAAAT
Organism: Siderastrea siderea; assembly: GCA_964030785.1. NCBI lineage: Eukaryota > Metazoa > Cnidaria > Anthozoa > Scleractinia > Rhizangiidae > Siderastrea > Siderastrea siderea. Next base: position 11,503,265 of record OZ034972.1, on the reverse strand, counting down.
ATATCTGTTTTCTGCATTTCATCTCAACAAATCGTCAAGGAAATGAAGCTTAGGTATTTCTACATTGTCTGAGAGAAATTGGTGCGACATGGAGGGAGAAGAAGAGAAAAACGACGTGGTTTATTCGAGTGGTGATGAAGGAGGCGCGACTGTTATGTCGGAGAGAGTGTCGAATTTAGCCAACAGCATTTACAGCGAGTTTGAACGAATGATACAAAAGTATGATCAGGATGTTGTCTCAGGACTTATGCCGCTTATGGTGTCAGTGTTGGAACAGCTCGACAGCGCATACGGAGACAACAACGAGCAGTTAGTGGAGTTAGAAATATTGAGTGATGATAACGAACAGCTTATAACACAATATGAGAGAGAGAAGCAACTCCGCAAGCTGGCAGAAAACGTAAGTGAAATAATCCTCTTTTCTGTGATTATTTCCTGTGGTGATAGAAATCGAAGTCTTTGGCATTTTAATGATGAATTTAGGTTGCATTTAAGATAATAATTTCTGCCGTTTTCAGTGTTGTATCAACTTCTTCGCTACATAAAATTGAAAGCTTCTTCTCTTCCCACAAACGCATTGGTGCATATTAACACCCTTGGAATTGAAAATACGTTTCTCTGTGATTTTTTATTTTATTTTTGTGGATTGAAAGGTTTGAGGGAAATAAGGCGATGTTTGAGTCCTCAGTGGTTTTTCACTCTTTCTTTTTCTGTCTGTAAAAATCGGAACTTAGGCGTTGCCTTCTTGACAATTATAAAATCGTTTTGCTTTGATTTCAAAGTTTGTAGGCTTGAGACGTTCTTCTTTAGTTCTAAATTAAATATTGTCATTTCGTAATGTCACATTACATTCTTATTAACATTGTTTATTCTTTGGCATTTTGCAACATTTGATATACTTCTTATTTTCTCCCCAGTGACCTTCCAAAATTATGTTTGATAAAGCTGTGTGATGGTAGTAAGGTTCTATGGTGGTTTTACATTGATGGGAATTTTAAAAACATAGTAACACATGTTCAGGTGTCAATGATATTTAAACATGCCCTTCGTGAGGCAAGGATACCAAACATTAGGAGAGGGATGTAGTGTTTGGGAAACATGAAGCTTACGTTTCATACACTTGCTTACCATGTCTGAAAATCCAATTGTAAATCATAAAATTCAGCTAGTTCGGGAAGTGTATGTCAAGTATTTAGGTGTTTATATTAAATATAACATACACCACTGCTACTGTAACCACTTCCCTCCCCTGTTCCGTATCTCCCTGTCCTCCCCGAGCCATCGATTCTTTAAATGGGCTTTTTTCAAGTGGGAAAATGACACATCATCTAGGGGGTTGGGGATCACGTTGCTACTTTTATCTTCTTTCTCAGGAAGTAAATGATGGAAAATAGATTTATGAATTTCAAATTAAAAAAGTAAAAACAATGCTGAAACCAGTATTTAAACTTTTGACAGGTAGGGAAATAGATTACATGCACAATGGCCTTGAGAAAATTTAATCTCATTTCTCTGTGTCATTATGATTTTATCATTATATGTAGTAGGATTTTAAATGGGATATATTCTACTAGCCGAGTAGGTGTCCCTAATAAGAAAGCATCATAGGCTTGATAGGAGTCACTGATTAAATAACTTATTATAACTACAACCATCATCTTCATCGTCGTCGTCATCATCATCACGATCATCATCATCATCGTCATCATCATCGTCATCATCATCATTATTTTTATTATGTCTGAATAAAAGCAGGCTCATCTGATAATACGAAATCTAGTGAACATTAAACGATTACTGTTAAATTTCTTGTCTGCTCAATGACAGAGAATCTAGGAGTAGGTAGTCTGCAAATTTTTGGGTGTGGAGGTGCTGTTGGTTTGGGATAGGACTCTGAGACCCTTAGACTATTCCAGACCTCATTTAGTTGTTCACCCTATCCTTGACAAGACATCAAACATCCCATCAAACATCCCTGCCCTATCACATTGTCTAGCAGTACATTCATTCATTTGTTACATGCTGAAACTTGTCACTGACTAATGTTGGAAAGCTTTGGAGTGACTGGTATATGTTACCAAACATATCAAAGAACAATAATGTTGAAACCAGTACCAAATTATTTTTGTCAAATACTCTTATCCTGTGGCTTTAAATATTTATTTGACATTAAATGTTGTGTAGATGCAGCTTTGAGTGTTGAATAGAAGACAGAGTTAGTATTTGATTGTATCATGTTTGCACTATGTAAGTTCACCAGGCATCTAAATAAAGTTAATCAAGTTCATCACAACTGAAACTTAAATACCCAGAAGTTTATTATAATCATCATCACAGGAATTATCATTAGAAAGCTTTTGAATGGCTGTAATAAAAGTGATATTGAAACCAGCATCAAAGGGTTTGACAGGATATTTAATGTACCTATCAAACCCTTTTAATGCAAAATGGTTTCAATTATCCATTTAACATTTGCCAAAGCTGTAAAATTACTGCTGAAAGCTTTCATTAATATTTCAATTATGCAAAATTCTGCAAATGAGCCAAGGCAAATCAAAGGTCGGAGAAGCTGGAAACTTTGATTTCAATAGAACTCACTTAGCACATACCACAAATACAGGTTATTAAACTCCTAGATTGACCTTCAGTCTGTTAATTTTCTTTCTTGTCACGTAGAGTTGAGAATCTACTCAGAAGCAAGCCAGTGTATGCTAGAATCCCTTCCTGGAAAGTCTTATCATTATTTTCCCCTGCCAGGTCCTCACACCATATCAAAACCCCCACAAATGTTTTTTCTAGTTTGAACCCCCCTCCCCACTGCTCCAGAAATTTGTGTTTAGTTTCATACTTCCCCTTTAAAGTTTTGGCTGTTAAGACCCCCCATCCCCTAGGAATCTCCAATGACCATCCTTGGGGTGGGGATGGATATTTTCTAGAACCACACAATGTGAGACGCTGTGAGAAAAAGGTGACAATCCATGCTTAAATGCCGACTGAACCAATGCAATACCCTGCGAGCAGAGGCCCTTCGATCTTCCTAGATAAGTCGGGAAGAGGAAGGAACCTCTGCCAGCCGCCTCGACTTTCTCATCCACCGAAACGGATGAGTCAGTCCCGTTTGAAACCAGTTTTCCAGTTTTTGCTGAGTGCGCATGTGCTTTGTTAGAAATTGCTGACTAAATGCGCACCCACGGTACGTTCGGTACGCTAGTGAAGTTCACAACAGTGGACGTTTCTCTTTCGAAGGATGTCTTTAATGAAGCCGTTAAAAGTACACTGGGAAGAGTGAATACTCATGGAATAAGCAATCTCACACAACACCAGTCGAAGGCCTTGTTTCTGTGTGGTAAAGATTCTTTTGTCTGTTTGCCAACGGGCCATGACAAATCGCTAATTTACCAACTGGAACAAAAGAATCTGAGTTGCGGTTGCTTTCGGACCAAAAAATTTTACTTCTGGTTGGAGCGGGAGTCGATGTGAAGGGCTACACGAATGTGTACTTCAACGCTTATTTTTATGGCAAAATGACATTTATTTTGGTCAACGGTGAGACAAGCAAACGGCAAGAGAAACAATTATTTGCCAACTGGCGGCCGGTAAACGAAACGGTCTCAGTACAAAATATAATTTACCACATGACGGCTGAGAAGTTTGAATAGGAAACAAACTCGACACAAATGCGTTTTGTTGAATGAAAGCCGAGAATGCTGAGGACGAAAGAGACTCAACACGAAAATACTTCTGAATGATGGGGACAAAAAGAGGGACAAAATAAAATAAATATCTCGAAGACCAAGATTTCTATGCGAGACTTCCGTGACCTGCTAATTGGAAATCACTGGACTGTAACAACATGTTGACAGTCGACAAATCGCAGTTTCTTGATCAGCAAAAATATTTCAAGGCTGATTAGTTTGCAACCTGTGACATAAATTCCAACAGAATTATTTTCAGCCTTACGATTTCATTAAAGCTTTCCTCAACTCTCTTGTGTTACGACCAAAGTCAGAATAGTTTGTTGTGGACGCGGCTGTCATTCAGTAAACATGTTAATTGAAGCGAGGACGACAAAGCTCAGTTACATTTGAATTTAGCGCATGCTCAACAGGGAAAGTCGAGGCAGCTGGCAGAGGTACCTTCCTCTTCCCGACTTATCTAGGAAGATCGAAGGGCCTCTGCTCGCAGGGTACCAATGCAACAAACTTGTATTCGATTTCAGTTCATGCAAGGAAATGTCTCTTGATATGAAAACTTCTCTTGATTCTGTATTAATACTGAATTGTGACATTTTCCAGAAATACCTTGAGATTGAAGATCAGATTGAAGCTGATAAGAGGGATACCCTGAAGCAAATTGAAACGCTAGAACATGACAACAAAAGTCTGGAGTCACGCATCAAAAGTTATCAAGATCATAGTGAGTGATATATACAAATTCTAAAACTCATTAGTTCGTGAATTTGAAGGAAACAAAGTTGTGTGATGGGCTGCAGAAACCTCTCTCTTAATTAATTAGCATAGATTTTGAAGAAGCTTTTCTTTATTTAATGACATTTTTGAGAAGACACATCAACAATCAAACAAGTGTTTCATCAGGCTGTCTAACACCATGAATTTGATGACAAAAAACTCCACTATGCAAAGTTTTTTCAACTCTTTTTTTTGTTATATATGTATATATATATATATATATATATAACTTCAAATTTCTTGTGTGGAACGGTTTTCAGAGAGCGCTCAACTTTTTAGGAGCAGTATTAAATTATTCAAAAAGGTTCCAGGCTTCAAAAGTATTTCATCGATTTAATGCGACAGGTCTGTTTCGTATAGTCAATGGATGACCACACTCTTCAGGCAATTTTATCGAATGACCGTTAATTTAAATGCTGGCGGTTAAATACAAGATATAAGACATAAGATATAAGATATACGATATACAAAATGTGGTTGCTAGGTAGCAGTTGTGAAGATTACGTTACTTTAAGGTTTTTGAGTACAAATCTGTTTCTATGGGGGCATGAACTCGCTAATTCGTTACGTTTGTTTAAGCTGCAAAGATCTTTTTTACAGATAATAAACTTTTCATGGAGACAAAGGTTACATTTCTTGCTGATATTATTGTAAGGTTGACATTTTTTTAGCACTTTCCATTTAATTTGAAAGGCTTTTTTCGCGTCTTTTAGAGTCCAAATGTGTTTTGAAAGTTCAGTTTCGTTTCTTTTGTTGCTGTGCCGAAAGGATGCGTTGTGGTTTCTGTAGCGTTCTTTAAAGTTTGTTGCTAGTCCTACATACGATTCTGTGGAAGCTTCGCTTGTCACCGTTGCTTGGTAGACAACATTGGTTTGGAGGCATTGGCCTTCTAGGGGACATTCATTCTTTTTTCTACAGTTGCACCCATCGCGTGATTGCTGAGTAGGCACTGGTGTGACATTTGAGAGGATGCTTTTGTTATGCGATGCGATAGTGGACTTCATGTTTGGCATGCATGAGTAGCTGAGCTTGAGCGTGTGTCTGTTGAAGATCTTGTGTAGCGGGTGGATCTTGGGGAAGCATTTGCCAACAATACACAGAAACTTTCTTCCAAGGTTGGTTTTCAGATTTGAATTCCATGGCGGGTTGTACCATGTTATGTTTCGTTTTCGCTTTCTCTTATTTCTCGTTGTTTGTTGTGCTTCTGGGTGGTAAGTAAGCTTGTGGTCATATCCGCTTTCTTGAAGTGCTTTTTGGTAGGGAGGGATGGTTGCGTCGAAAACTTCTTTGCTAGATGAAATATTTGTTAATCTTTTGTTAATATTCAGCGGTATGTTCTTTAGTAATGCGGGGGGATGGTTACTCTGTCGGTGGACGTACAGCAATTTATTGTTAGGTTTCATGTAAGGTTGCCACTTGGGAGGTCGAAGGTCACGTCTAAAAAGTCAACGATCTTTTTGTTTGCGTCGATTGTGATTTTAAGCCCATTTGCTTTGAATGCATTGCTGACTTCTTGCTTAATCTTTTCAATTTCTCTGGGTGTAGCTCTACATACGGCGATGCCGTCGTCACGGTAGAGGCCTATTTCATGTTTGAATTTAGGCGCGATGAGGGATAGCATATACGCTCCGATCAGCTCACAAGTTTCTGCTCCGTCGTATGAGCCCATTGTCACGTCAAACATACTGTCACTGTCTCTTTTTGTCCATGGAGAGTTTTGATGGTACAGGAGTGATCTTTTTGCGTGGATGATGATTTCACGGTCTTCCTGGGTGACAGTTCGACCTCGCAAGGGGCAGCTACAAACCTTACATGAAACCTAACAATAAATTGCTGTACGTCCACCGACAGAGTAACCATCCCCCCGCATTACTAAAGAACATACCGCTGAATATTAACAAAAGATTAACAAATATTTCATCTAGCAAAGAAGTTTTCGACGCAGCCATCCCTCCCTACCAAAAAGCACTTCAAGAAAGCGGATATGACCACAAGCTTACTTACCACCCAGAAGCACAACAAACAACGAGAAATAAGAGAAAGCGAAAACGAAACATAACATGGTACAACCCGCCATGGAATTCAAATCTGAAAACCAACCTTGGAAGAAAGTTTCTGTGTATTGTTGGCAAATGCTTCCCCAAGATCCACCCGCTACACAAGATCTTCAACAGACACACGCTCAAGCTCAGCTACTCATGCATGCCAAACATGAAATCCACTATCGCATCGCATAACAAAAGCATCCTCTCAAATGTCACACCAGCGCCTACTCAGCAATCACGCGATGGGTGCAACTGTAGAGAAAAGAATGAATGTCCCCTAGAAGGCCAATGCCTCCAAACCAATGTTGTCTACCAAGCAACGGTGACAAGCGAAGCTTCCACAGAATCGTATGTAGGACTAGCAACAAACTTTAAAGAACGCTACAGAAACCACAACGCATCCTTTCGGCACAGCAACAAAAGAAACGAAACTGAACTTTCAAAACACATTTGGACTCTAAAAGACGCGAAAAAAGCCTTTCAAATTAAATGGAAAGTGCTAAAAAAATGTCAACCTTACAATAATATCAGCAAGAAATGTAACCTTTGTCTCCATGAAAAGTTTATTATTATCTGTAAAAAAGATCTTTGCAGCTTAAACAAACGTAACGAATTAGCGAGTTCATGCCCCCATAGAAACAGATTTGTACTCAAAAACCTTAAAGTAACGTAATCTTCACAACTGCTACCTAGCAACCACATTTTGTATATCGTATATCTTATATCTTATGTCTTATATCTTGTATTTAACCGCCAGCATTTAAATTAACGGTCATTCGATAAAATTGCCTGAAGAGTGTGGTCATCCATTGACTATACGAAACAGACCTGTCGCATTAAATCGATGAAATACTTTTGAAGCCTGGAACCTTTTTGAATAATTTTATATATATATATATATATTTTATATTGTATGTGATTTAATCAACTTGTCATGGCTCGCTTGTCTGGTTTTGGTGTGTTTTGTCGTTTTTTTGAGGTCATCCGTCTCTTCACTTTGAAAACCTTGTCATCTTCAATGCGGTTTTGACAGCGTGAACCTGGGTTTTCTGAAATTTCATTTGTGCAATCTCTCCCTTGATGTTTCTTTTTTTAGTTGAACGTCAGGATGAGAGGATAACAGAGATGAAGCGGGAATACCACACGCTCCATGAAAGACACTCTGAGGTGAGGTCTGGTTTTAGCTGTTTTTTTTTTGTAGCCGTGGGAGAGCAGTGCAATGTTGCAAAACATAGGTGACAATTCAACTTTTTTTTACAATTCTCAGCACAGTTAAGCATCACGAGAAACATTTTGCTGTGATTTGCTGGAAACATGGACTAGTCGAGATTCTATTTCTCCCAACATTGTGAGATAAATGGCACCTTATAACATGTACCGTATTCTGCAATTTGATAATTGCATTGATAGCATTGCATTGCAAGTTTTTGGGAAAAGTTACCCTGTGTAGCAGTGCTTTTAGAGGAGTCTGTATTTGTGAGGTACCTAAAACAAGGTGACCACAGGTCAGGAAAAAAGTGGGTATGGAAATGTTTTTCAAGGTCAGGGAAAAGTCCAGGAATTTTGATGTAATTTAGAAAATTAATTGATGCTTTGAATTTAAGTCAGGAAAAATGAGCCTTGTTCAGGGAAAACTGAAATTCTAACGGTACTGATTTGTTAGTATAAAGGGTAGTAGAAAAATTTCACTTCACCTTGGCAATTTTCTGTGGCAATTAAAGAACAGTTTAAGGTACTGACTGCTCTACAGGGTTGGAGTTGGCTTCTATATCTGACTTCTGTATAGCCAGTTCCTGTTCTTTACTTAGTACTGTTTTAGTTTTCATTCTAGTCTTACGATAAATAATTAATCAATTAACATATAATTTTCTAATAAATTTTTCACTTTTGCATTGTATGTGCATTTGATCACATACACATGAGATTTGTTCAATATAAATTACAGTTATTATTATAGGTCATCATTATTATTTAGCTGATCATGAAAATTTAGGTTTTACTGGTAAAAAGTCAGCAGTTGGAAAACTGATCTCTGTGGTAGCCATGTGTGAGGAGAAGTTTGACTGTTCTGCACAGGTCTAGTCAGTAGAATAACTAAGTTTATTTTCTCTTAGTTACTCCATCAACACATGGAAAGGCTACAGAGGGATGACAGAAAGCCTCCAGGGACACCGTCAGATACTACACCTAATAAAATTCTTTTTAGGTAACTAAACTAGCAGCAGGGTTTTCAATAAGGGCCGGCAGCTGGCGAAACTCGCCACCTATTTCACATGAACTCGCGGCCTGTTTGATTGAGAAATTACTTCATATTTTATGACTAACATGAGAAATGTTCGCCACAAAACACGATCACTGGATCGGACAAGATTTATTCGTGAAAAACAAAAGAATTTTACGTGAACTCTGAGTAATTTTAGTGGCGATTTGTGTTTCCTGTTTGCATTCTAAGAGGCCCAAATCTCCAAAATTTTCTGGGGAAGCATACCCCAGGATCCCCCTAGAATCTCAGTAGTTCATTCTCTGCCTACTCCTAAAATTTTGCCACTTACTCAGATTCCTTTTGAAAACCCTGTAGCAGTAACCAAGTATTACTGGAGGGCATTTAAAACCTTAAATTACCTTCAGTTTGACTGGTCTATTTTATGCTGACATGCACATGTATGTTGTAGTTAAAATTAGGTTCAATTTTTATTTTCCTTTGTCTTTTACTTATCATCTCCCCTCCCCCCCCCACCATTCATTATTATCATCATCTGAATAGCCTTCAATACCCCCCCAGTAGTTGCCTTTAAAGATTTTACCCACAAACTCAAAAGTTAGAACCACCTTGCACTCCATGATATACAGGGTCACACAAAAGTACCATGCAATAGCTTTCATTCGCTAGATGGTGAAAAGCCCGACCCTTTGTTTCGGTTGTCCTTTAATAACTGTTCTAGAAGAAGTGGTTCCGCCAAAGTGTGAATAGGACAAAGAGTTAGAATATCTCGCAACATTGTTTTTGGAAACAGAGGAGACACCTGCCACTCGTATTACAGGCTATTTTGTCAATATCGTCCCTAATTTACCAGTCAGCACATTGTTTGGTGCAGTTTACTCGCAAAAAACCGATAATGACACAAAGCGTGAAAACCGATGTTTGCTGACGTGTCGGCGGACGCCACCCATCACTGGCGAGCTGGTTGGAAAAGTTGACCAACCAAACAAACTGGAAACGTTTGTTTGCCAATTGAAGATAAAAAATCCTATCCAACCCAACCAAACAATATTGATCCCAATAGAACACAGCCTTAGAGTTTTCACCTGTTGTTATACAGCAGGCCAAGAGCAGTGTCATCAGAATCTCCGAGATCCCCCACCTTGGAAACACATGTGAACTCCTTGGGAGAGTTAATACCCCCTGGGACATCCCCAGTGATACCCAAGAGTCCTGATACAGAGATGCTTCCTGGGTTTCCTCGCCGAGGAGATGCCAATGAGATGTCACTTGAAGAGGAACAGCTTGTTAATGAGGGAAAAGGTTTGTAGGTTTCTTTATTGGTAATCAGTGAGTACTATGTCTTGGCTGTAGTTTTGAACTTAGTGAAATTGCACAGATAAGTTAAATTGAAAAAATTGAATCTTCAAAACTTCTGTCATGATATCTAATTACAGTGGAAGGTTTGGTTAAAGTTTATAAAACCTGATCACTATTAGCATATTGTGTGCACTTCTTACTGCTTGAAAATCTCACACTTTCAACAACCAAAAGGTAAAAATCAATGGAAAGACCATCAATTTGTGTTTTAAAATGACTGAAGAGCATAACTGTGGTATTTGACTGTGAATGGTTCGAACCCAAGAGTCATATCATAAGTTGGTAAATTACAATCGTCCGGGTGAGTGTAGTCCTGAGAAGGACTGTTTGCGGTGACATTGACTGACATTTCAACAACCAGAGCGGAAGTCATCATCAGAGTCAAGTGAATTGTGAATCATCAGTAGATGTTATAAAAACGTATTACTAACCTATTACTGCTACTCACAAAGCTATTACTACTCTGCGACAACTACTGACGAACGTTAAGGATAAAGATGAACCAAAGGACAGACAGGGAGCAGTTTACAAGATCAAATGCTGCGACTGCCAGGCCGCTTACATTGGTGAGACTGGCAGAAATTTGAACATTGGACTGACTGAACACAAACGAGTGACTAGAAATGGGAACATCAACAATCACATTGCTGGGCACCATTTAAAAACAAACCACAGAATCGACTGGGACTCTGCTTAATGTATTACCTACAGTACGAAGTACCGTATTCACCCGCGTATAGGCCGCACCCGCGTATAGGCCGCACCCGCGTATAGGCCGCACCCCAAACTTGTGACCTAATCTTGGGGAAAAAAATAATTTCTTAACTATACAAGAAGAAGAATAGAGTTTTGAGTCGAGAAACTAATGAGCTTGTCGCTTGAGTGATCTAACGAGAAATGAATCGGACAAACGGACCAAACTTGATCGCGAGCGTTATTGTTTACAGATCCAACAAGTGTGTCGAAAAATGAGGTGCAAGCGTCGCCGTTTTGTGCGATCAAATAATGGCAAATGATACACAAGTGTTTAGAATTCGCTGCTCCTTTCCTCATAGGATAAATTAACCACTTTGAGTTTTTAATGTTACGGAAATTGTTGCGATAATTCTCAAAACGGCTATTTGACAAAACGCTCTAACGTAAAGTCGTTCGAAAAAAACTCAAGCTTTTCCATGTTGTTGTGTAAAATAGGCATTTCATGGGCTCAGCATAGTGACAAGCTTTGTATCAGCGATGCTAAATTTCCGATTGTTTAAGAATTTACACATCTACAGGTGAAACAGGAAGGCAAAACGTCTGTCGAGAGTGAGAGTTGCATCAAAAGCATCGTTGCGTTATGCATTGTGTATTTTTAACAAGGTTTCAAATTTCACTTTTGACGTATGCAAATTAATGTGCGTAGGGGTGAAAAACATCACTTCTTATTTATCGCTGAAGACATGACAATGTGTATTAAACTTCGAAACTGTGATATTTTATATCAGTTTCATTTATGACTTTATCTTTTTATGACGGGTTCAGTGTATTTTTCGTGTAGTTCGGCAAATAAACAAACACGGTTTCACGTGAACGGCATCGAAAGGGCTTCTTGGCTTGACATGCAAACTTCGTTGGACTTCATCCAATAACAAACATTCGAAACTAGATACACTCATTGCAGCGGAGAGAAGCAAAATTCTTCGAAGACATGGATTAACTTGACCTCATACGATACATTCAATCAAACTGTCAAGCTTTCAGTAACTTTGTTGACTCTGTGTGTGTCGGGAAATTTTGCATGTTAATGTAATGAAAACTCTTGTACCCGCGTATAAGCCGCACCCCAAATTTTGAACGTTTTTTTTCCTTGAAAAAAGTGCGGCCTATACGCGGGTAAATACGGTACTTTCAACCAATCACAGTGGAAAGCTGGTTTACTAACTTAGAACAAACACCACTGAACCATTGCCTACAACTACCTGCACCTTAGTGTTCGCAGCCAGTAACATCATGGCTTAACTGACACACGGCCAATAACATCGTGAGTTTGCCAACCAATCAGGACAACGACCAGAGACTTAAAAAATCTACTGATGATTCACAATTCACTTGACTCTGATGATGACTTCCACTCAGATTGTTGAAACATCAGTCAATGTCACCTCAAACAGTCCTTTTCAGGACTACACTCACCTGGACAATTGTAATTTACTGACTTATGTGATATTTGAGTACCTCAACCCCTGAGAATGGTTTAAAGTGCTACTATGATGAAAATTTCTTGTTTTGTTTTCAACTTTTTTAATCTTCAAACTGTTCAATATAAATCGCGATAACTTAGATCGATATATGCTTACACAGCCCAGGAATATATGTCCAAAAACCGTGTTAAACCCGTCCACCATTACTCAGTTCGCAAAAGAGAAGCCTGCGAATTTCATGGAAGTGGTTTTATTTCTAACCACGTGAATTTTGCTGGTGACGTAGAAGTTTCAACCATCGCCACAACAAAGGCCGGAGAAGAGTATAATAAGAGAGGCGAAAATAGAGAACCAAGCATTGCATTGGATGGATGTGCTTTCCATCAAATTTGTTGTCCAGTTCTTTTGAGAGCGATTTAGAACAAAGTTTTTTTGGCGAAGTCGGCTAACGCGCAGAAGTCGTGCCATATGATGACAGTTTAGAGCTCGCTACCAAAGAGGAAGCCGTCTCACAATGCAAGAATGGATCAAGAGGCCGAACAAATATCCTAATTATCCCAAATCGCAAACACTGAAATCCTTCTGATAATACAACAAATTTAATTGTTTCAAATGTCTGTCGTGTTGGGGTCGTCAGCTGTTTCTTATTCTTGCTTTTTTTCTTGTCGATACAGGTTGAGTTTGTTGTAGTTATGTTCATAGATTTGTTGCAGAAAGATTTTAGACCTAAAATAATAAATCTTATAAGAATAAGCTCTCCCTTGTATAAGCTCTCCCTTGTAAAAGAAAAGCCCACATAACACTACAAGAAAGTTTTTTGAATAAATATGGAGAGCCGTGAGCCTAACATGCATTCGGAATTTTATAGATTAGACAAAAGGTCGAGGAAAATAAATTCACGTAAACGAAGTGATGTCGCGAATCGCCCACGAGTGTAATTGTGCGAACACGGTAATCTTACTACCTAGTAAACAAGTAAATGCGAATTAATAGAGATAAACTCTGATTTGCCATCAGAAGTCTAGGTATAAGCTGTAGAATAAGCCGTCACATCGAAAGCGTTACTGAGAGAAGTGGCTACCCCGAACGCGGTGAAAGCCTCAAGAAATTATAGCAACTTTGGGAGCTCGCTACGCTGTACGCCAAGAAAAATTAATTGAAGTATAAAAGAGATACAAATGTATTAGGAGCTGGCTACGTGGTACGCGGAGAGAGATAAATTGAAACGTGCGAGGGATGTTAGGAGCTGGCTACGTAGTAAAAAGAACAAGCAATACACAGTAAGGTTTGTTATGGTCGATTAAGCTCGGTTGTTTATATTTTCACATTATATGTGGCTGAGTAATTCAAAGAAATTTCAGTTTATAGAACGAGGAATACACGGTGATGTTCTGTTATGGTCGACTAGTTTATAGGAACTTCAAATAATATTCTTTTAGCGGAAGTTTAAGTGGGGATGTTTATAGTACGCGGAATACACGGTAATGTTTTGCTATTTTCTGTTTACGGCGTACCACATTGCCAAGTTGAATATAAATAAATTCTGCGTATCGCGGAGCTGGCTTGGCGGCGACACAGAAAATAGTTTATGTAAAGGGGCACATATTTATGCAGTTAAGCCGAAATCTGTTTGGACTGATACATGTATATGCACAAGACAACCAAGCGAAGTATCTCTTAGGTATGTGAGGAAATGTGTATCTTACCGTACATGTGATGTGAGCACAAACGGCAAATAAATATTCGCCCACCATTTGACGATCACGCTCAGATATGATTGCTGATGTTTTTCTTCCTGATGGCTGGAACTGATCCTGGTTTCAAATATTTCCTTGTACCTTTCTCATATAATGCTTGAGTAAAACATTCAGCCGTAAAATGCACATAGCAAACAGCTGAGTGTCCAAACGGATTGAAGTCCTTCCGGTGCACGCAAACGAAGCTTTTCTGCTTAAAATAAACGTACCCACTCGTCGGTGAACTGTGAATGGAAATTTCCAATTCATCGATGCTTTCTTTGCCGTAATCTCCAACAACAGAGCGCCGACCACGCATACTGCAGCTCAAAAATGAAGAAATGAATCTAGTGACCCTCACACCTCTCGGAATGCATAAGAAAGTAGCCACGTTAGTTTTGTTGTGTTGAGACTTCTACATCACTTCCTCTCTGGGCAAGCTCCACCCAACTCGTCCTGGTCATTTTTGAATTGAGTAATGGCGGCAAGCCGAATTCGAAAATTACAGTTAAAATAATCGGACTTCCGTACAAATTTCGACTTAAAACTTTGCACAGTGAGTAATATGTACTTATATTTTCGAAATATGGATAGAACAAAAAATTCATATTTTTGATCATAGTAGCACTTTAAACATTTTTCTATCATTTCTACACAGGTAAAGGAACTGAGAAGACAACACAAGAAGTTTTACCTGCCAATCAGAACAATCAAATATCCAATGGCGAAGTTAGTGTAACAGGAATGAATATTGCCAATGAAAGACTTGATGTAAGCACTAGTGACGTTATGGTCAAAGGCTCACGCTCAAGTACAGCAAGCTCACTACAGAGCTTAGATACCAGCACATGTAACGTAACAGACGTTGACAACATGCCAATCATGACTGTGACAGATGTGGAAAGAGCAATGTCAGGAGAGACTCAGATGCCACCTGATGGTGGTTTTGTTAACCTGAGTAATGACGCAGTGGCTATCATGGCTTCAACACCTGAGCTAAGCCCTAATATGTCATCGTCCCCAGTGGATGTAATTAGGAGAAGTGGGGTCAGACATGCAGAGCGTCCGATTTCCCTGGACTTAGAGACATTACCGGAGGGTGTCAGTGCTCATTCACTGTTTGCTGAGTTGTCCGTTCAAGAGCCAGACATTATTGGGCAGGTGGATACTGGGGCCGATATCACAACCATGGTTGGTGAATTGGACACTGTGTTAAAAGAAAACAAGGAGTTATTACAAACAAAGTAAGAATTCAATGTTTAGACAGTATATTGAAATCTTTTGTTGTATGAAGACAAACAAATAAACAAAAAAGTTATTTACTCTCTCATTTATGGTTTAATTTGTAGAACAAGACTTGTTACTCAAAAGAATGACCTTTTGAAAAGGGTCGAAGAACTGTCCAAGTAAGTGAACTCCTGTAAAATATTATCCAATGATTAAAAATAACTGGCTAAACCGTTAAGCCTAATTTCAGGTGGCATAAAAAATTATCCTTATTAATTTCCACATGTTCAGCTTATTAATAGTTGAGAGGAATTGGTTAGATATTTAGTGGTCTGTATCACTAACTTTATATTACCATATTTTCATTTATTTATAATTTGATTTCATAATAATTTTGTTATTTTTTATTTGATGTGCTACTGAAATACAGGTAGATAGAGGAGTGTTCAAATTGTTGTGACAAGAAAGCCCAAAAGAAAATCAAAAAATGCTTATTAGAATTAGCATCCTTGTTGAAGTAGAGTGTTACATTTACAAGGATCCAAAATTACAACAAATTGCACCCTTAATTGCTAGTCTCAAAGATAAATGATTGAATGCTTGCACAGAGTATCTGCATCTGTAGTGTTGAAGAATTTGTGTATGATTTGTTCTGTTAACCCTTTAAGCCCTGATATAAAATGCATATTCTCCTTACTGTTCTCTATACATTTCTTATGGAACAAGTAGGGAGAATTTGTCTAATTATCAAGACATCTAATCCTTGGTGATCACTTTCTATATTCTCGTCACTTGAATGTTTGAACAAGTAGTGATAATGTAAAGGGAAATTTCATTTTCGTCAATGTTAGTGCTTAAAGGGTTAACCTCCCACAACTGTCAGCACTCTGTTTGGTAAATATTTTGTGTCTTTAAAAGAAGGGTGGAAAAAACTTGATGTCTTGAAGGGTATATTAAAAATAAGATTGATAGCAAAGCCTAGAGGATACAAGCATAGCATGAGCAAAGTGGCAGTTCTGTGATATTGAATATCCTTTGTTTGTGTCCTCTGGGATGTTAATTTTATGCTGTTAGCAACTGTCACATCTAACTTGCTTATGCTAGGCAACAGACATCAAACCCACTGTAAGTACAAGACTATTGAATATAGCATTACTGATGTTGTAGGATTTTAAAACATGTTTTAAAATGCCACCATGCTCACTACATACTGTATAGTATATATCATTTGATTTTGGCACGTTGTAAACTGCCAAGTTAAAACAGAGTTGTAAGCAAAAGTTGAACCATGGTAATCAGCCTTAAGGAAAGATGCTTGTCTGCCACCAGGGCAGAATTTTGCTTAATTTATGTATATTTTCTTAACGTTAGCTTCTTTTCTGGACTTTCAATCTGAAATACGGTAACTCCTGTCCTTGTGTTTGCTGTCATGTTGTTTTTTTGCTCGAAAAGAACTTTTCACTGCATTGTTTATCTCTAACCAGGAATATTTTTGGGTTCCAGTAAACCATTAAAAGTATCCAACAAAACGTGATGAACTTAACTTGGCAATGGACTGGCATCCATTCCAGGGGTAGTAGTAATAATCCTTTTATCCTAATTTCGTGTGAACATAAATCCCAGTTAAACTCACTTTGAGTCACCATTGGGTCAACTGTATATTTTTCTTTTCTACCTTTAACCATTCTAGTGAAAGGGACTTGGCTAAAGATGATGTTGTAGGACTCCAGGACACAAAGAACAGACTTACAACTCACATATCAGAGCTTGAACAGGAACTCAAGAGGTATATCTGCAGCTGTAAGATTTATCTGTTGTAAATGTAGTCAGAAGATGTCATAAATAATTATCAATGACTATACATTAATAGTGGTTGAAACAAAGGTACAGAATCAAAGGCTTTTGCCAAAGTCATGATCATTGTTTACATCTTGCAGCTAGGTATTCAGACACCCAATAAACAAACTGCTGAAGTTATGTAGAAAGAGTAGTTTATTTTGGTTTACACCCGAAGAATTTTCTGGAAAATTTCTAGAAAATCCAGGCAAACATTCCAGCATGAAGCTTGCTTGTTCTAAGTTTGTTGATATTGTAACTTTTTTTTTTGGCTTTTTAGGGTCAAAATGGATGCAGAAAAGGCAACTGTTGCTTTAAAAGAGGTAAAAATTGGCTATCTTTTCAAGGAAAACATTATTTCCACATTACACGTTGTGTACATGTGTAGAGTGAAATGGGGACTCAAATTTATTGCTGCTTACTCTTGTGTCCAACCAATCATCTTAAGTCAAACTGAGGATCGAGAACTGCTTTGAGTTAGTTAATTGACTCATGTAACCACAAAAAAAAGAAAACATTTGAGCTGACTCCATTGAGTTTATTGCAAGCATGAAAACACCCCAAAAGTAGGCAAGTTACATATGACCTTCATCACACCATGCAGGCTTATTGCTCCAACCTTTGAGTTACAGAGAGGTCCACTGCAGTCTATAATCTTGATTAATCCTCTCCATTTCCCCGCATGGAGACAGGGACAAGATGGCAGAAATGCTCCCTCTCCCCATTCCCCTTATTCAGTGTTGTAGGGGAAACTAACTGGGTATGTTATTTTATAGGCTAATGTTTCAGCAGCTCATCGTAAGAGGTTCACACGAGTTGAAATGGCTCGAGTGCTAATGGAGAGAAACCAATACAAGGAAAGACTGATGGAGCTTCAAGAGGCTGTGAGATGGACAGAAATGATCAGGTAAGTATGGTGTGATGTTGCAGTCACTGTGATGCTAATAACGCCATGCAGACTGTTAAGTAGAGTTGAAGGGCTTGGTGGAAAAAGGGTGTAAGTGACAATCTGAGGTTGAAATCTAAATTGTTCCAATTTCGCTCAACTTTGGAACACAGGCTGATTTTCGTGTAAGAAACATTGTCATGCATTTATTTCTTGACCTGAGAGCTTAAATTCAAAGAATTAGCCTATTAATTTTGCTTAAAACGGAAACAAATAAAACAGTGGAAGAACTGATTCTTGGTTGACTTCTTTTGTTTTTGTTCACACAGAGAACAAAAAAAATCATTCATGCTTCACTTCTGAATCAGTGAGTTCAGTCTTTTTAGAAAAAGTGATAGGCTAATTTTTTGCATTTAAGCTCTCAGGTTGAGAAATAAACACACAACTATGTTTCTTAGGTGAAAAACCAGCCTGTTTGCCAAAGTTGAGCTAAATTGGAACAATTTTAGATTACAACCGCAGATTGCCATTTATGCTCTTTTTCCACTGACCCCTTTGATTTTCCAAGTGAGAGTAGTTCTGAGAATGACTGTTGGTGGTGACATGGATTAATGTTGTGACGACCTGAGAGGAGGTTATCATTGGTTCAAGTAGTCTGTTTAACATCACTTGGTGGTGTTTATGTTTTACAGTTGAACCCCCTGGAGGCGCCCACCCAAAATGTCAATCCTAAGTGGTCATTTACGAAAGGTGGTCGCTTATGAAAGGAGAGTCCACAGTCAAATTTTTGATATCCTAATTTAGTTAGTTTCAGAGGTTTACTGTCAATAATCCATGCACAGACTGACGTAAACGTAAAATTAATGAAGTGTAATCACTCTTTCATAATACTCACAAATTGACAGTTCAATGCACTTGTCTTTGTGGAGACCAGTTGTCTCAAGTATGTACAACACCACTCTACACAATTTGCACCCGGTTTGACTGGATCATGTGTCAAGTTGTCACTCATCAGAGGTTAACACAATAGAAAAATCCAAACTGTCAACCCAGAAAGTGGCCGCTTACGAGAGGTGGTCACCTATGAGAGGTTCCAATTATAGTGATTTAACGCTCACGTCGCAAGTGGAGGTTAGGTGCCCAAGGGGCCCGGGGGCTGCAATTGCAATCACACTGCCAAGGCGCCAGAACACCCGACTGGCCTACCCAAACCTGCAACCCAGCCACGAGCCCCCGGCATCTGGCCCCCGAACCCGAGCACGGGTAACACTCATGCCCAAATGGCTCAGTGGAAGAGAACTATACTCTAGGACCCAGATAAATGGCCCGGTCACAGGGGAGGGAGGGAAGGGAACGCTGAGAAAGCTACTCCACACTAAACAATACCACGCCGATCGAACAACGAACAACAAATGCAAGCACATGGGATGGTTATGCATGTACCAAACAGAAACACCGCTGGACGGAATTCGGCCACAGCACTTCAGCAACCATATGAGCGCCACTAATGCCACAAGCATACGCCAAAACGCTAAACGCTTGAAACACGGTACTGACAAGGCTCTTGCTCCTTGTCGTTAACTATGTTAAATTACATTTAACTGTATTTAATGCCCACGTCGCAAGTGGAGGTTAGGTGCCCAAGGGGCCTGGGGGCTGCAATCGCAATCAAACCCCAAGGCGCCAGGACACCCGACTGGCCTGCCCAAACCCGCAACCCAGCCACAAACCCCCCGCGCCAAGCCGAAGGAACCTCCGGGTTGGGACCAACCCGAAGCCCCCAAAGACCCCAACCTGAGGCACCTAGCTCCACGTAAAGGCTCAAGGGTACTAAATACCTGTCATGCCACCAACTGACTAGAGACACGGACAATTGAGCTAACTGGAGTACGGATATAGATCTGGTACGCATCACTGGACTAACGCCCTAAAGTCTTGATAAGATGATCTGGAACACCACGGACAGCTGCCGTAGTTGCTGCCCCAATCCGGAAGCTGTGGCCAGAGTACGAGCCAGAGCAACCCTCTGCGTGTAAGATCGACTGCACTGAGGATGACAACTGCTGCCGTGTGAGCGGACAACCATTGCTAAACATGAACAGCGGCCCTGGAGTAGATCCACGCTGAGAAAGGTAGTTGCCTAGTGCCACAATGGGACAAACTGAGTCAACACCATGCCCCAAGTAGATATCACAACCCGCCCGAAAGGGGTCTGTCTTACAACACTTGATACGGACCTTAAAACAAGTGGGGTTCACCAACGAATCTGCTTGCAGGTCACTGACTGTCATGTGGGTGCTAGGGTGGAAGGCAGAGTTCACCGTGAATTTCCCAGCCCGTAAAAAAAAAAACGAAAAAACCCAAGCAGCACGCGGCCCACAACATCACATGGTCTGCTGTGGATAGGTCCAGAGAGCACTGGATAACCCTCAAATGATCTATTGTGATAGGAAGGCGTCTCGGAGACACAGGACCCTGAACACGCTTAATGCCCCTGAGTAAAGGCTGCAAACGAAGACACCTCAGCAAAGGATCCGGAAATCCCTGGTCAATGTAGAGGGAGCGTACTGCTGAAAGATAGACCTTAATGGATGAGTGGTTTAAATTGTCGGCCAACACTGTGGCAAAGCGCATAAGAGTCTCCTCATCGGCTGGAGGGAGGGAGCCATGCTGATTTGCGCGACCATCCTGGCGGCAAAAGTTTATGTAGCGGCGCTGGGCGGAGAGATAAACTCGCCAAGTCGAAGGTGCAAGTCCCTGGGTAAGGAGAAACTGGCACTTCTGAGTCAAGACGTCTGAAGAGCAGCCAGGAGGGAGGCAGGAATCTGGGCTGGTGCTGCGTCGGAATGGGGCACCAAAGCTCTGAACCATTGAGAGCCCCATTGAGAGCCCCATTGAGAGCCCCACAGAGCAGCTGCTATGACGATTGGGAAAAGTTCCTTGTACGCAATTGATGATGACCTTTGCATGGCAGACCAAGCACCACAGAACCAGTGGGATTTAAAGATGGCTCCATACCCCAGAGAGCCGGATGCATCGCAGGAGACCTGGAAGTCTGGGAGAGGGGCCCATGTGGGCATACAAAAAAAACTCAGGCCATCCCAGGTTTGAAACAGCTCTCGCCACCATGTTAAGTCCCGCTGGAACTCCCGGTTCAGCCTGATCGGGTGATCATCACGGCGGAAGGCGCAGAGCAAGTTAATCATGCGACGAAGGAATGCCCTGCCCTGAGGCGCAACCTTGCAGGCATGATGGAGGTGACCGATCAGAAGATTCCAGCTCCCAACGCTTACAGAAACGCTTAGTAGCCCACTCTTCCAACAGTGCAATGATCCTGTCTCGCTTATCTGCTGGAAGGCGAGCCTGCAATTTTTCTGAGTCCAGTTAAATCCCAAGCATGGTTAAACAAGTAACTGGTCCCTCCAACTTGTCAGGATGCAGGGGAAGGCCCAGTTTTTTTACACAGTTAAACACACTTCTGTAGGTTATTGTGACAGATGGGAGAAGCCGACGGGCCCAAGGTAAGAAAATCATCAAGGTAGTGACGGAGGAAGTCAACACCGTAATTGTGAACCAAAATCCATTCAACTAGATCTGCAATGGCTGTAAAAATAAACGGCGCTGACTGTAGTCCGAATGGGAGTGCCATATCCACAAAATATTGTCCCTGCCACTTCATCCCTAAAAGGGGTCGATCCTCCGGGTGGATTGCAACATTCCTGTAGGCCGTCGCCATGTCAAACTTTGCCATAAGAGTTCCTCGACCAAGAGTCATTATGCCCTCAATGAAGGCATCCACCGAAACATACTGGACTGTAAATGTGGGCTTAGGGATGCCATCATTAATGCTGTGCCCCTCTGGCGATGACAAATCCAAGATCAACCGCCATTTGCCCAGCTGATTATTCTTGGGTATCACTCCAAAGCGACTGATGTGCAGAGGCGCCACTGGTGGAGAAGGAAACGGGCCAGCCACCCAGCGGGCAGAGACTTCAGATTGTAGATAAGAGTCGATCACCGATGGATGTTCCAAAGAAGAGCGCATGTTGGAGGAAGCTGATTTCAGGGACACAGAGGAAGCCTCAAAACCTATCCGAAATCCTTCCTGAATTCCTGAAATTACAAACGCTACTGCTGACCTATCCGGGTGATGGCGCAACTCTAATTGGAACCGATCCAGACACAATGGTGGGCTGAACCAGAACAGGAACTGAACAAAACAACTTAGCCCCACGCGGCAGTTCATTCTGTTGGCGAGGCAA
This sequence comes from Siderastrea siderea, assembly GCA_964030785.1. Classification (NCBI taxonomy): domain Eukaryota; kingdom Metazoa; phylum Cnidaria; class Anthozoa; order Scleractinia; family Rhizangiidae; genus Siderastrea; species Siderastrea siderea. Next base: position 11,481,044 of record OZ034972.1, on the reverse strand, counting down.
CGCAACAGGACTATGTAGACTATATACTGTGGCATCACAAGGTGCTTGTTGCCCGTCAGTACCATCCTCCTCTCCCACCTGGGGAGGGCGAACAGGAGCGATGTCCGGCGGAGCGGGGAAAGGGGCAATCGACCTTGGCATGTTCCCCTTCACAATTGGAGCACATATGGTGGAACCTGCACCTCCCAAATGGCCACAGGCACTTTCCATTGTTCCAGGAGCGGCAAAAGGGGGTGCGCACACTTGTGTCACGGCTTCCCGCTGGAGACTGGGATGACCCAGGCAAGGAAGACAGCCACTGCTGTGGCGAGGATGTAGCTGGGGAACGCAAATGAAAATTATACAATCCAGATTCATTTTGGACCAGTCACTCAGGCCTGACGCAGCTGCATCCTTTCTGAACGCCAGATCGTATTCCAGCCACGCTGTGCCTGAGAATTGCCGCGCTGTCTGAATGATCAGTAACTTGTACTTCATCAAATCTGACCAACGATGCGGATATAATGCACAAGTAACCATCTGGAAAATGGTGAAAGCCTCCGTCCAAGTCAAAATATCGTCTATTTTCACTTGGCGACGTTTCGATTTAGACTCCAATAGCTTTCCTTCTAAGAACGCCTGAGGCTCCAGCTCCACTGCTCGGAGATTGACCGACAGCAGATCAGCTAACTCCACGAACTGGCCTTCCGTGATTTTGCTACCAGTTTAGCCGGGATTGGGGCATGACCAGGACCAACAATAAATGCCTTGTCTGCCTTAGGCCACAAAAGTAGGCACAAATGAAGGCAACATGAACGTACCTGAAGACTGCGCCGAAGATCCTGAAACCACGCTAACAGCACTCGTTACAATGGGTGATGCGGAGGAGCTTGGCGGTGTGAAGCTAGCGGCTGGTGAGGGGGCGTTCCCTTGAATCGAAGCTGCGATGGTGGGCAGCGAGCTACCGAGAGCGCGAACCACAGTGTCAGCAATCGAATCCGCTGATAACGGTGGCCCAGAGCCTGCAGAAGCAGAAGCAGGCGCTATCAGAGCGGGCGAAGATGGTGGCACGCCTTCCGGAGTCAATCCCGCGGACAAACTGTTGTTAGTAGACCGTGTTGGAGGCGGCATACTGCAACCACGTGCGCGGCAATAAACGAACTCAGAACAAACCAAATAAAGACCACGGCAAGCAGCGAGGAAAGAGGAAACCACGGACGAAGATCGCCAAACTTCCACAGTAACCGCAAACAGCGACGGTGACAATAGTTTATCAACGAAAACAGGCAGCAACGCCGAGGAAGTGGAACGCCAAGTTGTGACACATGCAACGCCACTAGAAGCGAACAACAACTTGCCGACAAGGGAGGCCAAAGCAAGATGGATGCATGAAAAAACGAGAAAATCCCAGCCAGCAAACAGAGAACACTTTTAGTATCCGAAACAGCAACGGTAAACGCCAACGAATTGACAAACAAAACAACGCCACACTAAACACCAAACAACGCCACGCCATTCGAACAAGGAACAACAAACGCAAGCACATGGGATGGCTACGCATGTACCAAATGGAAACACCGCTGGACGGAATTGGGCCCCAGCACTCCAGCAACCATATGAGTGCCACTAACGCTACAAACATACGCCAAATGCTAAACACTACGAACAAATGCCAAAACGCTAAACGCTTGAAACACGCTACTGACAAGGCTCTTGCTCCTTGTCGTTAACTATGTTAAATTACATTTAACTGTATTTTACTGACAAAATTATGGTATTTTGGAAAAGTGGTTGCGGACGGCAGATGGTTGCTTACGAGAGGTGGCCGCACAGGGAGGTTCCACTGTATTTATGTTGTCAGATGGTTGTATTTATGTCTTATCAATATAACATCAACTGATACACAAACTGCTCGACTTTGAAGTTGGTTGTCAAACATCAGTCATCGACATTAACACCAGTTTGTCTCAGAACTAATCCCACTTGGATGATCACACTTGACAGACCGCTGAGTCTTCTGGGTTTTAAGCCATTTACTAAATAAAATGGCGAACCCAAAAGTATGCAACATATTCTGATAATACTACAGGAAAGTGCAGAGTGCTAAAAATAGTCACATAACAACTCTAAAAGTGGCATGTGATGGGTCACAACCCCACGGAGGGGGGGCACTTGAGCCATGTTTGGGTATAGGGCTGCCACTGAGAGTTTGAAACCCTGACCCCATTTTGGACAAAAAAAAAAAAGCTCTAAAATACCTACCCTGTGTAGGACAACACCCTTCATTTTAGGTCCACCCTGCTTAGGACAGACACATAAAATTATATACCCTGTTCAGGACAAAGACGCAAGAAAAAGCATACCCTGTCCAGCGACACTTCCCCGAATAAGCCATATAAGGAAGTACCCACCCCCCCCCCCTCCCCGGCTCACAACACAATGTACATTCCAGAAATGGAATAATAAATCTCCTGGCGTTGATGGTGTATTTTCATTTTTTTCCTTTACAGAGCATCAAAAGAGAGAAACCTTGAATTGCAACAGAAGAAGAAATCATCCATTTGGAAATTGTAAGTTTTGTTTTTCATATTATCAGTTTCCAAAGGTGAATTATCAAACTTCCAAAACGAGACTTTACTTGGAAGTTTAATTCTTAGGATTTATCAGTGCCTTAAGGTTCTCTTCAGGACAGTGCCTCCTAATACAGATGTATTTTTGCAAAGGTTATGACTATGGGGAAAAAGTAGATCTTAACAAGGGTTATTGGAACCAAAAAAGTAAAATGTGGGTAACCATGCATTTTTCAGAGATAATTAAGCAACCATAATTCTCAAAATGTGTTGAGATACAAAGAATGTATGGCAATTTCTTTGCAAATTTAAGCTCAATTATCTCTGAAAAATGTGTGGTTACCCCCAATTTTCTGTTTGGATTCTGGTAGTCCTTGCTAAGTTCTGCCATTTCCAAATAGTCATAAACCACGCAAAAATATTGTTGTATTAGGGGGCAAATTCCTTAAGAAACCTGAATATCTAGAGGTGCGCAGAACGTATGCGCAGTAACAAAACGAGGCACCGTCTTTAAAAGCATGAACATATTGCAAAGGAGAGTTGACCAAGATTACAACAATCACCAATTTCTTTGCATACCAGAAAAACCAGCAAGTTAGGAGCTTTTTTACCGGAGTGTTCCTTTTCAAATCAGGGGTACAGCTTATCTGCATTAACATCTAGAAGCCATCCAGTTTCTTTTCTTCAAATCACATACCTGGCTATTAACCTTTTCTTCCCAGTTACTAGCAATCAAAACATGTTGAATGCTACCTTGGGAAATTTTCTTGAAAAACCAATTCCTTGAAGAAATACCAGTCAAAAGTACCATGGGAAGATTTATCACTATCATGTTTTTTCAGTAGGAAGATGTTACATCCGCAATGTTTCAAATTTTGTGTAAACTCATACATTTTTTGGTTTGAATGATGAATACAGTTTTGAAAAAACATCTATTCTAAAATATTGTGTCAGGCTCTTCTTCTTTATTCAAGTCTTATTTTATCATTATTTTATCGAGTACTACCAACAACAAACATCACCTACTCATGAAAATTTTCTTAGTGTCTTTTGCTTGTAAGTAAAAGTTTGGCGAACATGAAGCTCTTCTCCTTTCAGTTTCAGCAACCTGTTTGGTCCATCTCCAAAGAAACCTGCCCCTCCCATGGTCAGCATTAGGTATAACTCCCCTCAGGGGGAGGGAGAGAAATCTCCTACCTCTAGACGTAGTAACTCTGTGGATTCAGGATCTGCTGGTGCTGTAGCCTTGGCTAGTGGTGGTGGATTTGGCAGTGAAAAGTAAGATGAATCTGTTGCTTTGTATAGACCACTATAAGAAATGGTCTAAAACTGAGCAGTATTAACTTGTTCAAAGCTTATTTTATTGCCTTTGTTGAATTATCGAGACCTTTTTTTTCTCTATACAGCTTTGACAGGCAGCGTCTTGTGGAAAGAAGAGAGCGCTACAGACAAGTTAGAGCATTTCTTAACTCAGGTGCAAAATTCTACCAGTCAATATGTATCAACAAGTTTGCAGCAGTAAAAAAATCGTGTTGTGTTCAACGTATGCACAAGTGGTGACTGTGCTAAATTTTGTCCCGGTGATGTTTGTGCAACATCCTTTGGGGAGAAAATCACTGTGAAATTTGAGTTGCACAGGTTGGAAAGAATTAGCTTGCACAAGAAGGCAGGTTGCTCTAACATTTTCTTGTAACAGTTCTGGCTACATTCAACATGAAGTGATTCTGTCTTTGTTACTTGCAGACCTCTGCAACACATCCTTGCCAGTGTCCCTAAATTTACATGTACCTTTGTGTGTTTGGAATGTGATTGTCACCAGCTTTTCCTGCAAAATCCCCTGCTGCATAACTTCTATTGTGATCCAACTTAAACATCAAATGCCATACATGTAAATGATTTTATTTACTTTCTTGCATTTATTTCCAGATGTTGCAGAGGGTCGCATGCAAGCTTATGGCTGGAGCCTTCCTGCCAAATATTCAACAGAAGTTGCAGAGGGAGGGAAAAGCCTTGTTTCAGTTCCTGTGCCTGTTTATTGCCGACCACTTAATCTTAATGACCCAGGAATGAAAGTGAGTATTTGGTATGAGTTGTAACTTATTCTCATGGTTATTTTTATACCGTCATCCCTTACTTTGTAGTGGGTTCCTGTATACAGGCTTTAAGTTTTAGCGTGAGAAATGGTGGGACTGCTGCAGTTAAAAATATATTGGCACATAAAATTTGTGCTAGTGTGTCAAACATGGTGTACAAAATTTGGCTAAGGAAGGCTATGTTCCTGCTACAAAGGTGTGTGACATTTGAACAGCTATTTTGATGAAGAATGTGAAAGTCTCTACCATTAATGGAACAATTTTTTAAAAGTTAGATAACTCAAAATATGAATTTTGTACTGGCTGTCCAACAATTTACCACTAAATTGAAAGTTTTCTTTGGGATGTTTGAATATCTTGTGCCCCCTTTTGTGAAACAGGCCTGCTAGAAATAAGTTGCCACTTTCTCCTCTACTGTTGCACATTATTACAATACTCTTCTCCACTTCTCCTGCTTGTCATTTGTGGTTGCCTGTGTTCCTCTCATCCTCCCTTACTGGAGTTTAACCCTTTAAGCCCTAATATGAGAATGCACATTCCCCTTACTGTTCTCCATACATTTCTTATGGAATTAGTAAGGAGAATTTGTCTAAATACCAAGACAGCTTATCATTATATTGGTGATCACTTCCTTTAATCTCATCACTTGAATGTTTGAACAAGTAGTGATGATGTAGAGAGTAATTTCATTTTTGCCACTGTTAGAGTTTGCCACTGTTGAGAGGGTTAAGTGCTAACCAAGCAGAGTAAATTTATTTTATTTGATGTAAACAGGATGTAAAGCTGCTAAGCATGATTTGGTGGTGTCCACAGTGATATTAGTAGAGGGTACTTTTCTCCTCAGCCACGATATCTCTGACACTTAAATAAATTTCCTATGTTTTTGTTGTCTTTTATTTATGTTTAATCCGTATACAGATATGGTGTGCCGCTGGTATAGACCTGTCAGGTGGTAGAACACAAGATGGTGGCTCAGCCATTGGCGCCAGCAGTGTATTTTACACAGACAGTGCTCGTGAGCAGGAAGAGGGAGCAACAGACCAAAAGACTGATGCTAAAGTGTCCATGGTTTGGATTGGCAGTAGCACACACTCCTGCAGCAAGGTTACTGTGGTGGATGCTAACTACCCTCAGAACATCTTGGATTGCTTCATAGTGTGCACATCGCACCTGTTGTGCATTACAGCAGTCCCTGGTGCATCAGAAGGAGATTATCAAGGCTCAGAATGGACTCTTGAAGGTAATTACCACCGATATCATCCTAAACTATCTACCACTGGTTACCTCTAAGCCTGGAGATTTTGTGAAAAGACCACTTAATTTGGCATCAAATGTGACATTTTATCATTGAACGTTTAAAGTGTGACAGGCTGGCTGTTTGCTCCAAGTAAGTTGTTTAATACAAAATATGAGTGAAACTGTGGTTGACCCCCATTGAGATAAATCTTTTTAGTGTTCAAAGAAATGTAACTCTTGAAGGGTATGTTGGTGAAACAACCTTGCTTCTGGTCAACAGTTACAAGTGCAAGAGTTTGCCTAATGCAAACTCAAACTTTTTGTTGGTATTCAAGAATAATTTTTCTTTTTAGTGACATGTTTTCCCAACAAAGGAATCTTCACGCTGTCATTTGCAGTTAATGTTCAATGACCAAACATTTTATGTTTCATGCTAAATAAGGTAGTGTTTTGTCATAGTGCCCACACTAAGTTTCAAGCAATGGTAGTGACAAAGTAGATGTCTGGCACACAAACATATGATAGAGTTATTAGTTACACTCTCCTTAATAACTTATCAAGTCGCTTCCAAGAGATTTTACTGTGTTTGAACTTCCAAAGAGTTTTTGGGCAAAGTTTCACTGCTTCATTCCTGATAACTGGGTCACTGTCCAATTGCTTTGTGATTGTTTCATGTTTAAAGTGGATGTTACTGTTAGATTTTAAAGAAACCTTTCGTCTTTCAGATCCACTGCAGGCAAACAAAGAGAAAAAGGACTCCACGGGAAGTTCAGGAGGTGTGGTATTCAGTGATCCATTAGGTAAAGCATATTTCTGTGGTTCTAACAGGGTTCACACAGTCATTGAAAGGTCGTGGAAAGTCATGGAATTTGAAACTTGCATTCCAGGCCTGGAAAAGTCATGAAATTAGAAAAATGTGTTAAGGTCATGGAAAAGTCATGGAATTTCAGATTTTTCCCAAACTTGTTTTAAGCTAATGGTTGAAAAGAAATTTAGGAAACTTTCTGTCAAGCATCAAAACCTTTTGCCAGTGGGGCATTTCACTCATTGTGTTCGCCAGTCCTCTAGTCAATTTTGAGGTCATGGAATTGGATTCAAGGTCACGGTAAAGTCGTGGAATTTTCTTTCACAGTTTCCTTGTGAACCCTGTCTAAAATTAAAATAAACCTTTTTCCTTATAGTTAGTGTGTCAATCAGATTTCACATCCATTAGGCCTATACTGAGGCCCAAGCCATGTACTGGTAATGTTTTCTTGGACAAGCTACCAAAAACCTGGAGATAATCCCCCATCTGATGGTCCATGATGCCAGTGACGCATGTTTCAGTCATCATTATTTTGTTAACCATGACGATGAAATTTTGTGACTGTGATATGTTGAAATTCAACATTACTTTGTTGTCAAAAACTGCGGAATGAGACCGTGGTTGAGTGTTCATCTGTGTGTTGTATAGGTGTACAGACAGCTCAGGGACAAGGACAAGATGGCCCAACAGTAACAGACATAACAGCTGGAGAGAATGTGCCCACAGGAGCACGACAGGTGGATGGAGTGGAGAAAATGAGCAGTGTATTACCAACCATGTGGCTCGGGGCACAGTCAGGCTGGTAAGAGACAACAACTTATGCTTTATATTCTGTACTAAATGGAGCCTGGGGCTTTATGTAAAATGTAGATGTTACACCTTAAAGTCCCTCTTTCCAAGTAGGGAATATGGCGCGAACATAGCATTTTACTTCTCCCATATACTGAGGAGATGTTTACTTGAGAAACTATGATTTTCTTGAAAGCCAGTCAGTAAAGAAAATGAATCAGTCATTCAACCATACACAACATGTTTGTCAGACTCTCTTCCAATCAGCAAGTTGTGAGTCAACCAGATGTCTGCCTTCCTGCCTGTCTGTCTGTGTGTCTGTCTGTGTGTCTGTCTGTGTCTGTCTGTCCTTCTCACTTAAGAAGGCAATGGAGTTAGATAAAACTGAAGCTAGATAATTAAGTTAAATTTAAAAAAATGATTCAACTGTTTGTGGGTTAAGATGTTACTCGTCACATTTTGTAACAGATTTTGCTGCATTTATTTTTTGTTTCAGCGTGTATGTACACTCTGCTGTATCTGACTGGAAGAAATGTATTCACTCCATCAGATTGAAAGACTCTGTGCTTAGTATAGTGTAAGTACACGGTAACATTTTTACTAAAAAGGCGGTATTGAAATTTAGATGTAACACTGCCGTCTTTGTCAAAAACAGCAAAATTCCGATAGCGTGTAATCCTCACAAAAAGTCCTGTGTAGTTGTCCAGGACAAGCTGATTTTGCTAAAAGAATAGAGGAGTTACTTTCTAAACAGTGCTGCTGCATCGGTGGGGAAGTGAAACACAAAAATGTGGATTCATCAACCGAGTTGAGAAGGGTAAATTGACCGCTTAAAGAAATTCAGTAGCTGACGTTTTGAACATTAGTGCTTCACCAGAGTGAATCTGTCAAAGGGTTAATGCTCAAAACGTCAGCTTTTGAATGTAATATTGTCACCCTCCTTACCGTATATCTCCCTTATTGTTGTTTTTACTTGATGGAAGGAATTTTAGCTCCGACTAGAAAGGCTTTGAGCGATTTCTCCTTCTTGTAAGCGACAATAGGGGTGTTAGGAAATATTGTGGCAAGCTTAGGATCGTCTGTAATGAGATGCTAGTGTTTGATAAGTCCAAATTTGTCGTGTTCAGGTGATTTGCTTGGGGCTTTATCATTCTTTTGTGCTCGCTTGGCCGACAGGAGGATCATCTCCTGCCTACATAACTTTCCTCAAACAAATCCTACACAGGATCTTAATAGGATCCTATCTCAGGATCCCAATAAGATCCTATTTGACTCTAAGCCCTGACAGTGACGAAAACGAAGTTTCTCTTTACATTACCAGTACGTTTTCAAACAATCAACTGATGAGAATAAAGAAAGTGATCGCCAATGATAAGATGTCTCGATATTTAGACAGATTCTCCCTACTTGTTCCATAAGAAATGTATGGAGAACAGTAAGGAGAATATGCATTTTTATATCAGGGCTTAAAGGGTTAAGAGGACCCCATGGGGTCCTATAGGGTCTTAAAGGGGTCATGTCACGAGGATTTTGCTATTTTGGATCAATTCTGTGCTCAATTCATTAGTTAGTGCCTTTACTCATACACAAAATACTCCTCTAAAACTATGAGGAAGATATCAAATGAATTTTTTCAAGGAGAGCTAACCATAATGTTTTTGGTGATTTTTGAAGACATAGTATGAAAACTTGAAAAATTTGGCCCAATTTTTTCAAGTTTCAATCCATTTCCATCCTTGCCATCGGTAGCAACAGACGACAGGAAACAGTTTCATTGTCGTAAGATAGTCTTAAGTAACAAAGCTAGACCATTATTTTTGGAATATAATTGATGCGAAGACACTTTTGAGCTTTTTAAAAAGATACTAAACTAGCGTGACATAGCCCCTTTAAATAGGCTCTTTTGGATCCCAGGATCCTGGGCAAGAGTTTGTAGGATCTTATAAATCACAGTTAGGATTACTGCCATTCAGGACATGATTAGAACAAGTGCGCTTTAAGATCCTGGTTAGGATCCTAGAGGATTCCTTTTGGTTGCTACAGGTTCGTTTAGGACAAAGAGAAAAGCTAAGTGTGGGCACCAAAGCAAGGGAGGAAAATTCAGCTTGAAAGCAAGCTGGGTTTTAAGTTATGTTTGAAACCTGAGCATACTAGAAGATGAGTCCCAAACGTCAGATATATTCGTTATCTGTTTTTTAAACCGATGCCTTACTTTTGCAGATATGTCAATGCCCGTGTTCTAGTTGCCCTTGCT